>JAPSGF010000006.1:22766478-22869065 GCA_035772895.1 Perdix hodgsoniae
GTGCGAATGGCATATCTCAGAGAAAGTCAAGGATAACTGGTGTTAACTGTGTTGGTTCATTGAAAAAACACTTCCTAGCTAGGAGCTTCAAAGAATCTTAAGGGGGTTAGGTGCTGATATAACATTTAATTTCAAGAGGAAGATAGAGCTACTTTGAAAATCTCAGTCTTAATCTTTGAAGTAAGTATACTCCTGTGAAAAATTAAGGAGAGTGTTGCTGTTGAATAAAGAATCTATTTTACCACAGCTTTTTTTTTTCATAGTAGAATTATCCTGTAATGACAGTAATTAACAATAATGAGACTGTAATTAAACTTGTATTTACAGAAAACAGAAGTACAGAAACGATGATAATGGGAACAGTGCTAACAACTGACCATTCTCACTTCAAAAAATGGTGCAGCAAACTTTGCACAATACCTAATTGTAGATGTATACTCATCCTACAGATTGTAGGGAGAAGATCTGCATCTAAATGAAAAATCTAAGCAACTATGCTTCTTGATGGTTTCCATAGGAAACAGTTCAATTTAATTCATGAAAATGTGAGGACTTCCTGCCTTAGCTTTTCTTGTGGGTAAGACTTTCAGAGGACTGTCTTTACTGAGACACAGAGAATCATTTTGTCATTTTGACAAAAGCTGTGCCAGGGACGTTCAGCTTGGATATTAGGAAGAATTTCTTCTCAGAAATGGTGAAGCATTGGAGCAGGCTGACCAGGGGGGTGGTGGAGTCACCACATCTGGAGCTTTTCAAGAAACAAGTAGATAAGGCACTGTGGTACTTCATTTAGTGGGCATGGTGGGGGTGGGTTGATGATTGGACTAGATTATATTAGCATGGCCTTTTCCAACCTTAATGATTCTATGATGCTACGGTTTTATAGAGGACCCCAGGAAGATACAGAGGCACTCTATTTATAGAGGTATCAAGGACAGCCTCCTGATATCCTTCACCTTGTTGTGAATGGAACAATGCAGTTTTCAGTGGAAAGTCACACTGTCTTACCTGACTCAAGCGAGTTGCTGCAGGTTGAAGCAGGCTATAGGAGAGCAAAGACAGATGTGCCATTCTTGTAATGCTCTCATCACTTCAGACTGATGACATGTAGGGAAAATGCTGAAGGTTTCCTCAGTAGTGCAACAAGAATGCAAGGCACGTTGATGCCAGGGAGGTATATGGAGTTATCTGTACCACCAGCTCCTCTCCTCCTATTACATGCATGACCACACATGGCAGAGAAGGCAGAGTTGCCATTCAACTTTCACAAGCTACAGCAAGGAGGAAGCAAGTGACTAATAGCATGTATTAGCTGGCTTGTCCTGAAGAATCATCACCAGACAGATGTGTGATAGATGTCCCTGTGTGCCTGGGATGGCCCTATGGATGGCTGACTGGCTGCCAGGAATCTCTTCTTTCTCAGACATTGCCAGGCAGGCACAATGGAAGAGATATTTGTTATATTTGATATGGCAGGACAAGTAGCATAGAGATCTTCCCTAGTAGCAGGACCATAGGAGCAGAATCAGAGAAGGAAAGGGTCTAAAGCTATGTGTGTCTCAGCAAAGTAGTAGTAGTTACCCTATAAAAAGCTCACAGAAACAAGCAGAGGATTTTTTTTTATGCCTGGACCGGGTCAAAGAGCCACAGAGGAGCATGTGGCATGGGGCAAAGTGAGTGAATTAGTACACAGAATGAGGCCTTAATGCAGATCACCATCTTCAAGAGCTGGAGAGAGCTGAGGTGTGTCTCTGCAGATGACCTCTGCTGAAGCCCACCCTCTCCTGCCCAGCAAGGAGCACAGTCCTGCTGCCTGCAGTAGGAAGTATCTATTTAAAGTCAGATGTATCGTACTGAGATTCCTAGTAAGCAAACCATGGATATGATAAGCTTTGTATTACCTTTGTAAAACTTGAATCAGGCCCTAGGAGTGTTTTCTTACAATAGTGTATATAAGATCAATAATGTGGTGTACAGTTCATAGGCCTGGAGGTAAATTCTGTGTTTGCAAGGAAGAATAAATGAAATAAATATTTTTGTTATATAAATATTTTATGAAGAAATAAAAGTAAAATATAAATTCAGGGATTGTATCTCACAAGACTAATGTGTCTTAGCAATTATGCTGGAATGAATTTCCTACATTTCATTTCTCTTGCCTATGAGCGACATGATTAATTTAAATAGACAAATAAAGAACGAAATGGTAAATCACAATTCCTTTGAAGTTTACAGCTAAGTCTGCTGAATCAGTGTTAAGCTGCTCCTGCATTTCAATTAACTCTTTGAGAAGCCTGCTGTTTCCTGGAGACCCTCTGTAATTACTGATGTGAATGAGTGAAATTCCAGAGGTGATGGAGACCTTTTAGTTAATTGATTTTGAGGCTCCAGCTAGATAGGCCATGTTAAAAAAAAAAGAAAAAAAGAAAGAAAAAAAAAAAAAAGAGAGAACATTCACTGAAAGTGTTGATAAGTAGCTTAATCTTCAAGGCTTTCTGGTTTCATTTTTAAAAAAAAAGCAATGAATAAGGATGTTTGTTATCCAGGTTCTTTTGAGGAGCGGCTTCTGCAGTTGAAACAAATGTGTTAGTAACTAAAAATAATATCAGTGACTTCAGCAGCCTCCTCTAGATGTAATTCTAAAACAGCACTGATCTGAGTCCTTTTACTTGTGGATTCTTAATTATAGGAAGGCTGCATCTTTCTTATTCTGCAAATGCTTTGAAGAAATAAAGCCATTTGCAACCTTTTTTCTATACTGAATTAAGTTCATTTTTAAAAGTGGAGAGACAAAAATTTGGGAGAAAACTTACAGCCATGAATGATCTTGTTGATGGAGTAAAAAAACACATTCTGTGGTATAGTAATAGCATTTGTCTGCTTTTATGAAATCAAATATGGATGAGAGCAAGGTTCGTGTTCCTTCAGGGCATCCAAGTTGTATTGTTTCTAAGTATGCTCACAGTGTAGAAATCAGTACTATATGACAGAAAGGACTGCTAATATTTTTAGAGCACCTTCTCGCTTATTTCCATACTCCCCTCAAGTAAAGGATGATAGAATTTCGGTAGACCTCAAAGTAAAATTCTTCACAATTTCCCTGGAATGTAGAGAAGCAGAATTTTTGAAACTTGCTTACTAAATTCCCAAACCTGCTATATACATTGAATCTTGTAAGTATGTGAGGGGTTGGAACTTTAAAAAATCAGTAATTTCAAATGAGAAGCATCACTGGGAATATTATTCAAGCTTAGATAAAGTTAGAACAGATCAGTTCTTCACTTTGATGTACTGCTGATGGAACAGCTTATTCTGGATGTTATCTCCAAGCAAGTGGAAGGAAGAAGGTTATCAGGCATAGTTAGCATGGATTCTCAAATCATGCTAGACCAATCTGGTAGCCTTCTCTGATTTAATGAGTTTATAGTCAGTGGTCTGTTGTGTACACAGCAAGGTTATTGACGCTGCCTCCAATTACATCCTTGTAGATAAGCTTAGGAATGTGGGATAGAACAGTGAAGTGAACTGAGAACTGGACTGACTTGCAGAGCTTGGAGGGTTGCGATCAGTGGCGCAGAGTTTGGTTGGAGACCTGTAGCAAGTGGTTTTCCCCATTGGTCAGTATTGGTCTTGTTCAACATCTTCATCAGTGACCTGAGTGAAGAGATAGAGTCCACCCTCAGAGAGTTTGCTAATGGTACAAAGCTGGGAGGAGTGGCTAACATAACAAAAGGCTGTGCTTCCATTCATTCAGCAAGACTAGGACAGACTGGAGGGTTGGGTGGAGAGGTTCAACAAGAGCAAGTGTAAACTTGCATTTGGGGAAGAATAACTGCATGCATCAGTACAGGTTAGAGGATATGCTGGACAGAAGTTCTGCAAAGTAGGATGTGGGTGTTCTGGTGGACAACATGTTGGCCATGAGCCAGCATTGTGCCTTTGTGCCCTCCTGGCCAAGAAGGCTAACGGTATCCTGGAAGGGATTGAAAAATGCATGTCCAGCAGATCAAGGGAGGTGATCCTCCCCTCTCTGCTCTGCCCTGGTGAGGCCACATCTGGAGTACTGTGTCCTGTCCTGGGCTCCTCATTTCAAAAAAGACAGGGATCTCCTAGAAAGAGTCCAGTGGAGGTTAATAGTGATCATAAATGGCCTGGAGCATCCCCTGTACAAAGGAGGGCTGAGAGACCTGGGACTGTTCAGTCAGGAGAAGAGAAGGCTATGTAACTGTTTATTTATACCTGAAGTGCAGGTTGATGGAGGCGGACTCTTTTTGGTGGTGTGCAGCAATAAAGCAAAGGGGCAACAGGCAGAAACTGGAAGACAGAAAATTTCATATTAACATGAGGAAGAACTTACTGTCAGTGACAGAGCACTGGAACAGGATGTCCAGAGAGGTTATGGAGTCTCCTTCTCTGGAGATATTCAAGATCTCTCTGGATGTCTACATGTGCAACCTACTATAAGGAATTTCTTTTAGCAGGGGGGTTGGATTCAATGGTTTCTAGAAGTCCCTTCCAACCCTGCAATTTGGTGATTCTGTGATTCAGTGATCTTTTGAATGCTTATAAATATATAATGGGTGGGAGTCAAGTGGATGAGACCAAGATCTTTTTAATGCTGCAGAACAAGAGGCAATGAGTACCAACTGAACATGGGAAGTTGCATAAAAACATGAGGAAAACTTCTTTACCTTGACAGTTACAGAGTACTGGAACAAGCTGTCCAGAGAGGTTGTGGAAACTCCTTCTCCATTACCCTTGAGATGAATCACTTTTCAGCTTCCACTGGATAGATCAGGCTGCTTTTGCCAGATTAATTTGATCAGAACAGGATCCTGCTTGCTTCTTCGTTTGCTTTCAGTAACTACCCCTTCTTGAGTTGGTTTAGCTTCTTTACCTATTTCTTACTTCTCCTCTCCTTGCCTTCTTTGGAGTGGCATTTTGTTTTGTTTTGAAAAAGAATGTATGATGAAACTGGAATATAAGAATTTACAGATTTTGTTTTGGCCAAGCAATTCCTTTATGAAAAAGTTTTATCAACAATTTTTCTCCAAGAGTTCTAGTAAAAAGCATAGAATTTTTTTATGGTCTCTTGCTTTATCAGTCAGTCAATACTAATTTGCTTCTTAAAGCTATAAGCTGAAACTATTAATGATGTGCTGAAAAAGAGAAAAATTGGGGTGTTTTCTGAGAGTGAGCTACAGTTTGATTTATCTTGTAATTCACTATAGTGAACTGGTTATCTTAGTCTTAAATGAATTAAAGTGACTAAAATTTTTATCAGAGCCGTTTATCAGATTCAGTGATAAATAATGATATTAAACTTAATATTCCAGCATCACTTGCTTTTCGCACAGAAATTCATAACAGACAATATGACATGGCTATTTAATAACATTGTGCTAAACCTATAAACATTGTATTTGTAAAGTTGACAGGCAATTAAGAAAGCACAAAAAATATCATGTAACAAAAGATCTGAGCCAGACTCAATAAATAAGTGGTTTTGATTCTTCACAGTATGAAACAGGAAAAAAAAAAAAAAAAAAAAGAGAGAAAAAAGAAAACCAATACATTATTCTTCAGAAACAAACAAACAAAAATACATTTGTTGTTTTGACGGAATGAGAAAACGAGTAACAACCGTTTACTCCTTTCTCCTTGTATCATTTCTCTCCTCTGACTATTTCCCATTCTAGGGAAGGAATGGGTAGGGTCAAGAGAAGAGAGACAAGAATAAAAAGGAAAGAAAATCAGGAAAGACTTCCAAAAATATACTGTTTCTAAACCTAACGTTTGCTAATTACTTTGAAGAATAAAAAAAAAAAAAAGTGTGTTCTGAGCCCAGAAATGAAAACCACCTTCACCGTTTTATCTCTGTTTTTATTTCAACGTTCTGATGTGTTCCAGCTTCTTAACTGAAAATGATATTAGCTTGATTTCAGTTAATCACTGGCCCATTAAGTAACTCATACCTAGGTCAGATTCTTTCTCATATCAAGTAATTTGTTAAATAACTGGGAAAAGTTCAGACGATGTGAGGTTTATTATCCTTGTACCGATCATTTAGATCCTTTACCAGGAAAAAGAGAGCACTGGGAAATATGAAGATCATCTTTCAGTTCCATACCATTCCACCCACTTATCCCTCCTGGGTTTACAGAGCATGGTGTGATGTACCTATGTGTTTCAAACACATCCTGTACAATTCAAACGTATCCTGTGTGATTCAGGATGTGATCTTTATAGAAAACTTTTGCTACATGCCTAGAAACATTCTAAGGGTCTGGGTCAAACCAGACAACATGCCCTCAAAAAGAAATACCAATTCCAGGCTGAAATTTTTCCTGTGACTCTTTTAGAGACAATTATTGCTTAGAAATGCCTAGAATACTGTCAACACTTAAAATGTGTCTGTATTAGCAAGGTCCGGTCCACTGACCTTGATGATGTCTGTGAGCACAATCATCTGCCTGGCCATACAGCCACGACAGCTTTTTACAAGTTGTGAACCTGAGTGGTATTAAGTGTGTGTGAGAGGTGAGCACCTTTGTTCCTTCCCCAAGGTAAGTGCTACTGCAGTGCCCATAGGCCCAGCATGCTTCATTTCTGCAGGATCAGGTGGAGGCCAACAGAGCCTTTGCTTCTCTGTAGCAGTAGCATGCTTCAGGATGCAAGATAACTGAAGCTCTGGGAAACTTTTGTCAAGGAGACTAATAAAAAAACATAACCTGTATGCTATATATGATCCCTAACTTCTCCAAAATCTCAACAATGTATTTTAAAGTGTGTGGAGTGGTTTGAACTTATGACAATTTGATTTCTTATGATCCGTGTCAACATAAGTTCAGCCTCAAATTACACACTTGGGTTTTCATGACAATGTCTTTTTAGCAGTACCAGCTGTAGTCATTATTTTCTACTGACTGCTGTTTGGTTGTTTATAATTAGAAAACAGTTTCAGACCCAGTCTGGAACACAAAGCCTTCCTAGTCTTCATTTCATCACTCTCACTCCCAAAGCTCACTTTGCTGCCTATTGAGTTTGGTGGCTCTGTACAATAAACCCATCAATACTTTCAGATAGGAACATGAACATACAAATTGGCCTTCTTTTACCCAGAACCTCAGAGCCATTGTTGTTATGTTAAAGACCTGTTGGTCGATAAAAAACTTATTAAATTGAAGCTTTCTAAATGGAAACAAGACGGACAGTGCTCAGGCCTCATTCTCCAATTTCTTCTGTCTCTCTTAGAGGTGATTTCTGTGTTCTTTTGCTCAGCCTTGGTGACTAGCATGAATCTGTGCTCAAGAAATTTCAGGTGTACAGAACTAAAATGGCTCAACCTTATACCAAGGATCATCTGCTGCTAGAAGTGACTTCACCTCAGCCAGGGACAATTCTACAGGACTGTACTCTCAGAAATGACTGTAAAAGATGTGTCTTCTTATTTTTTTCCTCTTTCTTTACATGTTTGTCTTTGAAAATGGACACAAACTATAAAGTTTTCCTACTGACAATCAGAAGAAAAAAACTGTGAAAATCAAAATTCTTAAAAAATGAAAACAATGGTAATTTGACCATTTTCACTCTTTTTGATCAGCTCTAGCTATAATTCAGCAAATAGTGGGTAGTCGATGTGATAAAAATGACCTGAGTGAAGTTCACATTTATCTGTTTGTGTATTTCAGTTCTATTTAAGTAGATTATCCGACCTAGATAAACATGGTTTGTGGCATAACTCAAGTATGATGAAAGAACAGGTTTATGAGAATACTTTTTCATTAGTATATCAAGAGATTAAAAGGGCTGGAGCTCAGAAATGTAACATTCCAAAGAGCATAGCAAAAGAGAAAATAGAAGAAAAAAAAAATCTATTCACGCAGATGGCAATGGGTCACATATTAAAACTTCAAAAGAGCTGGTCACTAGGGAAATTAAGAGAAACATTTCAGAAAGCATATGATTAAGATGTGGATAGAAGCACTGCAGTCAGCAATGAAAGCTGTACTCCTGCTTCTCATTTGACTTATATCAGCCTCATTCCAACAGCACAAGGTCACCACCAGACAAAAAATGAAAATTTGACTTCAATTGACTCCTCTTATTCTGAAATAATAAGAAATGAAGGAGTCTGGATCTCTCATTTGTATTAGCCAAATTCTCAATACCACTTTTAGAAATATGTATTTCAATAGCCTTTGGCAGTTTTTTCTCCACACAAATGGGACATTTCAATCCACTGTGGTGGCTGCAGGTTCTGCCCCCATGCACATCCTCCAGTTGATCTCACAGGCAACTGAGGAGAATATACACAGTCTACACATGCAGTGACAAACAAAAGCTGTAGAAAAATACCTGGAGGGAAATTCTTCAACCAGAAGAATCCTCAGCAAGCTCATGGTAACATACAGAAAAGGCCACGACTCTGCCCTTGCAGGATGCCATTTATCCCAAAAAGGACAAGAGCAATGGCAGCATTGTTTCTGTGAGGTTCTTTTGTTCTGTTTTGCTTTGTTCAGCCTCTCTCTATCTTTTGAAGGCTTTCAACTGTACATTTTTAATTTTTTTTTCTGTCTTTAAAGCAGAATCCCTTACATCAGAGCCAGTCACTCCTGTGATACAATCAAGCACTGGCCTCATGCTCATGCTATCCCCCATCCCCTCAGCACCGAGACCGTACCTCAAATGCCTATTTTGAGCACCTCGCTACAGGAAAGACATGGAAACCCTGGAGCATTCCAGAGAAGGGCAATGAAGCTGTGAATGGTCTGATGAGGAGTGGCTGAGGGAACTGGGATTTCTCAGTCTGGAGAAGAGGAGGCTCAGGGGAGACCTTATAACTTTCTACAGCTGTCTGAAAGGAGGTTGTGGTGAGCTGGAGGTCGGCCTCTGCTCACATCTAACACTGATAGGGCAACAAGAAATTGCATCAGATTGTGCCTGCGGAGGTTCAGGATACTAGGAAAAAAATATTCTCAGAAAGACTGGTAATGCATTGGAACAGGCTGCCCAGGGAGGTGATGGAATCACCACACCTGGGTGTGAAGAATGTGTGAGTGCTGTACTGAGGGACATGGGTTAGTGGGCATGGTGGGGATGGGTTGATAGTTGAACGAGATGATCTTAGTGGTATTTTCCAATCTTAATGATTCTATGATTCCCTAAGGAGCTACACCTTAGTTCTTAAGTACACCAACAAGAGGAGGCACCTGAAAATAAACTCCATGTTTTTTTCTCTAAAGTAAAAGAGAAGGCAGTTTTCTTTGGTGCTCTGAGTTGCTTAGGATGCTGCTGAAGTTCGGGCATCTGTTCATCTTCTTTTCTTCTCCTTTCCCCCCCCCTTCCTCCCTCCCACTCCCCCCCTAGTAGCAGCCAAGTCACTGATGCTAGTTTTTGAAGTCCCCCCGCCCGAAGCTTACCCCTCTGTTCCCCAATCCCCCTTTTAATGTTTTTGGCCCTCTTTTTTTTTTTACTGCAGCCTTTTTTTTTTTTTTTTTTTAATGATGTTCATCAGAAATGTGCAATATTTGAATCACAGCCCACTTCACATCTGAGAGATAACTTGTTTGAGTAAAGCTCTGGAAGGCAGAGCCCCTTAATTTTGCATTAACTAGCACTTTCAGCTTTATTTCAGCAGGGATGGGCAGTAGAAAAGAAGACCTGAGTCACCTCTTATCTGACTGTGTTCTTTACTTCCACATGCATTAAACAAGAAAAGACTGACTTCAAAATAATTCTAAGAACAGAGAGAGTGAACTGCAGAAGTCAATGAAATCTGTTTAATGTGTCATAATGGACTGACAGTGACTCCTTTTAAGCACAGTGCTCTTATGTCCTTTGACTACAATAGTGCTGACCAAAGCAGTATGTTTTACAAAGGAATATAGCAGTAAATTCAGCAGTCAAGTACAGACAACCTTGCTGTCCCTTCAATCTATGGTAGGTGCATTTTTTCCCCTTCTACCTCCTTAGGAGGCTCAGGAGGATCATAGACTATGGGACACATTTTACTCCTACTATATAAATCTCGGGAACATCATTTAACTGATTGATTTCCAGTGAGTCTGCAGGAGCAGAAAATCATGAAATCAACACCTTCTGCATACTTTCTGTTTTGCAGTTCATCATTTTCAACACAAATTACCAAATAGCAGCTACTGCTGCTTTATATATTTAGCACATGCTATTCTACAGCTCTTTCCACAAATTCTGCATTGCCTTTCGGGAAGAATTTAAGAAAATAATGCAATATAGGGAGTGAGGTCTGGAGGCTACCTGGCTAAGAAATCTGTATTCTAAACTTAGAAGACATATACTGCTCTCTAGTGGCAGCAACGAGAAGTCTTAATAAATGGTTCTATAGAAATCCATGACAATCCACAGTATAAAATATTGCAATTTCTTTTTATTTGTTCACGCTTTTTAAGTAGAAAATAGCAATAAAGCACAATACTGCCTTCAGAGTGTCTGCTGTCATCCAACAGTAGCCAATGTGCATAACTGGGAATAGGTTTTGTATTTTAATTGGTTTTGTGATTCTTACTGTGAAAAGTTTGATTATAATATTTTAAAGGTAGAAACACTTCTACAATATATGAGTGAAAATAACTAAATATATAATCAGTTTAATTAGAAACAAAGAAACCCGAAAGAAAGTAAACAGAAAGCTCTAAACCACACTTCATTTTATATCTTTCAAAAGTTGTTCAGGTAACACTTGTGCAACTGATTCAGTTTGATTTTGTGAAGTTTTAGGTCAATTAAGTGTTTTACCACACTTTGAAATTGTTTCTGACAATAAATTTTAGAGCATTTCAGAGGCTGACTTGTAAAAGGATATTTTAAGTTGTTTTCAGGACTAAAGAAAGTGGCTAAAGACATTGTTCACTTCCTAATTCAGCCAGAAGTCTGAGGAGTGATGGGTTAATCCTAACTCTCCAGCAACTGGTATGTTGATTTGTCATTCTCTGCCTTATCAGAGGGGATACTTTCCAGCAGGAACAACAAAAAGAGCCCAGGTTTGTGCTCCAACCTATTCATCCTGCTGCTTGCAATGAGAAGCCATACTATTTATCTGATGTTTGTGGCTGGAATCATCAGCTGAAGGTATCCTGCAGTTAATCTCTCCAGTGTTTCCTAAAGAAGCTCTCTGGATGTGATAACTACTGCTGTTTGATGAATAGCTTTGGCAGTTTGCAAAATCCATTTTATTATATGGATTATAGAAGATAAAACCTTCACATTGTGTAACCTATGGGCAACAAGCCCTGTACTGAAAGCCAGTTTAAATGAAGTTATACTGATCTCGTTATGCATGGTCCTGAAATGAAGCTGTGTCTGGAGGGAACTAATTAAGGGTTGGTCACCAGGCACTAACTCCTATTTCCCTTTATAGTCAATGAAGATAAATTTATGATCCCCAGTAGGAAGGAGGAGGCAGAAATTCATTTGAATTGTAACTGCTCTGGGGTGGGATGAATCACAGCCACAAGTGCCTGTTCCTCTGCTGTGCTCACAGAGGGACCAGGCGAGATCAGCTGTAGCTAAGTTAGAGATGAGGCTTGCCCAAAGGAAACATGCT
Source organism: Perdix hodgsoniae (assembly GCA_035772895.1). NCBI lineage: Eukaryota > Metazoa > Chordata > Aves > Galliformes > Phasianidae > Perdix > Perdix hodgsoniae. The sequence goes on from JAPSGF010000006.1 coordinate 22,778,063, forward strand.
GAGGTCTGCAGTGCTGAGAAAAATGATAACCGTATTTGAGATCTTGGTTGCCAAGCAGAGACAGTCCCTCAAATGTCCACCCAGACAGAGCAGCTGGAACCCTGCAGGCCTTACTGTACAAAAGCAGAAGGCAACTGATGATGCAAGAGAATCATAGAATCATAGAGTAGCTTAGGTTGGAAGGCACCTTAAAGATCATCAAGATCCAACTCCCTGACATGGGCTAGATCAGACTGCCCTGACTGCCATCCACCCTGACCTTGAGCACCTCCAGATATGGGGCATCCACAGCTTCTCTGGGCAACCTGTTCCACGCCCTCACCACCCTCTGTGTGATAATTTCCCCTTGATGTGTAATCTAAATCTTCCTTCTTATAGTTTAAAACTGTTCCCCCTTCTCATATCGCTATCTACCCATTTAAAAATTTGATTTCCCTCCTGTTTATAAGATCCCTTCAAGTACTGAAAGGCTGCAATGAGGTCTTCCCTGAGCCTTCTGTTGTCCAGGCTGAACAAGTCCAGGTCCCTCACTTTCTGAGCAAGAAAAGGAAGTCATTACAGAAGGAGAGGTGCTCCAATCCACTGATCATCTTCATGGCCCACCTCTGGACCTGCTCCAACAGTTCCACAACCCCCCTGTGCTGAGAGCCTCAGGCTTGGATGCAGTGCTGCAGACGGGACCTCACAAAGGCAGAGCAGTAGGAGACAATCGCCTCCTCACCCTGCTGGCCACCCTTCTGTTGATGCAACCCAGGATTCTGTTGGCCTTCCAGGCTGTGAGAGAGATATTGCTTGGTGGCAATACTGCCAGGTGATTCACTTTTCAGAATATGGACATGAGAAGGCACAAACCGTGGCTGAGCTCTCCGATACCATTTGTGCACTTGTATAATGGAACTGCATATGATCCAAGCAGTGAAGCAGTTTATCAAGTTTTGTAGGCAGAAATCTCCATAAATAAATGACAGCAGCTTAAAAGCAGCACAGAGATCCATTTTTTAAGCTACTTTTACTCTCCTTTGTCCTTGCAACAGTTATTCACCAAATAAATTATCAAGTCTTCAAAGAACAAAATGCAGTAAAAAGTTAACATTGAAAAATAAGCGCATATCAAATGAAATAGATGTAGAAATAATTTCCCAAATACGAATCCTTGTGTTACGCATAATCAAAGAGGATTAGAGACTGTGACACAAATGGCAGGAAAATAAACTCCTACATAAATGATCATGGATGAATGTTGTGCACAAATAGTGTAAAGAAATCAAAGCACTGCTGTTCACAGCAGAGTCCTGCAGGGAACTTTATGTCACCTGCTCCAGCAGTCTATAAATTAAGTGTGTATTCTAAATTATTTGCCTATGCTGCTTCTTTAGTCACTGGGGAGATACAGGAACCTTCAAATTGGACAGGTGCCTGTTGTTCAGGTATCTCAAAGCTCTGCTCTGGAAGCATTCATTTCTCTCAGGAAGAGGCACTCAAGGCTTTCTTGAACCACTTGTAATTTGTCTCCCCCCCCCTATTTCCTTTCCCCTCTACTCCTCACCTTGTTTTAGCCATAAGAGAAATGACCAGGGTCAGAACTGTCCAAAAACAAGGGCTGGTTTTAACCCGAATTCCTGCCATAAGCCAGATCACCAGTCCACCTGTGCCAACAGGAGAGAGAGGAAAGCATGGAGGTTGGAAGTGGGGCCTGATTTCAGGACAACTGCTAAGATGTCAGTGCTCAGCAGTTGCTGCAGCCTCGCTGTGACTACAGGAGAATTGAATTGATTTTCAATTCTCATTTCATTGAGATTTTCAATGAGTCCTTGCTGCAAGATTTCTGGAAGGAAGATATTCTTTTAATTACATATGTCTATGATACCTGTCCTGTGGAATGGAGTTTCTGTCTGAGGTGTTCCAGGTGTACTTGGCAAATGTTGAGCCTGGCTGCTTGAAGTGCAATTGGAAGGGGTCTGCTTATCACACTGAAGTGCACAACAGTGTGTGCAGAGCAGATTCTATAACTGAAAATAGATAATAACAATATCAGATTTTTTTTTAGATTTGTTTAATTGCTGTTGGTCTACATTTATATCTCTGTTTTATAGAAGAGTTTGCAACAGCTAAGCCTGAAAACACCTCCAGCCCTCTGAGTAACCAGAATTTTTGAGACATTTAGAGGCAACAAGCGTGCATACCTTAAAGACATCAAATGCTTATTGATCTTAAACTAAACAGTTCTGGGTTTAAAGCTTTGATTTGCAGTATACTTAGTCCTAAGTTTAATCCTAAATGTGTTTCCATAGAAAATAGTGCTTTAAATACCACCTTGGTGTCTCAACAGCCATTAAAAGGAATTAAGGGCCGTATTCTCTAAATATGCAAACAAGATGATGGTTAGAATTTTCTGTTTTACAGCATGCCATTACACTCCTGCGTGTCTGAGCCAGCTATGACATTCGGCAATCAATCCCGAGGCAGAACTTCATAACGGCTGCTAATGTTTGCACTGCTGAACAAATACTCTAAGGTACTTGAAATCCACAAATCTCAACTGTGTGCTCCAGTGCAGTGTATACGGAATAATTATGTCAACACTCTTGTATCCCTTGTGAATCACAAGGAGACAGTTTTAATTTATCAGAGTAGAAACATGGGTCTGCAAAAATCAGAAGTATTGGGAGGTGCAGTTTTGTCTGAATGCCAGGAATGCCACGTTAGGGAGCCCAAAGACTTGGCTGTGCCCCATGGCAAGCACAGCTCAGTTGTCCCATCAGCACACCCATCAGTTGCAGCTCGGGGATCCAGAGTTCAGATAATGGCAAATAACAGAAATGAACAAATGAAAGGGCAAAACCAGCCACTGCCAAATATATCATAGAAAATTTCAGTTCAAACGCTCAGACTACTCAGAGGAAGCTTCCCTATTGTGCTGGCATAGTTGTATTTTATTTTATTTAGAAATAGACTCCTTTTGCAAACAAAAATGGAAAACGCCCTCTTGTGACGTCAGTTCTGAGACAGACTATCAACCATGGCCAATGTGGGCTGTGTGCAGCTGAGGACAGAAGGCAAAAACAAGCCTTTGCAATTTGTCATTTTGAGGATGCTTTGGAAGAGCACAGACAATGTAAGCCACACATGACAGGAACAGAACTAGATGCTCTCTGTCACCAGGGCTGGGCATGTAGCTACAGAGTGCCCGAAGGAAAGCTCTGTGGGGCATTTCCTGTCTTACAGACCTATGGGGGTCCTAGTTTCTGTTTTAATCTGCAATTTCAGACAGATACCGATCTTTATATGCCTTTCCAGCCGTTAGTTAAGGACAATTTGAGAGAAAAATATTTTTCCTACAAGTAGGACTGTTGCCAAACCAAACACTTGGCAGAGAATGAGTCCCAAAAGAGTTGTACTGTGTGGCTCAGGCTCAAAGTAAACACTGTAAAATAATAAAGGATGTTAAAACCTTACTGGGTGTTTCCTCTGTTGGTATGGCTCTCTCTCTTGAGATCACTCTTCCAACAGCATCTTTTTTTTTTTTTTAATGTAATTTTATTTCTTTTTTATTGAATAAAGAACTTAATTCTGCGTTTATTTTTAAGCATTATTAACAATTCTTTAACATTTTCTTCAATCAAAATGACACTTCCACAGCATGTCTCACTTCTTGTGAATGCTGAGGTATTCTAAAAGAATTCTGTTTTGATTGGGGGTTGCTTTTTCATTTGGTTGGTTAGTTTTATGCTTGATTTTACAAATAAAATAATGACATTTTATTCATGTGACATACTGAAAGGAAAGGAGTACTTTGTGTGATCAAGATCCTTCAGTGTAGAGCATCTGTGAAATTCTCATATGAAAAGATGTGTTGTTTTTCAAAACACATGTGATTATAATAAAAAGAGATGTTATATGCATAAGTACATGTGGCAAGAGAAAAAAAGTCAATCATTTATAGTAAGATTTGTACCCTGCAATTAAGGAGGAATACAGCTGAACATTCAGACTTCCCTTTATCTACTCCCCAAAATAACGTGATCCATCAGAGTTTCCCATGACGCATCTCATTCATGCAAAACAGTTTGGGTTTTGTTCCCCAAAATTCATTTAGAAACAAACAATGACAAAAGGTAAAGTGTTTCAGACATTATCAACTTGCCTGTTCTGTTTGTTTATTTGTTTGTTTCATATAACTCCAGAATGTTCTTGTTACTGTTTTGCTATGGAATTTCAAAGCCACGGAGATCAAATGAGGAAAGCAAGCAAGAAGTGCCACATAAGCTGATATTCTTGCATGCATATACAAACACTTCAGAAAAAGAAAACGTTAGTAATTGCATATTTCCTTTGTGCTAGCATTTTTCTTGAATTGCCTATTAAACAGTTTATTAGAAGGAGAGTTGGCTTACAAGCAAGTAATGATGGAGTTATTTAACTATGTAACATACGTGTGGTCAAACTTATTTTATTTCATCATCTAAATGGCTGTTAGGCAGGTAACAAAGCTCAGAGGCATTGTCACAGTACCCGCTGTAGGGACTCAGCTCATTCCCCTATAGTTTGAACAAGCAGGAGACATTGCAGGGGTTTAACCACACAACCTGCTGCAGGTGCCTACTTGCAAACAGTTAGATGAGCAAATTATTATTTTCTTTCTTTCTCCTGGGAGGTGGGATTTGGTGTACACTAAGGATCAAGATTAAAGCTTAGGATTGATGCTTTCTCATTCATACAAATGTAGCTGCTACATCCCAAACATGTTCTGCTGTGTATCTAGGCCTAACCTAGCAGCCTTGTGCTGTCTCTAGCAATTGCTGAGTGAAATTCTTTATAGAAAGAATGGTGAGGTGCTGGAACAGGCTGCCCAGAGAGGTTGTGGATGTCCCATCCCTTGGGGTGTTCAAAGCCAGATTGGATGGGGCCCTGGGCAGCCTGGTCTAGTATTAAACATGGAGGTTGGTGGCCCTGCATGTGGTGTGTGTGTGGGGGGGGGGGGGGGGGGGGGGGAGATTCATGATCCTTGAGCTCCCTTCCAACCCTGGCCGTTCTGTGATTCTGTGTGATTCTGTGAACCAGGAACTACAGATGTGAGGCTTGGAAAAGAATGGTACAGAGGTGAATAAGCAGACTGATTAATTATGTTGGCAAGGAAATCCAGAAGAAATATTCTAATTTATTCTTGCAGAAAACATGAAGTTGTATTTATGTCTTATTATTTTGACAAACCACAAGGCTGCTTGGATTTGTATATATTTAATCATTGTCTTTTAATGCATGTGTGTACGTACATATGTGTGTTTATAAGTATGGATATAGATATCTTATACATAAACATTTCTATACATATATGTTGTGTACTTCACACATCTCATTTAACTTTGTACGCTTTCCTCCTGAAATAATGACCCACTGCATGTTACTCTATTCCTGTGTTGGCAAATGTTACAAGAATGCATATCAGAAAAGTAATAGAAATAATAACTGCAGTGTAGCTAGCATCTCCATGTCCATTTGGATAGAAATGCCCTTTAATTCCTAAGCCATGGAAATATAATGCTTAACTTTGTCACAGCTTGGAATTTCCACTGGCCAAATAAATTCTTGTCATTTGACTGCTTTTCATTGTGTTGCATAATCCACTCTTTCTCAGTATTTTCTGCTGCTCAGCATTTTAAGTTGGCTCTTTATAAAGTTTACATATTAAGAATTCATAGGCAATCATACTCATGAAAAATTTTTCTTTTTAAAGCACAGAAAGCAAAAGCAGATTTTTCTAAGATTGCTGGCTATTAGAGAGACGGCCATTAAAATAAAACAATCCTTCAGTAAACTGCTTTTTAAAAAAGAAATAATCCTTTAAAACTACTACTCTTACCAGAATTACAAGTTATGTGACTGAGACCTAAAATAAAAAAAGAAAAAAAATACAGGTAGGTTAATGCAATATAAGTGAAAAGAAAGATAATCAGAATCTGCAGTCCAGAGCAATAAGATACTGAGAGAAAGAAAGAGATAGTACAAGAACCAGTTATCTTTGTATTTTACCGTAATTGATGTCATCTACATTTGCTAAATCATCACGAAACTGAGAGATCTGAGACGGGCAACATCACACATGCAAACCTAAGCTTGAGCTGTGCCTGAATGAGCAGCACAATTCTACCCAAGAGTTGGAAGGTGCAGACCCTGGGGTAGCCCCAGGGAGGCTTCAGATGGCATGGTGGCAAGCTGTTGGTGAACAGCTTGAGTCTGTTGAGCCTAGAACCCTAGGACTCAGTACATGAGTACCGTGATCTGAAGATCATGAGGAATCACATTTTTGTCTTAGTTTAGCAGATGTGAAAGAAAAAATAGCTGGGACTGAATTTGGTTTTCCCATCGTTGCTTTATTTGTGCTTGTTTGCAAAGGGGCTTAGCAAGACACACATTTTGTTTCTACTTGTAGGTATGATAACACACAGTCATAGGTAAGCTTTTGTCCTCTTTCTGAGTGGATGGTATCCCTCTACTCTTACACAACTCAGACTGAATATATTAATTAGTTGTGAAATATGTTTGTAGACTGAAATAGGCAGAGATTTACCAGCGAGAAATTAGGGGCTTTATTCACTTGTTATTGCTGGCTGGATCAATGGCTATTTTTGCGTGATGAGATTGTATATGCAAAATGTTCTTGTTATCCCTCATACCCTATGTGTCTCATATCCACTGCATATTAAAATGAAATTAAGAATATAAATTTTGTTCTTTGCTAAGACGCCCTTGCTGATTTGTTTAACTTTTAGCTATAGGATCTTCTAAATTTACAAGCTGAAAAGATAAATGTTCACTTCATAACTCCGAAATTCCATCAGATATTCTGTACAAATACTGAAACAAGAAAATACTTCTGCATATTTAATAACAACACAAAAGAAAATGATGCAAATAATGTAAAATAAGAAGTATAATGTTTCATACAGGGCTGTATAATCAGCTGGCATTTTACAGCTGAGATAATACACTTTCTTTGTGAAACAATTAACGTTCTCAATTTTATTTATTTGTTTATTTATTTATTTTGCCAGTCTTGACAACGGATCTATTCTAACAGCAGAGGTAATTAGAAAAAAGAGTTAAAACACGGAGAACAAATACTGGTGCAAAAAAAGCCCACTCACTGCTGTAGTCAATGTGAAGACTCTACTAAATGGTACTGCAGGGGTGTTGTGAAATCATAGAATTAATTTGTAAGAAATTATTTCCACTGGAAACTGCATTTTAAGACAAAAACCATGAAGTGTTAAATCAGGAGGAGTTGAAGATTCCTTTGAGATCTACTTTGCATTGCAAGCAAGCTGAAGCTCAAGATCCAAGGTCTGAAATTCAAGCTATAATGGAAACATTTATTTTTCCTTCTGAATGGCCTTCACCAAAGCAGATGATTTTTCCAGATTGCTGAAGGAACAAATATTGCAGTTACAGAAAAGTAATTTCTTATGAAAAAGACATTCAATTTTGTCTACTGCATGAAACCAAAATCAAGAGACGGTACTATACAAACAGATTTTTCCAGAGTATAATCTACAGAGACAGACGAACTACAATTCTTACCTATGAGATCCAAAAGAAAAGCAAATTTACGAAGAAATACTGATTAAAGGTGCACTTAGTGATCTAAGTTCAAAGGTTTAATACGACTGCATCTATTTCTAATTAATTTTTTCTAATTTATTTTCTGATGTTCAGTATTTGATCAAATTTGGATAGAAAATATAAAAGATTCCTAAAGAAGAGTCCTAAAGTTCTAATAATTTTACATTTAATTGTTCTGAGAATCTTGGGGACAAGAGGGACCTCAGAATCAATAAAATGGAACAAATATTCACCCATTTTAAGAGTTTACAAATACTTGTAGCCTGAAAATAAGCAGGAGGAACCAGAGCTCTGCATGCAGTCATAAAAATACAGCATCTTTGGAATAACTGAGATGTTTTAGGACAGCTTCTACCATTTCAGTGAGCAACAGATGGATACAAGCTCTTCAGGAACAAGAGACTGGGGAAAACAAGGAGGAAAGATTGTCTTCTTGATGGAGCAGCTTGGATGTATGGTATCCTATGGATGGATGGTGGAGAGTCTGTAGGTCCAGATCAAAAGATAGGTTGGTAAGGGAGCCTTTGCTATGGGCTACTGTTACAGAGACAGGTGGGAAACAGACTCAGAAAAACTCAAGGATCTTTCTGGTCACAGAGACATTTTTCTTATGGGGGATTTTAACCCTCCTGACATCTGCTGGAATGGCAACACATCAGGACCTAGTTAAAGAGAATTCTGGTGTCTCTCAGGAAATACGGGCACTGGATGGGAATAGCAGGGTTGACGCACAGCTGGATCTGCAAGTCACAGGAAGAACCAGTGAGGGATTATCCAAACATCTCTGAATAATCTTTGTGAGCATTGTCTGTAGCAAACACAAAATCATGGAGCTCAAGATCAGGCAAGTGAGATTCTATAGGAAGAAGACCCAAAGTGCAAAGCTCATGAAATTGGTAGATCTTTAAAGACACTGTCCTTCACCCCAGCACTCAGGAAAACAGAGACAGCGGGAAACTAGTTTGTCTGATCAGGGAAATTTGTGATGGAGCTTCAGTACAAAACCTGTACCTGTGGAGGTACAAGTACAAGAAACAGTTCAGGCATGCATATATGGTGTTGGGAAAGCTAAAGCTGAGATGGAACTGAGACTTGCAAAGGGCATCGAGAGCATCAAGGCTACCAGTACATTAGCAGCAAATGGCTGAAGAAGGAAAATATGGGACCATTTTCCCACAATGGGAAAGTGATTTAGTGAAAGCAGAAATTAGTAAGCCTGAAGTATTCATATTTTCTCTGCTTCAGACCTCTCTGTTAAAGTCAGGCCACTGTGCTTAGTCAAAGGGTTCAAGAAGGACTGTCAAGCAGTAAAACAGGTTGTACAGAGTTGTTTCAGTCTCCATTCTTGGGAAGATTCCAATACTGGATAAACTGGATACAGACCTGAGCAATCTATTCTGAACCCACGTCTGGAATAGGTTAAACTACAGAATTCCAGAGGTTTCTTCCACCTTGGATTATCCAGTGTCCTACAACTTGTTGAAAAACATGCTGGACAAATATAGATCATTAATGTCAGTTCAGAAATAAATCTGTTCACTCAGCTAAACCAAATACCACACGCTTACCAAAGAGGTGAAACTGGTGAAAATAACAGTCAGAGTTTTACTTCTCTATGCCATGGCTACTTGCTTCAATACCCATCAAAACTCACTAGCCAACTGGTATATGATTTGACATAGACAAAGAAGAAACCACTGTTTAATAGACTTCAGATGTCATGAAAGAATTCAGTAGAAGACATATCCTTGTTTGGAAATGTCACAAATCTTCATGAGTCTTATCAAAGTTAAAACATCTATGAGATAAACTATTTTTGTACGAGGTCTGCTTTTAATAAAGACGGGTCTAACTTTGACTTTATTTATAAATTCAGCTTTTTAATTTTAGGGATAGAAGAGAGATGAGAAAGGTTGAAGAATAAATCCTCTTTAGTATTCAAACATGTCAGTAAGTAGTTTTCTGAGGATATTTTGATATACTATTTGAACTACATCCAGGTAGTTGATAAAATTCAGTGTAATCTCTATGGAGAAAGAGTTTTACTTTTACTTTACTTTTAAATGGGTTTTTAAGGGAGTTGATGACCATTCCTTTGCTTTCATGTGAAAATCCCAAAGTCAGTTTATCCTTACAGTAATACACACAGCTGTGAATGAATAACCAGGCCAACAAAAAATGAGCGCTGATCACTTGTGTGTATTTCTGTCATTGCTCACTAGATGGCCTCGGCGTCACTGAGCTCACCTTTGCTGAGGTCGCTATTAACCTCTCCCTAATTAACTTGATGTGATAATACACAGGGTGAGACTGTCCCTAATATTGTCTTCGGATAACACTTGGGAGAAGCAAAAAACAATAATAAAAATAAAAATAAAAAGACGAGAAAAGAATTGTTTTTTTTGGGAATGTTTTACATAATCACTCTAAGTTCTTAGTTCTTGAATGTTTTTTCTTTCTGATTCTTTTCTAGTTTTAGTAGTGTAATAATTTTCCCATGAAGAAATAAGATTTCACTAGCAAAATTTAGCTAGCCCTGCACAGAAAGACAAGAGCAATTATAGTAAGAAAGGCCCCCCGAGTTTTGGGTCGGACTTCTAAACAAAATAGTACCTTTGGCAAAACAGTTTGGAATACCAGTCATTCCAAGCTACCCTACAATCAGAAAACATCAAAACAAACCTACATAGAACAAAACAGTACACTTTTTTGTTGGTGTTTTGTTTTGTTTTTTGTTTCATTCTCTGCCTTATGGACAAAACATAGCTACTTCTGAGACGATAAACAATAGCCAGCTTTGTTTTAACTAAATATATCCCAGATGGGAGAGAGTCTGCGTGAACAAAACCCTACACTTGGTGCACAGATCTTAAAGGCTAGTATCTCTTTTAGAGATAGCTGTTTCAGGGTTCTGAAATGGCTGCATACCAGTTCCTACCTGCCCCCAGTTCAGATGTAATGAACCAATGCACCCACACTCCCCCAATCTTGTTCCTGTGTCTCAGCTGTGGGCTAAAGGGGCTCTGCTTGGTGGTATGGCACCACCCCCATCCATTCCGAAAACCATAATGGAATAAAACTGCAGAAGATGCTATATATTTAAAACCTTCAACAGGGCTAAAAGACTATTTTCTAGAAAATCACTCAATGCCTTCTAGGAAAAAGTGTGTGTTTGATGCACGGTAAAAGACCCGAGTTTGAAAAGTAAAAAGAAAATGAAGACAGAATGCACCACTAGGTGGCAAAATAGTGTTTCCAGTGTAGTAACCCTGGGAGCGAGGTTCACTGACTCTGGTGTTTGCTAAACCATGGTAGTTAGATGAAAATAATGCTTTGTAACGTTCAGTATGATTCCACTTGTGGGAAAACCACCAGACCATGGGTCTGCTGACTTACTTCGCATTGTTACTGATAGGATTTCTCTTATTCTCTCACTAGTCTTTAGCAGAAGTCATTAGACAATACCTGCATATTTGCACAGCTTTCCATTTATTTCCTTCTGACATCATGAACTTGATGAGACAGATGGCACTAATCACTTACAAACAAATGCTTGCAGACTACAAGCCCTCTTACACTGCCTCACGTCACGGAGTATAAAATGGGAACTAGTCTGAGCTCAATATAACTAGACAAGTATGAAACAGATGAGATAGAACAGTCAAATTACTTCCATAGATAGAGCTTAGGTAGTATTTTAAAGATGCCAAGAAACAAAATACAAAAATGTTTGGTAGTACAGGATATACAGTGCAGATTTCCTCTACAAACTTGGATGTAATCCCTCACTTTGTGTGGCTGAGCAGCATCACCTCCCTGCACTATGAAAAGTCCTGGAGACAAGCCTGTAACATGCAAACACCATGCTGCAGGAAAGTGGTCAAACAGCTGCAGTTAATATCTAATCTGAATCTTGAACAAAAAAGGCATTATGAGGCATCTGTGGATAATGTTAAGGACATGGGACTAACTCTGTTCTCTTGGCTTTTAGCTGCTCTGACAGCAGTGACTTCTCTGTAGACATTGTCCTGCCAACACTGCTCTTTTCCCACCCATTCCTTTGCAGCCTGCCTTGTCCACATTTCTCTGTTCCCTTCTTCATAGTTTCCATCAGTCTTGGACCTTCCTGGTATCCGTCTCACACACTAATACTCTCCCTTATAAGCCTGCCTTTAGCTGCAGAGCACTTGGCTTTCTAAGGAAACACCTGGATTTAGTAGACCTACAAATTACAGATCAACCTGCAAAAGGAGAACTGCACTACACCTGGCACAAATCACCAGAGGCCAAACTCAGCTTGCTTTGTTTCTGAACCTTTGTCCATTCCCTAGGTTATCATCTAAAGCAAACAGCAGGATTGAGTTTGGTCCTCTTCACAGGATACACCCTGCCTGCCAGTGAGATGCCAGACATGTGGCAACCAGTACCAACCAGACCATGACTCAAAGAGCTTTGGTCCCAGACAATGAAAACCCTCTGACATCTTGTCTAAATGATTTCCATTCCTTCAAATCATCAGTATGCTCAAATAAGACAATAACATGTTTTAAATGCATCGTGGTCCCAATGGGTATCCCAAGGGACATACCCCCTCAGCTCTGCAATGCAGTCTTTCCAGTGATTACTTACAGGTCCAATGTACACACATCGAGGGTTATACCCCACATTTGTCATGAAATAAGATCACTGATGGATGAACTGTAAATGCCAAAGTGTAATGTAATGAAATGTAAATGCTGAAAATCAGGAATAAGAACTCAGAGTGAACTGGCTGGAAAAAGAAAAAAAAAAAAGCTCCAGTACTATAAATAATTCTTCTGTACTCAATTTAAATTAGCTGCTAATTCTGCAAATTCAATTAAAAATATCAAAATTTAGTTGTTGCTTGACATCTGTTCATTTGTACTATGAATCTTCTGTAATAAACAATTTAATTCATATTCAATTTTATAACTTCAGTCTTTGAGGAAAATTCACTTTATATTTATATTACAAGATCATTCAGCAGTTCAGTGGGAACAGCCAGAGGCTCTACATCCTGGCACTGACCAGCAGGTATGAGTCCCTGCACACTGTCCCAGTTTTGAGGCAAATTCTCTTTAACAGATCATTTTGAAGGAATCATAAATGCATCCAAAGGACATACTCTTTATTTTTTTCCTTATATTTCTGAACTTAATTCCAAAGCTTAAATATATGTTCATGTAACAGAAATACATTGTTATAGAGTTATATGCTTCAAATCTGACATACAGCCACAACTGTTTCTGAGAAAACAGTTTACATGATTATGGCATGGTATGTAAATTGTTTTCAGCATATTTTCTACAATTGTTATATATTCCTGCCAGTATGTTTCCAAGAAACAAGTGGGAAAACAACTCAAACACTGATAAAACTTAGCTATCCCCAGGCCGGCTGAGTCCCAGAGGAACTGAGAACAGAGGAATTGATACTATTTGTGGAGTCCTGACATAACAGAAAATGATGGGAGTGAGAATGCACTAAAGACTGCACTGACAGATACAGAGTTAAATCAGTCAATATTATTGTACATAGGTTGAAAAGTCACATTTATAATCCAGTAGAGCCCTCCTCATGAGCGCATACTATTGGAGAGTATTCTACCTTGAGCAGGCATGCTGGATAACAGGAAGATTAAAATATAAATGAAATAAAGAACAGACCTGTCTAGAAATAATATTCACAGCATGGTGACTGAGCCTGATATTTTCCTGTAATAATTTTCTTCTAATCCCAGTAGGGCAATATCCTTATAAAGGCTGCAGACTGAAAATGCAGATTGCATTCTCACTTGACATCCTAGCACAACATCAGCTGACCAGCAGAACAAGGATGCACTGAACTGAAATTATGTTAATGGCAAAGAATGGTGGTTGTGATACACTCTTGGCATTTCACTGTTTGATATAACGCATCATTATCATTAGGTGATTTGTGTAGAAGCTGTTGCGTTTCAGAGCTCCATCAATGAGCCTACGGAACCTAGCAATGATTAAACTGTGGGTGGTTGTCTGAGCCTTGGAGGCAATGAGGTTACAGCTCGTATTGATTGCCAAAACTGGAGCTGCTGGCCTGACGTCAACCATAAGCAGCTTTGAGTAAAATCAATTAGTACAGTGTTGGTCAAAAAGATCAAGAAAGAATCCTGAAGTCATAAATATGGTGAGCAGCCGAGCTGAGATCCAGCAGCTAAAAGCTTCCCTTACCTGTGCTGCTTTGTGTGTGCCATAACGCATCTCACTGCAGCACTGGAGTGCACAGGAGTGGTCACCTCTGTGACACATCAACTACTGCAGGCTTCTCAAGCTCTGTGAAAGTTATTCCTAGTCTGAATAATTACACCAAATTGTTTCAATAGACATATTTGTGCTTATAACTCTATGCAAGTTCATGGCTAATGTAATGGTGCATGCAGAGACAAAAGAGTGCCCCTTAGAAGTGGAATGCTTTCATTAACTGAAATGATAGAACACAGAATAAGTGCACTTTTTCATAGTTATTCAGGAGTAAGCATTCCTACAAGAGTTAGCATTTATTCATTAAAAATTAGTCGAGTTGATGCTTAGACATATCACAGACACAGTATTTTTTACAAAACGGATAGCAGTCATAAGAAATGCCAGCTGCTAGCTTGTGCCAAACATCATGGTCACATGCAGAGCCTTAAGCTGACCATGTCAGTTTACTGTAAACCAAACACACCCCACAGGCCTCACCTTGTGAAAGCATTTGGGCTGCAAAGCTGTTGTATCTTATCAGGACAGGATCTCTGGATTCTTTGGCACTGTAGCCAAAAGGGACCATTTTAAATATATATATACAGTGTTAGCTCAGACACTTGGAAAGAAAATTATCAGAAGAATTTAATCTGTCTGCATATTTCTGTACTAATTAGAATTGCTTTGAACGATTTAGATTTTTCTCATAGAGCTCGCCAAACATTGTTTGACAAAACTACTTTACATTTACAGAGAAAGGTGATGACCTATAAATACAATGCCCTAGAAAAGAAGTCTAGCAGCCTTGAATTTTCCATCCTACTGCTGGTAGCATTCCAGATGAGGCACATGTCATGCTTTTCATACAAACATATAAATCAGTTACAAACTTCAAAACATTCACTGCCTGACAGAACAGGCATCTTAAATTTATTTTATTTCCATAGTTTGCCTGTGGAGTCAATACTGAAATTACAGACACATGTGTTCGCATGCACTCATACAAAACACAGCAGTGCAGTCCCTGAGCACCCTGCAGCTGCAGGCTGCACACTGCCGAGCTCAGCTGCAGACCTACAGAGCTCACACAGCCTCAACTGGGATGGCTCAGCATTCCATCGCACCTCTTGCTCTAAGCACAACCAGCCAACTATCTCACCTATCTTAACTATCCTCCTATCTTATATCTTAACTATCCTCCTATCTTAGAGGATATTTGAAAAGACGTGATAGAGTCAGCTATTCCAGCTGTATTAGTAGCTTTCATACTTGCAGATGAGCAGGGAGGTGCTCACCTGTCAGCACTCCATTCGTTTCCCAGATAACTCCTTTTTCTTCCCTTGGGACCAGAAACTTGAACAATGCCAGGTGTAAAAAAATATTAGCTTGCTCTTCCACTGTATCTGTAATGAAGTAAAGACAATGTTCTAAGTTCTGTTCTTCATTGTACACATTTAGTTCACAGAAGAAACAACATTTTCTAAACTGTAAAGCTGAAACATTTCTTTGGGCATGCTGTCAAGTCATCTATTTGAACTACTGTCAGCCACTGTTGGAAGCTGCACAATATGCCAGTTGTTTCCATTCAACAGTTTACTGTGTTCAATAAGAATGAACAAATGATGTAAAGATGCAATTGTGTTTCAACTCACACAGTTAAATGGAATACATTATTTCTGTTTTCAGTTTTCTCTTTGCACTTTTTATACTATAGAATTATTCACCTCAAAGTTTTCTATCAAAGTACACAGCAGCAAAATCACAGTTGGAATAAATCTGTACTGCTGTTTTTATACCAGTGGAATTTAGTTTATTTGTACAGTTGGTAATTTGCTCACAGTTACTCTGCCTAGACAGTGGTATCCATCATAACTCGATGTCATTAAAACATTCTAGAACATTGCCCATGCACATTAAAAGAAAAAAAAATTATAAAACACCTTAAATTTAGGTGGGTTTTTTTGTTCCCCCCCCCTCCCATTGGAAACACATATTTCAACTGAGGAGTAACTCTCTGCTTCTGGGGTGTACTGTGGTATTTTGTAACAAAGCTGCATCAAGCTACAAATTCACTACTTCCACTGTTTTACTTTTTGGATTTTACACAGACCTGTATTTCAGCTTCATTTTTTCAACCACTTTCCTTTTCATTTGGGTTAAGTGGGACTCATCTCACCTAGCCCTTATCACCTGCAAGTGGAACAAGCTGGGATAGCCATGCCTGGTTTCCTCTGTAATCAGTGCAAACAGACTGATAAATGTAGAGGGTGACTCATCTAATCTTAAAATGGTTGAACACAGCAGGAGATAAATTGCCTTTTGGAAGTGCTTATCTTTTCCATTGCTTGTTAAGGAGGTAACACCGATCCAGTAATTTCCTTAGATTTGATACCTAATGTCTAGGTAGTTAAAAGCAGAAGAAATTCTTCATTAGCAACGAGAGCACAGTTTGAAAGCAATTGATCTCTGAGGCAGCAGAGAGTCTGAACTCGAAACTCGCCCTTGGTGGGGAGACCGTTGCCATGTGGTGCTCTCCGGACTCCAGCAGTCTCAGGAACAGCTCACATAACTTATAACTCTAGCTTATAGGGTCCAGGGGGAATTTGATTATTTTTTTCTGTAAGAACAGAATTCTACAATGCATGCTCACATCAGCTACATGTCGATACAAGAAACTTCAAGTCATGTGTCTCCTCTTGATACTTCCAGTGTTAAAATGCAGACACGAGCAGTTACAGTATTTCCTATTTCTTACCTCATAACCTATCACATCCACTTCCGTGTCTTCCACTAAATTTCTCGGGGTAAGCAGGATCTGTTGGATCCAGGCATTTCAGTGTATTACTGCCCACAACAGTCACTACAGTTTATTTGCAGTAGGCTATTGCATCTGCAGTAGGAGAAATTAATGTACGTCGGCTTCTCTGCTGCCATAGCCAACCTCCTCTGATCAGAACTAAGAAGCAACAGGAAGAAAAATGGACTGGAGCCAAATTCTTCACCATGGCTCCGCCACCTGTGTTTGTAATTAACTGAATTAATGGTATTATTTTACAAAAGAGTGACGAGGAATTCAAATGTACTATGAGAACTCAGGCTATAAACTAGTGGAAAGGACAATCCAATTTCTTGCAAATAACAGCAGAAATTGACAAAGCTGTCATGTTGATTAGCTACAGTTTGGGTGAGTGAGTAGGACAGAAGAGATGGGAGGAATCTGGGGCTCACTCAACACTCATAAACCCTTCTACATTCTCATCTTTCTCTCCTCCCACACTGCCAAGAAGACCCTCTTACTATCCTGGGACACAAGATATGACCAGTGACTGAATCAGAGCCAGGTTACAAATCCTAAGGAAGTTAGGATAAAACTGCTCAAGTTCATAACTTGAAGCCATCTGATCAAAAAGGGAAAAGACACTAAAGGAAAAGTCTCATGTCTATGTAGTGAAAGATGTGAAGCTGAAATACAACTGGAAAGTACCTTACCCATCTTCACATTGTTTCTGTTGTTCCATATCAAATGATCCACCGTGGGAAAGAGCTGTATAAAGATATAGGAACACTGAAAAAAAGCAGATTATACTTTTGTTACAGTCTATTCTAATTGACAGCAGAACAACAATAGCCATTTCTCCAGGATTTTGTAACTTTTTGAGAAACAGAACTAATGAGACTCTCCAGAATCAATATTGGCACTTACCAGTACCAGCCCATTTGTGGCATGTATCCCTTATCACGGTAACTGCATCAAGTGCTTCTGTTAATAAACCCCCTGTTAATAAACTTGCCCTATTATGTATTATTGAATGATCTTTCTCCAACATATAATAGCTTTCCAAAATCAGCAGGTGATTTGTAATATTGTTTGATTGTAGCCCCAGGAGCTGGCTTGTCACACCAGCCTAGATTTTGCTGTTTTCAATAGCATAGGAGGAAACAACCTGGGTAAACGGAGAGGTTAAGTGTTCCTACAATGCACAGGCAGTAAACCTAGAGAGATTTCACGGTAAACCGATGCTCAGAGAGTGCAATAACATAAATGACCAATTCAAACCCATAGAAGCAGCTGTAGGTTGGTAAAAGGTCTCATGATTGTCTATCTCATCTTGAGCAGTAAATTATTTCCTGATGTTTTCTTTCTGATTAATTCAGTAGCTTTATCAGTTTTTAGTGACATTTGATTTCTATGTCCTTTTTAAAGTTTCCATATAAAATCAGAAGCTTTTTGTCAGATTTGGTTGTCACTGCTCATTCCTACTTTTCAGCTGCGTCTGTTTATTTATTGAATATATTCCACCTACCCTCCAGCTATTTGCTATATATTGTCTCCATAGCAATCCCTCTTTTTCTCTCCAGTACAGAAGCAAAAGAAGATGCTTGATAATTACGATTTTAGATGCAAGGTGCCATTTGAATGTTTTCAGGAGTGCAAACAGCAGGGGATATGGCATTTCTGACACTTTAGGATAACATCACTGCATGATTTCTTTTTTCCATATTCATATTTCATCAACCATTTGCAAATTCTCATTTTACTTGGTTCAATTTAACATTGGTTATGTTCACATTTAATAAACATGAACTTTAAAAACTTAATAATACAGTATTCCTCTCTTCAGGCTGCTTTCCTTGTGCAATTTTGCATTTAGACTGTAAGTCTTTAGAAGACTTTATGAATTATCCTTCCTGAATGTGAGAGGGAAAAACACTTGCTTAAATCCTAAGATAATAGATGAAAAGGACTTTTCCTCCTCAAAACATTTGCCATGACTTTTCTAGCATTTTAACTTTTTTACAAACTCAGTATTGTTAAGAGGCTCACTTAGAAATTTTATTTCAAGAACCAACAACAGTACGTATCTTTTTTCCTCCAATGATTCACCACTAACCTCATATTTAGGAGAAAAAAGGTAAGAACATCAACCAATAGATTCTGCTTCCATGTTCAAACAGGTTTTGTATAGTGACAAAAATGGCACACTACATTTAGAGCTTATTATAACAGAGAAAACTGAGTATTGTAGACATGTACCACTGCTGCTAGAGAGCAGCTGAAATACAGTGATGACATTATGTCACTGTGAAGTCTTTTTTGTAGAGTGAATTAAATGTGGATAACTCTTTAAAACACAATGAGTTTTAGGCTGTGCCTTCAATACCTATGTAGAAACATGGCAGCAGGGGCAGACATAATAGTCGTGAGGAGTGACTAAGCATGGGAGAAGTTTGATAGAAAACATAATTACTTAAATAAGGCAAAAGCAAGCTATGCCCCATCTCCCACACAAAACCAAAACAAAAACAAAAAACCAAACCAAAACAAAAACCAAAACAAAAAAAAACAACTAACCCAAACCAAAAACAAACAAACAAACAAAACCAGTAGTATAACATTTTACAACAAAAAGAACCACAGGTGAAAATTAAATAGAGACCATGACCCCAAATTAAATTCAGTCTGTATCATATGATCTAATTTTGAAATGCACAACAAAGTGTTCCATTGCTAAGTACTATAGTTATTCCTCAAGTTCTATAAAGTTTCACACACTCAAACTATAGGAAAAGTATATTTTAAGCCCACACTTTTTTCATGCTCTGAAAGTAAAGTCAATTATCAGATATATCTATTCAGGTTGCAGAAAGCAAAGTTAAGAACTAGGAGAAGGAAGACCTGCCTGCTATAAGTGAAGGTCAGGTTTGACATCATCTAAAGTACCTGAAGGTGTGAAAGTCCCTGGGACCTGATGAGATCCATCCATTATGAAGGACAGTGGATGAAGCTGCCAAGCTGCTATCCATCGTATTTGGAAGGTCATGGCAGTCTGATGAAGTTCCCACTGACTGGAAAAGGGGAAACATAACCCCCATTTTCAAGAAAGAAAAAAAATAAGATCCAGGGAACTACAAGGCAATCAGTCTCACCTCTGTGCCTGGCAAGATCATGGAGCAGATCCTCCTGAAGGCCCTAGAGCACAGAGAAAATAAGGATGAGGCGATGAAGGGGGACTACACGAAAGCTGGGGTGGGACTTTTTATAATGACAGGTAGCAAAAGGACAAGGGGAAGTGACTTTAAGCTGGAAGAGGGCAGATTTAGACTAGATATTAGGAGTAAATTCTTTACTATGAGGGTGATGAGACTCTGAAACAGGTTGCCCAGAGGTTGTAGATGCCATTTTCCTGAAGGCATTCAAGGCCAGGCTGGATGGGGCTTTGAGAAACCTGGTCTAGATGGAGGTGTCCCTTCCTGCATCAGGGGGCTGGAACTAGATGATCAAATGACCTGAGAGGTCTCTTCCTACCCAAACTACTCCATGATTCTACGAACTTCACTGAAATTCTTTAAGTACTCATTATAAACTGTGAGATCAAGATAAAGGTTTAAATAAGAACATTCCATCCTCTCAAGAAGTACTGACGTTAGGAGGAAATGTTGCTTTCTATCTATGTATTTTTCAGTCTATTTTCCTGCAAGTTCTTCCAAAATTTAAGGGATTGTTATCTTACGATTCAAAAGGTCTTTATTAATCAGTGAGTGTATTAAGCAAATTTAAAGAAGTTCATCTGTCAGGCTCTTACCTGTTCAACTTTCTGTCAAAGAGCCACAGTTGCTGTATGCTTTCTTTGCATCTTTTTGGCAATGAACCAAGTCAATAATACTTTCAGAATTTACACATTTCCTACTATAGAAGGCCAGAATTCCTCAGTGATACAAGCAAAGAGTAAGCTTCTTCAGTTAAAGATCAGATATCAGAGTTCTACAAAAAGATGGAGCTCATTTATTTCTGCTCTCTCCCTAGCAGTCTGTCCACACAAGCACTGTAAGGGGGGGAATAAATTTGGTGGAGGAGAATGTTTGGAACGAAACCACTTCTGATAAAAAAATTTAACTACAGTTCATCTTTTCTGTTATTTAACATTAAGAAAGTCTCCATGGTAGGGTTAAAGCTTAAATATCTTATGTATGTGTTAAGAGAGAGAAGTATTTTTGGGATAATTCCCAGCCTACTTTAACAAGGCCTTCAAAAATAATGAAGTTCTAACAAATAACAGCCTCAAGAGATTAATTAGTTTCCAATTCATGAAAACCAGGTTGGTAACAGACAACAATGGACAATTTAATTTATAAACCATTTCTTATTAACTAATAATTGTTCAATGTTCAGTATTGTTTTGAATCAAATTTAATTTTTACTATTTTCAGATTGAGTCTTTGAATACTTTGAACATGCAGATTGACGGTATAAATCTTGACAAAAAAGAAGTAGTAACCAAATCTAGCTATCCTCAAAGCAGAACAGACTGCTTTACTGCCTTTTTTCTTTTTATTATTCAAGCATTACAAAAAATAACCCTGTAGTGATAAAATTCTCCACTGTAGTTCAGTCTATACATATTAAGCACAGGAGCCTGAGGGCAAATATGGAAATCCTATTTTAATACAACTTATAATTCACTTCTTAATAACACTACTGTGAAGTATTTGTATCAATAAAAATGTTGAGGAAAAAAAATCAGAATGAATAACTAAATACTATCTTTAGTCACACAAAATCAAGATACTAATATTTGCAATGGTGATTTGTATAAAAGTTTACTTACTGATGTATATGAACACAATTGCCTACAATATTTTGTAGTACCTATTGGGAAACAGAAGGGGTCAATTATTCTCAAAAAAAAGACACCAGAAAAGGATCATTAATTTCATTAACATTGTTGTTTTCAGTTCGGAAATGAAAGAAAGAATTTAAAGGATGACCATAAATTATCCTTCAATAGGAACAGGTTTCTCTTTGGGTTACAGTGAAAAAAATGACAGTAGAGATAGCTGTGATATAGCTCCCCTGCAGCACATTAAAAATATGTTTGTAAAGCCTTTGGCTTTGGCAGTATAACTTCAGCTCAGTGAAATGCCACAATTCCATGTAGTTTAAGACTTTATTGCCATTTGGAGTAAAGAAAATGCACACTGCAGCAACGTTACTGATGCATATGTATTTTATTTTTTTCAGATAGATTCTTGATGTGTTTTTTTTTTTTTTTTTTTTCCCAGTGAAATTATTGTTTTGGCCTAAGGAATTGCAAATAAGCATTAACATAAAGCACTAAGCAATGATTTTTGCAGTGGAAAAAAACAACAAGAAAAACATAGGTGGCAGCATGCCAGTAAAAAAGCTAAATTATTTGGATTAGTGAATTTGGTACCCAAAATATTCCACAGTTGTTTTAAAGGCATAGTAAAATATTTCTTAATAAAAAATACACATATTATATACAGAAAAATGCCACATACATATATATGCTAGATGTATATTCCAGATACATCTGCCATTTCATAAAACATGTACAATGCACAGCAAATGTATTTAAACAGGCATCAAAGTTAGAAGAACTCCCATATTCATACTTCAGCCTTTCCCAATCTCCTGATTAGCATTTAGCTTTCAGACTGAAATAAAGATTTCTAAATTTGAATTTAATTACATGGAGAAATAATTGGCATTCTGAAGATGAAAACTTTTTTGTCTGCTTTTTGTTTGTTCATTTGTTTCAGTTTTTTAGATAAATGTGATTCTCATTTTGTGTAATGCTGAACATTTTAGTGTTGGCTGATCATGACCCATCTGCATTATATAACTGTCAAAAGCCTGCCTTGGCCTTGGATCACGTTGAAAGCAACTATTGTATAGAGGGTCACTTGTCATTTTTATGTAACTGTCCAGAGAATGCCTTAGTCCACATTTAAATGACTCTACGATACAAAATTTCTCCCAGCATTCAATCAGGCTTTTGTACTGCTCTGAAAAGACCCTATTAAAAAGCAAAAATGTATGAATAGAGAGAATACCCCATTGCCTGCTTCAACCCACTAGAAGCTGTTACATTCTTGTGAATAAACACACATATATATACATACATATATGCACACACACACATATAAAGAGAAAGTTAAAATGAAAATGTTCAGTATGAAAAATAATATTTATATTCAAGCAGCCTACGCTGATGTGACCATAGCACAATTCTTATTCCAGAGAAGACTTGTACAGACTTGTACAATATCTGTATTGTTCTTCATCCCTGAAATCTAGGTTTTTGGGTGCCTTACTGGGGCCTTAAATAGAGCATAATAAGCTATGTATGTTTGTAACTGTTTTGTAGGATGAACATTAGTAGAGGCAGATACACAGATGCACAGCTTCTGAGTTGTGCTGAGGTGCCATAGGAGCTGTAGTCTCAGCTCTGCAATCCAAGCATGACATTGCCCATAAGCCCTCATTGAAGCAAGGCAGTGCAAAGCTCTCCTTCCATGGCTCTTTGACAAGATCACATCGAGGGCATTTACAGTCTACAAGAGATTTCTTACAGTTCATTTCTAAATTTCTTTATGATGGATATGCTGACATGAAGGGATTATTAAAAAATGGAGTACCTAGTTTGATTTTCCATATAAAACTTGTCATCTGAGATAAGTAAGTTCCAACAGTCTTCTCAGAAGTCTGCGTGGTATGCAAGGATTGCTCTGAATCCCAGCTGTGCAATGCCTTCTGAAGAAGCTGTCCAAGGCAAAGTTAGGCACACTGCAGCCAGCTCTTTCTGTTTGCTCTCACATTCCTTACCATTTTTATTAGAGAATTCTCCCCAGTCATTTTTATGACTGTTTTTACATTTGACTAGTTTTACAATGACAGCAAATTTTCAATTTCCTTTTATGGTAGTTCCACACTAGCTCTTTAAGTAGTATTTCAATCTTAGTCTAATCAAAACTTCAAGAAAAAAAAAATATCTGTTCATGAACTTATTCTTTGCTTACCTACATAAATATCACATATATGTAATTATATACAATAAGTACGCAATCTTTTTCCTCAGCATTACGTATTTTCATTCATTTTTGAATACAGCCATTTCTGGAGTCATTACATACTACAACACAATAAATAACACTCTATTTTAAGCATAAAGTTTTGTGTATGGCTGAAATAAAACACATCTTCTCAGCAATGGTCCAGCATTATAATTGTTCTAGGTCATTCTGTGCAAATGCGCTAGACTCATAATTAGTTAATAATTTGCCATCCTACTGATGATGACTGGAACTTATGAGGAAAAGTTAAGATACCTGGGACGGCTCAGTTCATGTCAGATGACACTGAGCAAGCATCTTACCAATGCTTACAAATATCTACTGGGCAGCAGTCACATAGATGAGTCCAGGCTCTTTTCAACAGTGCTCAGCAACAGAACAAGGGGTAATGGGCACAAACTGGAAGACAGGAATTTCTGTCAAAACATGAAGATAAACTCTGAAGGTTGCTGAGCACTGGAAAAGGTTGCCCAGAAAGGCTGTGGAGTCTTCTCTGGAGATATTCAAAACCCACTTGAATGCTTTCCTGTGTAACTTATTGTTAGGGAACATGCATTAGTGGGATGCCGGGGGACTGTATGTCCTCAGAGGTCACCTAGAACTCCTACAATTCTATGCACAAGCATTATCAGCTATGGTATGATATTTACTTCAAAGATATCAAACAGCGTGTGAACAGAACAGAAATTCATCCTGTATTCTGCAGAACATTTCCACAATGGTTAGTTAGAATCTGGACATCATATTTACATAAATATCATGAATGACAAAATTACACATCCATATAAAGAAAAAAACATGTACATCTAAAAAAATCTGTCATCTCACTTATCCTAAACATCTCTTATCTTAAATATCACAGATAAAGCATATTGCTGCAATTTCAATTTGAATGGCATGAAATACTTAGTCAAAACCTGTACAGAGTTTCCCTATTTTTTTTTCCTGAAAATAAAATTCAGAAAAATGTTGAATTAATTTTATTCTTAATTGTTATTTCATAAGAAAGTGAATTGTGCACCTGTTTTGTTATTTTGTCCAGGATGTCTCTAGGCTAATTGGCCTACTGTAGTATGGGTATCTTGGCAGCACTCATTCATTGTTAACATCAGGTTTATTTCTTACAGTATCTGCATGTCTATCAACACACTGCCACTTTCTAAATACAGCAATATCAGATCCAGTTCTGTAGGAACAGAAACCTGTAGAAATTAACTACATATGTATTAATTCAACGTGGCTCAGAATCTCACATGAAGTATAAAAACAAAATATAAATGAAATGTACACCTATTCTATCAAAAACAAGCGTTGCGATGTGACTTTTTTTGCTTCAGTACTAAAGGCAGGCACATAAAACTGAAGGAGAAGGCCTCCTTATACTGAATGAAACCTACCAAATAGGTTAGTTCAGAATCCAAAACTATAAGAATATGTTAAGTTTGTTTGGTTATTTTTATTCTGGTGTATGCATGTCTAAAAAAATACAGTTTGTGGGTTCCAAACTACTTCTCACACTGTGTATACGGTTTTGGTCCAAGACAACTCTGATGGAAAGCTGCCCATTGCTGACAGGTCTATTTTGGAAGCTGCCTTGGGAGACTGAACTGCTGTTTCTCAAAGGTGGAAACTTGAATGGAGCTATGGAGAACCTTTCACAGCTATTCTTCGGGATAGTCGTTCATATCTATTAGCAAACGAGCTGTTAGCAAGGTAAATGTTTCTCAACTGAAAGCATAGGCTGTGAGCCCCTGCAAACCTCAGTTTTCCCGTAATAATAAGCACTGTAAATCAAAGCAAGTGCCTGTAGTACTGCCCTACCCCACCCACGGGAAGCTGCTTAGTCACAGCAAACAACACATTAGCAGGATGGCAGGTAAGCCTTGGCTCCAATTGACACATCTTTTTCAGTGTCTTCTGTCTTGCAGATGATGACCCATATAGCACGATGGGATATGCCTGTATGTGCCTCAGTTTCCCATCACTCCTGAGGACTCGCCCTCTTTTCCAGCTGCAACTCATTACTTGCCTTGGCTTGGTAGCTTGCCTCCTCTGGCTCTCACATTTTTCTCTCTTTACAGTGACCTAGATCTTCTGAACATAATTCTGGTTTGCAATCTGACTCCCTTGTCTCTAGTTCCATTTTCTGCTTCTTTAACCAGCTAGGTGCCTTGTGGACTAGTCTGCACTGCTGACCTGGTTTGTCTGACCTCAGACTGACTTTCTGTCAAAAGCGCAGATCTTCAGGGCAACAGTCATTCTGCATACAGCATTAGCTTCTGCAGCAACAAACAGTATACAGTCTTTCCTGTTTAAATTCCTGATAGCTCTTTCTCATCTAAAAACATTTCCTGTTTTTTTTTTTCCACTTGGACACTTTTATCATTATACAGTTTTCTTAAACTGGGTTCCTCACATTCTTTCAGCAATGGCTCACAACTCAGTTTTATAGTTTTTCAATTAGGAAAATAGCTGGATATTCCAAATGCCTCTCATGAGAGAGGCTGAAAACAGCATCTACTTTCTTAGGAATAAAGTCTAGATCCTGGCCAAAACTCAGCATGGTGAGATAAATTGCATGGAATAGCTTGCCAGATTATTCCAACAGGTGATCTCATGACACAGAGAATACTAGGAAAAAGAAGAGATAATTTTGTTAAGTAAGGTTTTTACTTATACATTTTTTTTTTTTACCACTTTTCAGTTAACCAAAAAGTTAACAACAGCATTTTACACATACAACAGCATTCATCTTTGAGTACAGTTGATTCTGAATTATTAGTAATGCTGGCAGAGCTTAGCTAATATATATTAAGTTCACAGCTAGCCACCATATTTTTAGAACATAATACTACTGGAAATATTTTCTCATTTTACAAATAGAATTTATGCCTGTTTCATCATCATACTTTTATATTTGTGTTACTTGACACAATTGATTCCACAAATTTTATTCTTGAAAAAAAGGAAAAAAAAGCCTGTCAGAATTATTTACTTATTTTATGGAATTTAAATGATGGAAAAAAAACAATGGATCAACAGAATGCTCCTAGGCAAAACTTAGCTTTTAAATGGAAGATTACATTCAAAATATAATTCATAATACCAGACACCATTAGATATAATGTATTATTCAGCTAAACATAATGGTATTCAATTCACAATGATAGTTAAAAATTAATAACTTTGTAACCATTCATTTTCTGCATTCTGCACAGATTAAAAAAAATGAACTAGTTATTTTTAAAGAAGTAGCAGTCCATTATTTCTAAAAGCTTTATAGACTTTAAACATGTAAACAAAAAAAAGAATAGTGTAACTCAGGCAACTTGGACTAGTATGATATTAATATAAAAGTAGAGTAACTGCCAAGGCAAACAAAGGAACACTGAAATGTAACCCACTGCCAGGTGAGTCTGCTTGTTCCTGTTCAGAAAGTGAAGGAAGAAGAATTAGAAACCATTAGTTCCTCTAATACAGCAAATACCTCATTTGCTCTGAGTAATAACGAATTTCCTTGAAATCAACAAAATGCAACCTATTTTACCAATGCACCGGAGAATATCCTGCACATTTATTTGCATTTCTGTGATGATAATCTGCTTTATATTTCTTTAGGCCATTGAAGGAAAACTGAAATGAGAAAATTACTCAGATAAAAATTTTAAAGAGATGGAAATCAACTGATGTTCTGATTTTGAGTCCTAAACCAGAGAATATCTATTCTCCGAAGGCACTCAGAAGATTTTAAACAAAAAGTTGTAAGAACTTTCTCCATTTATGCGACAAAACCACTGTTTTCACACTAAAAAAAACCATGATGAGTGTCAGTATAATCTGTTTAGATAAGCAAGTCTTAATTTTGCAAGACGTCAAGCACCCTGGCTGTAGATCAAGCATAAACTTAGATACACGCATAACTTCAAGCATTTGAGTTCAACTGAGAAATTCTGGCTGTACTGATGAACAGGACGATAAGCTAAAGATAACATTTCCATTTACTTCAGTGGAGCCAATGTCTGAACTATGAACTCTGTTGTTAGTAAAATAAAATAAATCCTGTTTAATCGTAAAGTTTGTTGGTAGAGGTAACAATTTTTATTTAGATCAACGGGTGCAGCTGAAAAAAAAAACAAAGATTTATGGCACACAGTTTTTCAGAAGGAGCAGAGTTCAGAGCTAAGCACAAGCTAAGAGTAAAAGTAAGCAAAGATAGAAATACCATTCTGGATTGGATCTGGGATCTTCTATAAGATGATTAGGAACATTATGAAAATTAAGCATACATGTAAACATGAAATCATGGCGAAGGCCTTCCTTCTGACATGCCTGATATTGCTGCACATTAAAAAGTAATCAAAACAAATGGGCAGTTCTAAGACTTTGTTCCTTTTCCACCGTTAGTAATCAAAAGAATTCTACAGAGTCACAACAATAGAACGTCAGGTTGTAGCGTTAGGCTTTATCATTGAGAGAAGAAGGACAAACCGACTTTGATACATGTTCCAAAGTTAAAATTTTACGAATTGATCAATACTCACAAGCAATATTCTTGAGACTACCGCCATAACAAGCAGTACAAAGTTTGCAAAAACAAAGAACACTTACTAAAAAATTATGTTTTGTTTACATGCTAACATCATGTACATTTAATGTAAAAGAAGTAAAGTCATATTTATTTGATAAGCTGGTCATAAGCCACTCCATTCAATCAGTAAGTTTTACAAGCTACTTATTTAAAATTACTAGTTAATGTCAAAGGCACTGAATCACCACAAGTCATCATTCCTGTTTTTCATTTTGGTGTTTATATGCTTTGTCAACAAAATGGCTGCTGAATTTATTGTATATTTCTAACCAGAAACTAAAATCTATTCATCAGAATAAGTGATGTAATAGGTAATTTTCAAGTGCGGGGAAAATAAATGGATTATTCAAGCTACCTACCTACTCACAAGAGGTGCTTTTTATACTACTTATGGAGACATTACATACTGCAGTCAAAAAGCTGTTCTATTTTCTTGAACTCAGCGCTTGTATAGGAAAGAGATGGAATATCTACATAGTTGTTTCACTCACTATATTCTCACAAATCTTTAGTAAATATATTTATCTTAATGTTGTTAAAAACACATCAACCCTTTATGACTTAAGAATAATCTTTACAGGGATCAGTATTTTTGCATTAACATTAAAGTTTACTTCCTACAATTCAAAGTCAAAGTAGTCATTCTAAAATAAAAGATTTACGAAAACTTTGTACAGAGAAAGTGTTATATAATCTATAATTGTTGCTGATGTGGCAACTACATATGAATATACACATTCCTATTTAAGGCATGGATCTAATTCTTACTCATGGACAACACTGTTAATAAAAAAACAATGGTTCAAAGTGCTGTTTCACAATTACTGTGAAAGAATTTAAAGGTTTTTTTCTGCCTACATGGAACAAAGAATAAACACAAATCCAAAAAGGGACATGTATTTTGTAGTATTAGCTGATTTTTTTTCCTATTTTAGTTTATGTGTAATTTGTTTCTGCTATGTGTATACTAAAGGAACAAAATTCTAAAGTACTAGAGTTCTTGTGCAGGCGTCAGCACAGGATGGAAATAAATGTATATCTTTGTGTGTGTGCCGCTCTTTTACAAGCTAATATAGAATTTATTAATAACACTCAACTGTTCAATGAATTATTTTATTTATATTATGAATTCCTTATCACAATTAGTTGATTTGTAGCTCAGAGTTTGAACGGACAGTGGTTTATGCAGATTATCTTGGCAGAAATATTGAGAATTAAATCAAACAAGATAATCTTTCAAGACCATGCAGATGGAACAAAAAGATATCCACCTTACTAAACATTTTCTCCTGGCTCTAACACATTTAAAAACATATTAAAGGACCTATTTGAAGCATCTTGAATGTTCAAATTGTCAGCTTACAGGTAACTCAATCAAGTTATTGGAAGCCTGATCTCTTGGCTAGGTTAACAAAACTTTAATTGTCAAATACTCCTCTGCCCCATTGATGAATCTTCTTGTAAAACACATGCATTTTCAAACACCAACACATGCACTTTCCAACACCTCTGGATTACAATGCATTGTGTACACAAAGCTGATTCTCCTCTCAGATTAGTGTAATTAGCATTGACTTCATTAAAATTAACAGAAGACTTACTGTGTATTTCAGGGTAGCAGTGAGTACTAGGTCACATGTAGTATCTGCTAACCTGCACGGCACACATTTTCTCTCCCTTCTTAGCAGCACCACCCTCACACAATATACATATTCGAATTTCCTTGCAATCTCCCAGGGCACTGACTATAATTGTTTGCATCCATTGCCTCCATATTAACAGCAGCTTCTGTATTAGTATGCTGACAAATTGCAGATTAATTAACTGAGCATTGTTCAGCCATGGCTTTACAGATTTTTAAAAAATTTCTTCATTGTTCAAAAAAAAATTAATTCATAGAAGTATTACACACTGCATCTGAAGGCTGTCCTGTCACTCACTAGTAACACAGCTGAGCAGGGACGTTATGATTGCTAATTAGTATCTAAAGTCTCCACTATATACTACAGATTTGTATTTGCAGCTTACCTTTCATGTCTACTTGACAGTTTACTCAAATTTCTAAATTTCAAATAGTGCCATGTAATTTCCTACCACTGATAATGATTTGCAGCCACGTGGGATCACAGCACCACAGAGGATGCCCCTATAGTAACCTAGAAAAAAGGGAGCATAGTAGAACTGTTAAAAAAAAAGTCAAGAAACTGTCTAAAAATAAAACTTTAATATACATACTTCAAAAGTGAAATAGTAGCACGGAAGAGGGTATCTTGCACTGGAATTCAGTAACCTTTTGTTTTCTTAGCACAAAAATAAATTAATTATATAAAGTTTTGTGGGTTTTTTTTTTCTTTTCTTCCCATTAATCTACCTTAAATTGTTCTTTTCCCTTTTACAAAGATGATAAGAATTCTAATTTTTGCCCATTTTCCTCTGCTTCCATAACAATTGTGTATTTGGTTTCTCAGACGTCATTTCGCATATATTATCTGATTAAAACCAAAAGAGCGTGTAAATTGGCTGAATTAGACAATTTTAATTTAAATCTGAAAAACAGCAAAGAAGTTTGAATTGTCACCCCCACTATACACTATTGTATCAAACGTAAGAAATTCTATCTATCAAGCTCATGCAGTAGCAGCTGAAGATAATCTTACTAAAAATGAACCTAAGAGCAGGTGATGGGGACTCAGATGGAGGCCAATAACAAACCACTGTTATTTGTCACTAAAGCAAGCAAAACAGCAAAATCCCTCCTCTCTCAGAAATGCAGCTGCAAAACACACACACATCTTCCGAGCATTCTACCAACTTGTCAGATGAAGGGACAAAGCTGTATAGTTCTAACTTCAGGGATGAAAGCTATTTCATGTAACTACACTGCCGAAGAGCAATTCCAAACAATATACAGCAAATAGTTTCCTAACATTTTGGAATAAAACTGATAGACGGTGTATTGCTCAAATACAGACAATACTTAAATACTTAACTATAGGTTTTTTTTTTGTTTTTTTGTTTTTTTTTTAACACTACAGTAGAGTACTTCAGATTAAAATAAAATACTTCAATACACCAGAAGTGAACCTCTGCCACCACATAAAGATCTCTGCTGGCTCCAAGTGTAGATTCAGACCTCCACTGCTCTACAGTTTAACATTATGTAAGGAGTTATTTGTGGAAAGTTCTGCGTGGACAAACTTTTTTCTCATTGGCAAGAATAATTAGCACAATGATTATTCAACCTTTCCGGGCTCTGTAAAAGAGTACATATTATTCTAGGGCCCTGAAAGCTTCTACTGATGCAAAGCAACTCTGCAATACAATCAAGTATCAACTGAAGAATTACTTAGAATGTAGAAGTAAACAAATGAGATTGATGAACATAGCTGAAAAGATCTTTCTTTCAAAGAATACTGCATGAAGAAATAGAATCAAAGAAACATAGAATGTCCCGGCTTGAAAATTACCTCATCTACTTTCAATGCCCCTGCAGTGGGTAGAGTCACCAACCACCACACCAGGCTGCCCAGAGCCACATCCAGCCTGGCCTTGAATGCTTCCAGGGATCGGGCATCCACAACCTCCTTGGGCAACCTGTTCCAGTGCCACCACCCTCTGTGTGAAAAAATTCCTCCTGATATCTAACCTAAATCTGCCTTGTATTAGTTTAAAACCATACCAAACAGCTATAAACAAACAAATAGTAATGCTGAATCATATGTAACCTGCAACTTCTTCTTCTCATCTGAAATTAAAAATCCACAAAAACTGGCTGCAAAGAAAAAAAGTTATGTTCTTCTTCAAAAGGGTGATAAAAATGTGAGCCTACTTCATCTTATATGAGTATGGATGTAGTGACAGCATTAAATAATCAAGAAGGGCATAGACAGATTCATGACAGACACTCGTAGTCAAAAGTACAAAAATATGTGCACTGGGTATGTAATTAAATGAAACAAAATCCATACAAAGTAGGGATGTCCTACCTGTAGTATCTCAATCCATAGAATACCTATCTCTTCCACTGTTAGATATTTTTATTTACCAAAATCTCTTTTTACTGCTTTATTATTCCTTAATCTGTACACTTTCACTTGCTGGTATCCAAACCACACGCTGTTTATTTCAGAAATCATTCTTTACCCCTTTTTCCTAAATCAGGAAACTATCCCGAAACTTATTAATTTCGCTGCCCCAACTTCATTTTTTCCTGACTGTGCCTGAC
This sequence comes from Perdix hodgsoniae, assembly GCA_035772895.1. Lineage (NCBI taxonomy): Eukaryota > Metazoa > Chordata > Aves > Galliformes > Phasianidae > Perdix > Perdix hodgsoniae. The sequence continues at coordinate 22,810,614 of JAPSGF010000006.1, forward strand.
TGTTCAGTAGCATGTAGGAACTCTTCAGGAAAGCACAGGACTGGTGGCAGAGAAGTAACTAATATCTCTCAGCTGCTCAGATGTTCTTTCTGGGTGTAGCACAATAAGAACAACCAGACAAAATGTTTCAGACATCTTACAAAATCTTGCAAGCTAATGTTTCTCTGAGTTCCTTTAAGAGAGGGTTGCATAAACGCTTTTAATAAGAAGGAGTCAAAATATTTAATTCACGGCTTAAGTGTATTTGATTTCACGTCATTACTTACGGTTTATTCTGTGCTAGCTTTCAAAAATCTATATAAAGAAGAAAATCTTAAAATCACAGAATAGCTTAACTTGGAAGGGACCTTCACTATCACCTTGTTCCAATCCCCTGCTTGGACAGGGTTGCTACTCACCACATTAGGCTGCCCTGGGCCCCATCCACCCTGGACTCGAATGCTTCCATGCATGTGGCATCCACAGCTTCACTGGGCAGCTGTGCCAGCACCTTACCACCCTCGGAGTAAATAACATCTTCCTAACACCTACTCGGAATTTCTCCATTTTAAAACCTTTCCCTTTTGTTCTATCACTATCAGATGGAGTAAAAATAAATAATAAATAATTTTGCCCAATTGTAAGCTCCCATTCCTCTTGGAATACCACAGTTAGGTCCCCCCAGAGCTGAAGCTCCCAGACTGAACCAGCCCAGCTCCCTCAAACTTTCTTCACAGCAGAGGTTCGCGTGGCCGCACTTTTCAAGCCTGTCCTGGTCTCTCTGCACGGCATCCCTTTTTTCACAAACCCTGAAGGCTCACTGGAGAAGACAAACCTGAATGCAACGTGGTTGCCTTGCAGGCTCTCGCATGTGACGTTCTGACAGGAAAACATACTAAAATTCAGAAAGTTCTGCCTCATACAGATGCTGCGCTGCTGCACTGGCTTTATGCGGCGGGCAGCAAGGAGGAGCCGCAGGGATCGCCCTGCGCCCGAAGCCGGGCAGCCTCCCCACATCGCACCAGTGCCAGTCGCCCCCAGGGGCCCCGCCGCTGCACGCAGCCGCCCCTCCGCCAGCACGCAGCACCGGGGACAGGACTCGAATGGCTTTCAGCAGCGAGGCACAGGAGGCGACGCGCGGCGGACGGAGACGCTCGCGGCCACGAGCTATCAAGGCCACGCCTAAGGAAGTCGAGCACCCCGCCACAGGCAACTCAGTCTCCGGAGTAAACCCTACAGGCATTAGCACAGCCTTCCCAGGGCGTTTCCTTCTCAACGCAATGGAACCTCCCGCGCAGAGCCATTTAAATTCGAGCCCTCAGCGACCCCCGCCCGCAGCCAGGTGTGCGGAGCCGTGCGCTGACGTCACACACACGCAGGATGGACCGAGGCTTCCGCCCGCATTCCGCTCTCTCCCTCCGGCCGCCCGATGTTGTGCGCAGGCGCGCTCGCGCCCGCCCCGCCCTCCCCCGCGTGCACGCACACGCCCCCTTCCTCTCCCTCCCACGGTGCTGTGGGCTGTGCGCGCCGCCGAGAGCTCCGGAGGGGCGGGGGCGGAGGCGGCGGTGGCGGTAGCAGCCTCGAGGAAGGGCAACGCGGAGCGGTTGCTTCCGCCGGCAGTGGGTCCCCGGGGACGGATCGAGGGAAGCCTCCCGCTGCCTCCGTTGTGGTGTTTCTTTACGATTTTGGTGTTTTGTTTTTTTTTGCTCCGCTCTCCTTTTACTTGCGTGTGAGGTAAACGCGGTGCGCGCTGCCTGCGCTTTAGGTGGGGAAGGAGGGAGAAAGAAAGCGGGCGGGCTCTGCTCCCCCCCGCTCCTCAGCGTCTTTCCGGAGCCCTCCGCGCCCCGCTTCTCCCCGCGGCGAGGTACGCAGCCCCTGCCGCGATGGGCTGCACGCTGAGCGCCGAGGACAAGGCGGCGGTGGAGAGGAGCAAGATGATCGACAGGAACCTGCGGGAGGACGGCGAGAAGGCGGCCAGGGAGGTGAAGCTGCTCCTGCTCGGTAAGTGCCGAGCTCCAGAGCTGGGAGAGCCGGGCGGAGGGCGGGGGGCCGCGGAGCATCCCCAGCATCGCTCCCTAGGGAGCGGCGGCGGCGGCGGGGCGGGGGCCGCGCGGGGCGCGGGAAGGGCGCGCGCGGCTCCTCGGAAGCGATGGGGTGGAGGGGGGGGGAGCGCAGGTGGGGGCGGCGGGGCTGCAGGCCGGGCCGGGGAGCGGTTCCGAGCGGCTGGGGCTTTGTTTAGAAAAGGCCCCGGCTCCGCGCGAAGCAGGTGAGGTCTTGAACTTCTGACGTGGATTACTTCGGTTCCCAGGAAGGGCTTAAGGGAGTTTCAGGTTAGGAGACATTCGTTTCATGTAGAACGTCCCCTGCTGAAGTGTTGGTGTGAGAGTGAAGTGGAAAAAGCGTCGAAGGAACGCGAGGCGCCGTCTGACTTCTTGCATCGTTTTGTTTTGGAAGTTGGATGCGTTGCTGAACTTTTACAACATAAGGTCAAACCTTGATGGGTTATAAAGTGTGTAATGGAGCGCATCGCTGGAATAGGGTGATGCGCAGAGGAGTTGTGGATGCCCAACCTCAGGAGGTGCTCAGGGCGGGATTGAATGGGGCCCTGGTACCGATCTGGTGAGCATCCGTCCTGCGCAAGGCAGGGGGTTGGCACTGGATGGCCTTGGAGGTCCCTTCCAACCCAAGCCATTCTATGGTTCTGTGCTATCACATCTTCCTGATTTTTCTCAAGAGTTCCTGGAGCTAGCAGCTTTGTCTATTTTAAGTGATATCTTTGTGTATAAAGACAGATGAAGTAAAATTACTGCTAAAAATCGCTATGAAAGAGGAAGCAATATTTAATTAGAAATGCCTTTGTGCAGATCTAAAACTGTTGTATGTGTTGTGGGCGGCTGAATCCTGCAAGACAGTGTGTTGTATTGATGTTACGGGGAGTTTTGTGTTATGCTTTATAGCTCAACTGCAATGGATCTTTCTAATCCATATTTAAAAACATATATGTATATACACACACAGAAATAATTGGGAGTCTCGATTTTCCCTGTGCTGCTCTTACTGATGCTACAGTTCCAAGTATGGTTTCTGGCTTTTAAAATAGTGCCCAATTTTCTCTCCTCCATAAATTTGTTTTCCTAGAGTGCTCATCTACAGTATTCTGTTTAGTACAAATCTTGCTGTAGTAGAACTCAGTAACTTCTGTCTGTTGTAAAATAGCTCGAAAAAGCTACAGGGAACTGAATCACTTCCTTCTGTGTTTATATGAAGAAACAAAAGAAGCCCCATATGGGTAAAGCAAGCTGAAAATGTATGTGTAGATTTCAAATTCTCATATGAGGGGAAGAAAGCTTTTATCTTCTCTTTGCTTTCCAGAAAGCATTAGGCTGTTGGTTGGTACTGTGCTTAGTCCTGTGCAACTTTGCAAACCAGGAGTCTGTTGCGTGGGAAGGTTTTCAATAGTAATGAACTACAGAAAATGTCCTTTTTCAAGAGTCCCAGAGTAGTGCTTTGTATATGCTGTGACAAGGCACTAGAAATAGTTTTTCAGAGTTCTGCTGTTCTGTACTGAGCTTTAAATACATATAGTTAGGTAGTAGTTATGCTATTCTGTGGATGTGGTTAAAGTCTTCTATAAAATTTGCATTAAACTTGAGAATGACCTGTTTTTGGCTTAATATTCTTGTGTACAAATTTATACGTTAGTAGCTTTTTATATGAATTCTTTCTGATACAGATAAACTTTTGAGGGATTTGTTTTCTTCTGCAGTCTACTGAAATCTTAAGAAATTAAGCTTATGCTCAAATACATGCATTTCCTCACATTAGAACTCAGTGTGGCATTTTCTCTTCAACTATTAAAAAGTGAAAAAGAGCAGATGAAGAACTTTCAGGGCCAGAGCTCAGAGTAAGGCTTTATGTATACATCTACGGATACGTTTATGTATTTCAGATCCTAAGGGAAGCTTTTCTATTCAATTTCCTGTGTTAGCTGTCCTAAATGTTATATGAATGCTTTATCTGATGGAAAAACTATTTTAAGTTACTTCCACTAGAGTCATTTTCTTCTCGCCACTCATTTTCCCACTTGCTTTTTCTGCCCATATGTTGTAGTTTATCATACTCAGTTGTATTTATGCATCTATTTATGGGCTTGTTCTACTAAAAAGATGCTGAAATAAAAGGAAAAGAACAAGTTGTGGTCTGCTGACAGGAAGATCTGCCATGTGAGAGGCATTTGAAATACCATGCTTATGTAGAAGAGTGCGTAGCTCTGTGCTTAGTGCTCAGTAAGGCAGTTGTACTTCAGGATCTTTAGAACTATTTTTGTATGGTGATTAGAGAATCCTAGTGAAACTTGAGTTAGTGTGTTCAACTGGAGGATATGTTTATAAAATTAGTCTGTTTTTGGCTTACAGTGGAATTGAATTTAAAAGCTTTTCTGAAGGTTTATCTAAACCAGGAAATATCATTGATTTGAGGGAGCTGTGGTACTGCTGTGTGTAAACCATGACCTTGTGAATAATATCACTGATCTGTGGTAGATTCATGTTTTGTTGTTCTGTATCTAGGAAGAAGCAGTCAGATTCAAGCTGTTCTAAACACTGTTAGTTTGAATTGTAACTTTTCTAACTTTTTAAAAAACGTACTATTAAAAACGTACTATTTGTAAATTGGTACTGCATTTTGTTGACTGTAGATCATGCTTCTGTTCTTGGAATAAAAGTATTGGATTTGGACCAATATCTGAAAAATGTTTTAACCTTGTAATTCACTTCAGTGTTAAATGCAAACGGCAGGAAAACCTTTTCTGGAAAATTTGAAAACCATCTTTTATATTAGAAATAAACTGAACTTCAGCACATAGCTCATGAGCCAGCTGGAAAATGTTTGTGTATGGAGCTTGGTGATTTTTTTTTTTAGTTGTAAATTATTAAATAAGCTTCTTGTATTTAAATGGCTTTTATCCATATGTCTCCTGTTCATGATGAAGGGTTTTCTTGAGTTTCGATGAAATGTAGGTGCAGTCCAGTATGAAGTCCAGTGCTGAAAACTTAACAGTCCAAGTACTTTTAGTTCACCCCTTAAAGTTTGTATCATTGGTATTTCTTAAACCTGTTTCATGATTACTTGAGGTAATGTTTTGTTTTACTATTGTTCTTTCTCAAAGATAGGCTCGTATATCTATAGAGTAAGCTATATTTCTGAAAAACTGTATATCTTCTGTCTTGACTGCCTTCCAAGAAAGGGAAGCAAAGGAACCAAGTTATTCTCTTCCATGGTTCTTTTTCTTTTTTAAAAAAAACAAAAACTTTGTGTTCAGAGTAGGGGGAGGGTGTGAAGAAAATACTGTCGTATTTGCAGAATGAGTGTAATTCTACTCATTTCAGGAGGTGGTGTCTCTTTGTGACTGGTCTGTGTGCTGCATTAATATACATGTGATCCAGATCAGGTGTGGATTTGCAAATATGTTTCAGTTGAATTAGCTAAAGCACATAAGACTGAATTCAATGCCAACAGCAGGAGAACAGACAGTACCTCATTTAGTAGAAAGCCTTCTGGTATGAGGTTAACTCATTGAGTTTTATGAATACATTCAAACTGGCAGCATGAGTTTACAGGATTAACACATTTGTCTTGCGGATCATCACATTTTTCATCTAATACAATAAATTAAGTGCTGGCCTTCTCAGTATCACTAGAGAAGGCAATAGGCCTATTCTTTAGGAGAGGATTCTGGGATCCACAAGGCCACTGATCATTTGTGACAACTGAAGGTGTCATCTTTCTGGGTAGTCAGGCTTCCAGGGACTTTGTAGTCATGACAAGTAGAGCTTCTGCGTTCCTTATCAGATTCTTATGGTTCATGCTCTAACACTGTTGCCATGTTCTTAAAAAAAAAAAAGCTTATTTTTCAGTTTAAGGCAGGGTATTTTTTTTTATTGCAGCTCTCCCTGCTGCTGAAGGCACTCACTAAAATTATATTCAGTTCTAAATTTTCCCTTCTCAAACGTTTTTTTTCTAGCTGCTGTTCTTTTGTTCCAGACCTTCATATTTCTGCTCAATTGACTCCCACTGCATACTCATCTTTCCCGCAGCGTCATCTTCACAGTCCTTGGCAATACACGCTTTCCTCCAGACCTGACTGCACAATGGACTGAAAAAATACATATATGTATATGTACATTGTGTACCATTAATTTTCTTGCCTTTTCTCCAGTGTTTTCTTTCTCCATACTCAGATGTCTCAGTTACTGAGGCTCTCAAAGCCTTTTTCTCACAAACACATATTGCACCTTTCAGGAATTTTTACCTTTTCTTTATAAGTTATGCCAACTTCTGTTGTAGTGGTTCAAAACATTCCTGGCAACATTTCCTGCCTGACCTTCAGTCACAACAATCTGTAGAAATTTAAGTTCATATTTTATTTAAGGCTTCATTACGGGATAACTAAGAAGTGTTTAATTCTATTTTTGTTTTGATATAGAATATTTCATTTGGAAGTGATCTACAGGGATCAACTCCAATTGCCCAACTATTTCAATGCCATCCACAAGATAAAATGTTATTAAGGGCATTATCCAAATGCTTCTGGAACACTGTTGGGTCTCATGCAACAGCCACCTTGCTAGGAAGCCTGTTCTGGTATTTGACCATTGTCACAGTAAATTTTTTTTTCCCTTATGTCCAGGCTGAATCTCCCTGTGTGCAACTTTATACAGTTTCCATGTGTTTACTGGGGAAAAAAGAATTGCTGAGGAGGAAAAAAAGACAAGCCAGTTGCACGGAACAATGGCATTGTTGCTCTTCCTCCTTTTCTTCAAACTGGACAACCCAAGCATCATCAGCCCCTCCTCATGGAGCATACTTTCCACCCCATTTAACCAGCTTTGTTACACCCTGCTCCAGAGATATTTGAGGACCTTAACATCCTTTTTGTATTACAGAGCCTGCATAGGTACACAGTATTTGAACTGAACCCACAGCAATGATAAATGTAGTGGGAGAGTTACCTCTTTGGACTGGCTGAATAGGGTGTTTAATGCACCCCAAAATGTGGATTGCCATTTTAACTGTTGAGCATGCTGGTGGCTCATAGTGAGCTGCTGTCACCGGCGCCCACAGATCCTGTTCTGCTGAGCTACTCTCAGCCATTCATCTCCCAGTCTGTGTATGACATTGCTCTGTCCCAGGCACAGCACCCACCATTTGTCTTTATTGAACTTTATGCTGTTGCTGATTGCTCAGTACTCCAGCCTGTATAGATTATTTCCAAGTATAATCAGTGGATTTACTAAGGATAAATTCAACTTCTGTGTCCAGTTTTCTGTTTAAAAATGAATAGGGCTGTTCCTAGGATTGAGCCCTGGGGAGCACCACTAGTGGCTGGCTTCCAGCCAGGTCTAACCCCATTCACTACAACCCTTTGAGCTCTGCCGTTCAGTCAGTTCATCACCCAGCATAGTGTAAACCAGTTCATCTCACAGTTGGACAGGTTATCCAGAAGGGTACTGTGGGGGATGGTATCAAAGGTCTTGCTGAAATCCAGAAAAATTACGTCCACTGCTTTTTCTTCATCCCCTAAGCAGGTGACTTTACTGTAGATAGGCATCAGATTAGTCAGACTGGATGGACTTTCCCATCATGAAACTATGTTGATGATGCCTGATAGTAGCTTTGTTGTTTAAATGCTTCTCTAGGACAATCTTCTCTACAACTTTTCCAGGTACTGAAGTTGAACTAACAGGGTGTGCCCACTACACGTCTTTTTCTTCTTTGTCATTTTTTCCTCCCATATGTTCTGCTGCACGATCTGTTTAAATTTAGGTATTTCTTAGTAGTTCTGAAACAGAAACTGCCTTGTATTTTAACATGGTACAGCTGAATGCTGCCATCAGGATGTTATTTGTGTGATCTCTGTGCATGACTTGTAATTAAGTTTACGCAATCCTCAGCCTTGGTACTAAATATAACAATAATTTCTAAGGACAAAGTCAAAATTGCTAGATTTCCCATTGCATACCATTTCTCCTTCCTTTTTTATAAGGAGACTCATGCATATACAGAAAACTGAGCCACTCAGTTGTGTGTTTGTGTAATTGCACTTTGGGTTTTTGTGCTTGTTTCTTTCTCTTTGAATTTTGGTGTACTAATTTACAACTTTGGTCATTAGTGCGTGTATAGACTTAAGTACAATACAAATTATCTTAGTGAAAGTTTATAAAATCACTAGGATTGTATTGTGGTTTTCTTTCTTCAGCATTCTTATGAACAATTTGCTTTAGTATGTATGCTTTAAGATGGGGCTAGAGAAAAACCATGCATTTTGTACTGTGCTGTGAGACCAGCAATTGTTACTGTTCTTTTTTTTCCTCTCTACTTTAAATGGTGTAGTTATGGATTTTTCTTTTTGCTTTTATATCAAGAATTAAAGAAGTTTCTGGATTTTGAGAGTTATGCAATAGATTTCAAATGTTTATCTTTAAAGAGAGTTTTCCTTCAAGTTGTGTTCTAATGCTGTGCGATTTTTTTTTTTCCCCTCTTGAAACAAAGACCAAAAAAAACCTCCAGTAAATAATTTTTAGTAAGATGCTCATTTCCAACATTAACACTGCCTCAGCATAGTACATACATTTTGTAATACACCAACTTGATTTCTTTTTTTTTTTTTCCTGGCAGCACAGTTTATTTTATCACCATTGTGCTAATGTGATAGCTTGCTACAGTTCTATAAATTATGTTACTGAAATGATCTTGTATTGAAGCTAACCCCACTTTTGTAAAGAGTTACTCTTAATTAACTTCAGACTCTACAGTTTACAGTACAGTTCCTTGTCTAATTGTGTTGACACAACTTGAACTCAAGCTTTGTGCTATAAAGTTAGGCCAAGCTGATTATCTATCTATCTATATTCATTTCTCAAGTAGCTTGTACTATTGTTGCCATATATTACCCTCTAATTGTCTTGGTATTCTATAAATACAAGGTATTTTGAAACCAAGCCATCAATCTGCTTCAGAGGTCATGAAATTCTGAAGTGAGTTTTGCTGCTGTGAGTTTGATAGATATCTGCAGTGTTTCCTGTAATGTGCTGTCTGGCAAATGACAAGGTAGAAAACTGAAAGTAGAGAGGAGGGATTAGAAATGTTAAGTGTGAAGATTTTTCTGCCATGGAAACACTGCAATAAAGATCTGAACAGACTTGATAATCAGCTATTAGAAGGCTTTTTTCCAAAATGTGTATAGGAAAGCCTGTATTGATGGAAAACTTGCTATTCTGAGCTTGACTCTTAGTCACTGACCAGCTTTACTGAGCTCAGCTGTTCTATTTATCGTCCTTGTTTGTTCAGTGTCCTAGCGTTATCTCAGGCTTTGTGTAAATTACTGTTTTGTTATTCTGTAAATGGAAATTGGTTGGCTTCACCTGAGAGATTCTGTATCAGGAAAGAAATACCTTAAACTGGTAAGGGATTTTATGAGCACTTGGAAAATTTGGGACTTTTAAACATGTGAGAGCAAGAAGTTTTGAGTCTGCTGCTTGGAAAAATGCATTTCTTTTTTAAGTGGCTTAACTTGATGACATTTCTGAGCTGGAGGATATTAAGATGCTGAAATCTTTTAGGAAAATAAGACACAGTAGCATACATTTTTTACTGTGACAACTTAGTGTACTAGGAATGGATGCTTTTGCAATAAAAGACTCATAATATCACAGAATGGCTGAGGCTGGCGGGGACTCTGGCTCTATTTGGTCCAAACCCTGCTCAGGCAGGGGCAGCCAGATCAGTGTCCAGAACTACGTCCAGGCGGCCTTTGAAGATCTCCTAGGAGGAAGCTCTTCATTCTGTCTGGGTGAACTGTGACATTACTCAGCCACTCACACGGTAAAAAGTGTTTTTGTGATATTCAAGTGGAATCTCTTGTGTTCCAGTTTGTGCCATTGCTTCTTGTCCAACCGCAGGGCTCCAGTGAAAAAATGCCTGGCTCCATCCTTTGTATCCCTTGCCTCCAGGTATTTAGACACATTGTGATACAGCTTTCTCAGCCTCTGCAGTACTGAAGCAAGTTGCCCAGAGAGGCTGTGGAGTCTCTTCCCTGGAGATTTTCAGAAACTGCCTCCATGTGTGGTCCTGGGCACCCTTCTCTGGGTATCCCTGCTTGAGCAGATGGCCTCTACAGGTCCCTGCCAACCTTGCCAGTCTTCCCAGTGATCTTAGTGTTGTAAGTTGAGGTCAGTTTTTGACATCAGTTCATTTTGGTTTTTGAACGCCAGCCCTTTATGGCTGGGCCTTTCCTTTAAAATAACATTTCTGTGTGATTGTTAAACAACTTATCTCAGTGTCATTCTTTCAGGATCTCAATTGTTGGGGTGCTCTGCCTTACAGCGTATGAAAACTGTTTCTTTAAAGTGACTTGTTGAGAGGTTTAAAGTAAACATCTATTAATATATAATATTAATTAATATAATATTAATATTAAATATTAATATACATGAATTGCTTTCCTTTCCTGGGTTTAGTAATTGAAGGGTTGCTAAGCCTTCGGGTAACACAATTTCTTGTCCATTTAAGCATTAACCTGATAAATAAGTAGAGATGTTGATATGTGCATCTATCTTTTTATATAAGCTATACATTTATATTGAGAAATGTGTGTAAACTGCAATATTATGTATACCTGTATAAATTGATAATTAAATAGTACTTTTCATCTATTTTATTTAAAGGAATCAGTGTTTGAGTATATAGTGCTGCAGTTTATGAAATAAACTGTATATCATTACTTTTTCATACATGCTTTTTAGAAATGCATTGTTGCATTTGAAATGTGTAATATACTTAGCAAAGGTACCTGATTACATCTTTAGTGAAATGTAACTGTATCTAGACAACCAAATTGGACAGGAAGTTTATACAATCATTGCTCTGATCTGATTGCTTTTAAAGAAGAAATCAATATACTGTAATGTAAATTCCAGTTCTAACATGGGGAAGGAAGCACCAACATGAAAATCTCAGCCCAACTTGCAGCAGAGGACTTAGGGACCTCTTCTGTGAAGGAAGGTTGAAGAGAATTGGGCATTTTCAGTCTGGAAAAGAGAAATCTTATGGTGCGAGATCTCATTGTGGCCTTCCAGTGTATGCTCCATTGCTAGAGACATTCAGGGCCAGGTTGGATGGGACCCTGGGCTGCCTGATCTAGTGAGTGGCAACCCTGTCCACAACAGGAGGGTTGGAAGTAGGTGATCTTTAAGGTCCAAACAATTCTGTCATTCTATGAATTTCATATGGCCTGTTTTTTTGAAAAGAAAATACTGATTGAATGCACAGCTTGGAATCAAATGGCAACCTATATCACTTCTTTCACGAAGTTTTTAAAATACTTTCTCTCATACGTTTGTGTCTACCTTTTTTTCTTACATGCTTGAAGCTGATGTAATCTGTTTAGCTTATCACATGAGTTTTGTATTACAAAGGTAAGGAAACACTTTCCAAGAAAACTTATAAGAATCTTGCCATTTGTAAATACATGTTGGAATGCTAGGAATAAGTAGTCTCCGTTGTTAAATAGTGTAGTGACATAAATAATTACTCCATTATGAGAACTGTTGTGTTCTTAAAAGGAGAGAGCTGTTGCCACATCTGGCTGAATGATTTTGCCTTCTTCCTGATACTTTAAAATGTTTAAGTCATTTTTGTGCTGGTTTAATAGTCAAATTAGCTATCCTGTTTTGACTTAATTTTGCTGCTAGAGTGGTCAGTTTTAACTTATATTTTGTAATGGTTTGGTGAGCATAGTGAGCAGCAGAAATATGTGCCTGATGTGCATGGATTGCTAGAAGTGAACAGCAGCTGATGGAAGGTAAATGGACGCTGAATGAGATTTTTTTCAGCTTCTGCATTTCTCTATTAGAATTTACTATAGGATTGGAGTAGCAATAATGTGAAGTTGTTTGCCTGCAAAATCCAATTGGTAGAGTTGTTGAACTTATTCAAAACTCATTATTTTATTTTAAAATATTGCTATTGTAGGGAACTTCCTACAGTAAGTGTACAGATAGGAGCACTTGATTGGGAAAAGGAGGTGTGAGCTTTGGTTTCATTCAATGTATAGGTTATACTCTCAAGTGAGAAAAATGTTTTTTTATCTGGTGCTTTGTGAAGAATGCCATATGGTAGTGAGAAAAAGATAATGGCCAGCTCAGTGTCTGAACAGTAGGGATGGTCTCAGTTACCAGTACTGTAATATGGGAACAAAATAAGTGGAGTATTAGAATGAAGTTTTAAAACTTGCTGTGATTGAAGGTGGATGGCTTGCAGTAACAGATTTGAAAATAAACGAGGCAATTGTCTCAATTAGTCGTAGGTTCTGCTCAGTTAAATATTGTTTTGAATTCGCATTGATTTCTGAATCTACCATGATGTGTGGTACAAGAGTGGACTGAAAGTAAGCTGCCTAGTCTCATTTAAGTGCTGCCTGTATTCTTGGTGCTTTAAATATTTTTGAAGCATTTTGAAAATGGATTTATCAGCTCTGTGCTGCTTCAGTTACTGATCCTTAACAAATCCGGTAAGCCGTTGTATACCTTCTGAAGCTCTTAACAGCATTGACAGGGATTCCTTCTAATATGCTTTAGTGCCTCAGTGTAGCAAAGGTTGTCGTTTAATTCCTAGATGAGCGGCTATTTAGATTATTTCCTGCCTGCTGTTCTGGAACACAGTGCCTTTTGGTGTCAGATCAAACCATGACAACATACTTGTTTGAGGCTGTTAAACTGCTGTGTATGTATCTGTCTTGTTCCTCCTCACTTCTGGTCTTCTGGGTGTGACTGCCTGTCTGAATGGATTGAGATCTGATAAACCTTAAAGCTTTAACACTTTGAGACCAGTTATTTATCTCAAAGTCTGTTTAAAAAGAAAATTGATTCAGTGCTATTAAACACAGATAATTGTGTCTACTTGTTGGAAGCTTTGTGGGAAAAATACATGTGTGTACAACAGTGATTTGAATATGCACAGAAGCTTTCTTCTTTCAATTGAAATAAAAATATGAGTTCTGGAAAGATTTCTTTTTGAAAAAGATCAGTTTGGGTAGCAAGACCCTTTTCCTTCAGCATTTCGGACTGTGTCAGTTTGTAAATCCACACACTTTTGATGGAGGTAGAGACCTTTTTAAAGTGTATTTATTTTGCCCATATACTTATTCTTGTTTTTCTGGAACTCACAGTCCTCACGCTATACACGGTGAGAAACACTAGACATGCTAGACATGGGTGAAGGCTAAACTTGTGTGAACCAAGTTTTATTGCACTACTTTTACAGTATGGACTAACTTTAGTATAACTGCATTTGTCCTTTTATAAACTTTGATGATACCTATTTATCTTATTTGCAAATGATACCTTGATGTCACATAACAAGTAAAGCTTTAGAAAACAGAACAACAAAAAAAAAAAGGTTAAGATTTACATGAGACCTACTTCTGTTTTGGGAGGAAGGCATCCACCTTGCTTTCTGATTTTTCCCAACTCTTCATAAAGTTACTGAGTAACTACTGTAGAGAATAGAATGAGTACTGTTGTTCTGAATTGCGAGGAGTGTAAGTGAAAACATGCTGTGGATTTTAAGTTACTTTGTTGTATGTTTTTACCAGTTTTACCAGGAGTGCATAATGTATGCCTCTACTGCAGCTCTGAATTTTGTGTGAAGTTTCTTTGATTGTGATTACTGTTTATCTCTCTGCTATCTCAGACCCTGAACCTGCCATTTCACAACTTATCTATTATTCAAAGAACAGTAAAAGGCTATGAAAGCCACCATGTTGTCAAGAGGAAAAGGACAATCTGAAGTTCTAGATATTTAATCATATATGTTAGGTACATTGTACACTGTTGGCAGAGATTGACTGTAGCTGTTGTGGTAAACGTTGTAAGACCAAAGAGGATGATTCTTTCTGTTGGAACTGTATAGCATTTATTTGTATGGTTATATATAATGTCCTCCCAGACTTGTTTTCTAGAAGGTCTGTAGTCATATCCTCTCATAGCGTGACTTCAAAGTATACAGTGATTATTGTTTCTGAGCATTCTGCATGAATATTTACCTTAGAAGAGGATAACTACTTTTACTTGTGCTTTTTAGCTAACAAATAGAAATCTTTAGTTTTTGAGGAGTAAGTCATTTATTTACTGTTCTGTTAGAAACACCAACAGATTTCTGGACTTGGAATTTTTGTGAGATTCCCAAAATTTTCAGAGGCTTACCTTTGATTCATTTAAGTAATCAGCCAATAAACTTATTGAGATGCTGTTGGGTGCTTTGACATTTAGTAATCATGCATGCTGGTTAAATAGCTGTGATTTTAATCTCTAAGCATGCATCTGTTCCCCTAATCTTTGATGTAATTGAGGTTTATTTCAAAGATTTTAGACTCAAGTTTGTTTTAGTCCTTGTATGTTGGGCACCTCATACTTTTAGTGTAAAGTCTTGCATATATATTAATTGAAGAAAATGCTTCAAAATTAAAAGTATGGTAACACTGTCCCTTGTCTTCTAATGCAGTGGTTCTGCTTTCTTTCAAGAGATGTTTTGTACGCTCTTAACAGAAATCTTCCTTAAAAGTAGCTTCAATTCCAAGGTGCTGCATTTCCTTTAGAATATTTCACAGTGTTTCTGAAATATGCCTGGGATATATTATACCGGAGCTCTCCTCTTTGGTGGGACAATTGGTCCACAATGTGATTACAGTAAAAGTGATGCAGATGATGTTAGAAGGGTTCCTACTAGACTGTAGCTGTACGGCCAATGATTTAAAACAATTGAGGAATGTGGATATAAGAGTTGTTTTGAAGAGTTAGGTGCACTTTATCTTCAAAAGCTACACATATAACTAAAGTTGTCTACTAGATTACCCTTCTTACCATGTCCATCAAATTCTAAGAAAAAAGATGGTTTCATACCATCTCTGTCATAATAAGATACTAAATACCATTAGAGAATTTGAAATAACTGGAAACTCAATTTGTACTTCTGAAGATAAGTGGAAACATGAACATGAATGGGAAGTTACCTTAAAATTTGCATCACAGAATGTCGTGTGCACACTTACTACAAACTTTATTCTTTAGAGATTTCCAGAGGTTATGGTGAATATAAAAATTCACATTCTTTGCTACTTCAGTACTAAACTAATGAATATGGCTTTAGTAACGACTTTATATCTTTCATTAGTAATAACTTTAAGTCTCTTATGTACGCTAAGTTCATAGTCTTTGGTTATATAGACCTGGGTAAGAACACAGGATGCTGACTTTAGTTACTCTGCAGTTGCTTATTTAAAAACATTTTTAAAATAGTGTTTAGTTTTCTACCATTGATTTCAAAAATCTAGTAAGAGTGAAACTGAAGGCTTGGGGAAAAAATAGTTGCTTAAAGTTTGTTCTTAACAGAGATGGTGAATTATAGGTTTGCTTAGTGCATTTGCTCTAGAAATAAACCAGAATGTGGCTGCTGAAACTTTGAGAATTATCTCAGTTCTTTCATCTGAGTCAGTGTCACAATTTTAGAGTCTGTCACTCTTGTGGTTTCAGTGAATGATGTAATCTGGGATTTACACTCCATTACTGCATGTTGAAGTTACTGAAATGTTTCCTTCCAGACAAAACTAACCACAGCTTCTTTTTTTAAGTCATTCAGAATTTTCTGACATTCAAATTCAGATAGTTGCAGAAATTCCAAAACTAATATCACTAAATGTATAAGTATGTATATGATTATTCTTGTAAGAGAGAACTTCTGCTTGACTATACTAAAACAGTTGGGATGGGGGAAAAGGAGCATAAAATGTCAGCAGTAGTAGCTGCCATAGAATTAAGAGGAAAGCAAGATGGTAGTAGATGAGTATAACTGTCATGAGGTTTTGAAAAGACAGCACAAGACAAAAAAAGAAAACTTTGTAGGGACAAATATTCTTGTGTAGAGGCTGGTGCTGAGGAATATTCCATTTGGTGGTCAACCTGGATGGGTAGCAAATAGTTCTCACTGTGGATTTTTTTGTAGTACTGCGGATGTGTTTGTGAGTATGGTAACAACGATTAATAACTTGAATAATAGCTAAAGTAAGTCTCATTTCTGGTAATGTGTCATGAGGTGATAAATGTAAATGTAAGATTATATTTGCAAGCTGTTTTATGAGCCCTGGCGTGTTTGTAAGAGTTTACTGGCCCCGTAGCAGAAACAGCACTTCGCTTGTGCTGGCTGTCATCAGTGATAGCTGAAGGCCAGGCACCATTTGTCTTGCCTTCCAACCAGAAAATGCTGACATCTGACAGGACACTGAGTTGGGGAGTTGTGGAGAGAGGGTTTCCAGGAGATGAATCCAGTAATTTATTATTAAAATTTTAATGTTGCCTTTTTTTTTTTTTAAGTTGATCTGGTACATATCTGCTTTGCAGTCTGAAAAGCGTCCAGTTTTATATTAATTACTCTCGTCTATACTTGACCTCTACTCTGGCACCATTACAAGACTATTTTGTTTGTCTGTAGGTTCTGTTCCTTTTGAGAATGATCTGGTGGTTCAAAACCAGCCCTGTTCTACTCTTCAGCTTTTATGTAACTCTTCAACTAGTTCTTTGCCCCAGATTTAGACTGCAATTATTTCTGTGTTAGTATTGCCAGAAATATCTTTGCACAATTAGAAATTGTTGTACGTAACGGTTTCCTCCAAAGAGAGATGCTTTGTACATGAAATTGTGAAGTTGTTTAGACTGCTTTTCATTTGGTATATGAGTAGTTTATTCAGTAAGCAATTATCGAGTCTTTCACAAATTAGAAATGTTGCTATTAAGGTATCAGAATTTACAAACAGCAGTTTTTGTGCTTGGTTTTATAGAACACTTGCTTGTGAAATCTGTTGTTCTGGACTGCTTGCTGTGTAGGCAGCATGTGGGGTAGTAAATCGTGAGACTAATTTAAAGTAAGGTTTTTGATGACATTTTTTCAAATTATGGAAATACTTAATGGCTTTGAACATGGATGTGTTTCATTTGGTAAGTAAATGAAAGCAGCTTGCTGAACCAAACATTGTTTTAGCTCTTTCTTGTATTTATTTGAACTTTGATACCTCTACTCAATTTCTTTGAAGTACGATACATGCCATTGATCTGTTCAGCGCTTGGGGTTCTTTGAAGACATTTGGACCTGAAGAAGCAACAAGTTGTCTCTGTTTCCAAAGTTGAAAGTTGTCTTCAAAGAAAAACAGCAGTACAGTTTAGTGGGTTTCTTTTTACTAAGTTACAGTTTGTGCCACAAAGGATGTAGCAGGGTTAGTTACGTACCTGAAATGAGTTCACTGAATTCCCTGATTGCTGTCATAACTCATGCTGGACCGAAGTAAATAACCACCAATACCACCAATAGCTGTCAAAGTGTTGAAATGTGAAGATAAAGTCTAATTACTTTGAAAGAGAGGACTTCTCAGATTTTCATGCAGTCTGTAGGGGAATTGTAGTTCTTCTGTCTCCTTGTTAAGTTGTGCTGAATAAATTGGGCATCCTTTGCTTTCACACTTTGTTGGCTTGCAAAACAAAGCATAAGGATCTACCTTTCTGGCAAGCAGATGTAATAAGAGTATTAGACTTAGGTGATGTTACACTGAATTGTATCAGTGAAAGTTTTTAAGAATTTAAAATGTTTTAAATGAGATTTTCATCAGATATGTTGTCCTCTGATTTTTCTCAGTAGGGAGCTCCTGTGGTATCACAGAAGGCACCAAGTGCCAAGAGAGACGAAAATACTCATCAGTTATTCAAGACTCATTCTACTGAAGTGGAGATGACTTAAAGTTAACTTACTTTCATTTAAAAGTAAGCTGTCAAAAGATCCCTACCATTCTTAAAAATCTGGAACTGATACACTGCTACTTTTCTGGTTAGAGCAACTCTGCTATCTCTTTTTTATATCATTCATAATTATTCAATTTTTATATTGTTCATATTTTTATATTGCTATCTGAGCCAGTAAGGATCTCAGCATTAAATTTATTGGCAGTAGTGATGTTGCAATCAAATATCACACTGATATAGTACCAGAAACAATAAGTACTATTCTTTAATAAATGATAGAGGACTATACATTCAAGACTGTCTAAATTTGGGCAGTGTTTGGTTGTGGCAGTATGGCTATCTTTGACATGTTTTATGCATCCGTCACATTAAATACTTAATGCTGCTTGCTCCTGAGTAATATTTTCTAATACAGTTCTCATTTTGCTGTTAAGAACTTACTCACACTGGTGTAAAGGGAGGGACTTTTTTTTTTTTTTTTTTTAATCAGTGCAGCTTTGCATCTATTAGAAAACTTGGCTGAGCTCTGCATTCTGGAATGCAAAAATTATCGGTTTCTTTTCAACATGGGACAGTGAATAAGGTGTCATTTTCAGACATATTTTGAGGGATTATTATCAAGCTGCAGACATTTTAGTGTGAAGTAAAAGCAGATATACAAAAAAGCCATCAAAACACTCTTCCCAATAAAGAGAACAGAAAAATAAAGGAAACAACAACAGCAAAGAAAACCCTGTTTCTATTTTGCAGTTGATAAAGTAGGTAAAATAGGAGAATGCATCTTCCAGAAACTCATTGTTAATGCTAGGTACACTGCAGTGAATTGCTTGGGTTTTTTTTTTTTTTTTTTTTTATATGTTATGAATGTTTATGGTTGTGTTACTAAAAACTTATATGAGAATTCTAGGTGTTTGATGTGATTTATTTCTAACGCTGTAGTGGAAGTTGGGGCACCCAACTCAGGGAAAACTGAGTCAGTTATATATTACATAATAAACCAATACATAATTGGGATCTAATAACCAGACCTGACACTGACCTGTTCTGTTAATCAAACGTGTTAAATGTTTAAACAGAAAGTGCTTCACAAGGTGCTGTAATTCTCTCTGTCTCTGGAAAGGTGATAGAACAGCTTGTTCTGGATATCCTCTCCAAGCAATTGGAAGGGAAGTTTGTCAGGAGTAGTCAATGTGGATTCACTAAGGGGAGATCATGCTTGACCAACCTGGTAGCCTTCCATGTCTGGCTGGGGAGAGCAGTGGATATTCTGTACCTTGCTTTAGCAAGGCATTTGACACAGTGTCTCCACAACATCCTTGTTACGAAACTTATAAAGTCTGGGATAGATGGGTGGGTGGTAAGGTGGAGTGAGAACTGGCTGACTGGCAGAGCTCAGGGTTGCCATCAGCAGCGCAAAGTCTGGTTGGAGACCTGTAACTAGCAGTGTTCCCAGGCGTCAGTGATGGGTCTGGTCTTGTTCAACATCTTCATTGGTGATGTGAATGAAGACAGGGTGTCCACCTCAGCAGGTTTGCTAATGTTACAAAGCTGGGAGGAGTGACTGACACACCAGAACACTGTGCTACCATTCAACAAGACCTGGATGAACTGAAGAGTTGGGCAGGGAGGAATCTGATGAGGTTTAACAGCAGCAAGAGCAGAGTCTTGCATATGGGGAGGAATAACTACATGCATCAGTACAGGTTATGGGCTGATCTGCTGGAGAGGATCTCTGGAAAGGGATGTGGGTGTTCTGGAGGACAACAGGTTGACCGTCAGATAGCATTGTGTCCTTGTGACCAAGAATGCCAGTGGTATCCTGGAGCATTAAAAAGAGCAGGGCCAGGAGGATGCGGGAGGTGATCCTACCGCTGTACTCTGCCCTGGTGAGGCCACAGTTAGATTACTGTGCCCAGTTCTGGGCTTCACTGTTCAAAAAAGACAGGGATCTCCCATATGAGGGTACCCTGAATAAATAGCATGGCTCTGTTCAGCCTGTAGAGAAGGCAGAGAGGGGATCTGGTAAATGTTTATCTAAAGGGAGGTGGGAGGCAAATGGTTGAGGCCAGGCTCTTCTCGGTAGTTTATAGTGGTATGACAAAGAGTGGTGGCCTAAAACTTGAAAAAGGAAAATCCATACAAGCATGTGGAAGAACTTTAGTATGATAAGGGGTGACAGAGCACTGGAGCCCAGAGAGATTGTGGAGTCTCCTTCTATGGAGGTATTCAGGACCTGTCTGGATGCCCACCTGTGTGGCCTATTGTAGGCTTTAGTGGGGTGATTGGACTTACTGATCTCTTGAGGTCCCTTCCAACTCCTGCAATTCTGTGATTCATATCCTGTAATAATAGTACTTATCTCCAAAATTCTTCCTGAGTAGAAGAGTGTAACAGAGGGTGATTTGCTTTTTTAAAAAAATGATTTGAATAAAAATATTATATCAGAATAAAGATTGCATAGATCTTGTCTACTTCAGTAAGATTTGTTCCTTAATCTGTCATACTGTGAAAATGTGTAGTACTACAGCTCTCAGAGGTTAGTGATCGCTGTTCTTGTTCACGTTTGTGTAAAGTACTGTTTTCTGTTTATATTAGCATGAACTTCTGTGGCAGCTCAGAATATGAAAGCTATTGCTGCTCTGTAACTAGTATATCTTTATTGAAACCATGCCTTTTACTTGGACATCAGGAGAGAGCATAAACCGGTCTTAGGCTGAAGTTGGCAGTTGTTTTATTCATAGCAGTGTCACTGTACATTGTGCTAGCTTCTGTTGGTGATAAGTCATTGTGCTGTGTATTGGAAGAAAGGAAATCTTGTCTGACAAGTAGTTCAAAGCTGGATTCAGCCTATTACAATGTTACATATTTTGTTTAACCTACTAGGCAGAACACTTCAAATGGATTCATTATACAGTAATGAAAGTACAAAATATTTTATTAGTCTTCTATTTAAGTTGGAACACACCTCTAGAAGTCATCAGTTTCAGTCCTTGGCTCAAAATCGAGCATCAAAATTATTCAGCTTTATCTGGTTGCATCTTGAAGATCTGCAAGACTAAGTTTCTACTTCCTGTACAGTATGTTCCAGTGCTTAACAACTTCCCCTGGGATAGTCCAATTTTTCACCACACCTTATCCACGTCTGTAGAGTGACATATGTTCCTCCTATTTGCTGCATGTATTTTTGATGTTGAGAAGATTGGTTCTGTATTCAGCTGTCTTAAGTGGATTTATGGAGAAGAAAGCAATTAGATCTCTCCAGCAGTCTTTTCAAGGTTAAATAGCCCTCTTCTTGTAGCTTATCCTTTAATGCCATATAAACCAGTTCCTTAGTCATGTAAGTGATGTGCTACTGTTTTAGTCTCATTAATCTTATTTTTGGGATGCTGAGGGGAAGAACAAGAGGTGTTGAGATACAATCTCATGGATGCTGACAGCTTAGTTGTCTAACTTCTTGAGGATTCTTTGAACAAGCAAACACCTTTTCTCTTTCAACACTTAGACTGCTTCCTGGCCTCTAAAAATGATGTTGCCTTAATTTAATGACTTAATGCAGGAGTATTCTGTCCTGATTTTCAGGTCAACAATGAAGATGTTAAATAGCATTAAACAAATATTGGCTTATGAAGATTACCTCTTGTAACTAGGTTGCAGTTGGGTTGGCCGTTAACCTTTACATTTGGCCAACTAAACAGTGTTTTAGACATATTGAAATCATTCTTTATTCAATGTGGTACAAGAGTACTGTTGTAGATGATATTGAAGGCCTTTCTAGAGGCACAGTAAATGATACAATTGGTGTTCTACATCCACAGAGCCAGCTGTTTCCCCATTAAAGCATTACCAAGTAATGTACAGTCCTTCCTTGTTCTTTCCAGTCACGGTTTTGCCCTTCAAGGACCTGGAAATGACTTCCAGGAATATTTGCTCTATGAAATCTGCTCTGTCAAGTCGGAGGAATGAGGTGAATCTGGCAGCCCCCCCCCCCCCCCCCCCCCCCTTTTTTTTTTTTTTTAAGATGAGTACAACATTTAGCAGTGTTTTCTTATGGTCACAGTGGCCTCTACAATGTTAGAGAGTTTTTGGTCATAATGGAATTGGACAACTGGCAATCTTTATGCTTTTAGAAATGCCAGCAGGCTGAAGTGTATTGCTCTCATGCACAAAAAGAACAGACTTTTCACAGTTGAGTGATTTCTTGTCAAAATACCTCAATTTTGAAACTTAGCTAGAAGCATTTAGGTTTTTATGTTAAAAATAATTTGCAATGTGTTTGGAACAATTGAAGTTCTTTGTATTGGTTAGGTATTTGAAGTGTAGAAAGAAAAATGTGTTCTCAAAGGTGAGCAAAAATGTAATGATTTCCATTTATTTTTCAGGTGCTGGTGAATCAGGGAAAAGCACAATTGTCAAACAAATGAAGTAAGTATAGTAAAATATAATCACAGAGAGATTTTTTAAATTTGAATAGAGAATTTATTTTTTTTTCCTCCTGTAGGATTATCCATGAAGCTGGTTATTCCGAAGAAGAATGTAAACAGTACAAAGCTGTTGTCTACAGTAACACCATTCAGTCAATTATTGCTATCATTAGAGCAATGGGGAGGTTGAAGATAGACTTTGGTGATCCTACCAGGGCTGTGAGTATTGAAGTAAACATGCACATGTACAGCTGAAATATCCATTCTTTTTCAATTTCTGTCCATTGTTATTTCCTGGAAAAACCTCTTTGTATCCAGCAGTTCTTGTAGGCTAGAAGGTTTGATAAAGAAGAAATTTTGTTTGGTTTTCTACATGAAGTAGAAGACCTCTATTGAGCAGTTAACTCTGGGTTGACTCATGACAACTATTTTGTTGAGATACAATCCTTCAAATTCTATGAAAATCCGAGTCTTAGGGATTTTTTGAAAAATAGTAAGCTTTGTAGTCTTACATCTTAATTTTTACTTATGGGCTGCTCTAAGTCCTTCAAGATGAACATCTTCACTTTCCTTAACAAGACAGATTAAACAGGCATCTGGATGTTCTCTGCACTTCACAACTGAGTCACAGACACAGTAGTGCCTAAAATGTTCTTGCCTGTGGGCCAGATCCAGTTGCATACTGACTTCTAGTGTGGATGACTTTACAGGCATAGTGCTGCTGCTGGTACTCAGGTTTTTTTTTTAATGATAGCACTTGAATTAGGGATTTTTCCCAAGAAAATAGTTGCCCATTTCCAGGCTTGTACACTTTTCATCTCCTTTCATCCACTTACTGGATGCACTCTGCAGAACTTTTTGCTTATCACTTCACAATTCCTAACCCTGTACTCTTATTTGTGATTAACATGATTGTGTCCCTATCAGATCAGGAGGATAGATGCTGTTTGTAAAATGTAGATACGTTTATGTACATATGTTAATTCTGTCTGAAATCTGCTTAATTGTAAATCAGCTACGTAGATTGCTCTGAAAGTAATGCTTCCCTCTTATTTCCGTGGAAACTACAACAGATATAGAGAGCACAATAACACTATTTGATAGAGCAAATTCTCATTTACAAACACTATTTCTCAACAGTCACCATCATGTGCTGTACTTTTTTGTCAGCAGTGAACAAGAGGCTGCATGCCACACTTGTAAAAATCTGCATGGTTGTTCGTAACATGAATTGCCTTCCATGTTACTGTCCCCAGTGCTGAAATGCACCACCCACTGCCTGCCTTACTGTACTCACATCCACTGTTTGGTCTCCACAGATGTTCAGCAAGCATTGATTTTTCCGTTTTGGAAAAATTACTGCTCTTCTCTTGTCAGAATAATGGCAAAATAACAAGTTGAATGTTTTCTTTTGTGAAACTATGGAATCAGGAGGGCACAAGTTCTAATAGGAGCAATGCTCCATCCTAGGATTAGCATACTTTTCTTTATCCTATGGAATATTTCCATACTGGAGCAGAATCCATATTTTGAGAGATATTTAGTGAATATGCTTTAAGTGAGAATGGACTACCTTCAAGTCCATTGAGATTTGCTGCACTTAGCTTCAGAAAAGGGTAAATGAGTTTCTATAAGGTAGCTCATTTGTGGAATCTTATAGAAAAATTGTGAGTCCTTGAGAGGAAGCAATTCTATTGCAGTATGATCAAAGGA
The DNA here is from genome assembly GCA_035772895.1 of Perdix hodgsoniae. Lineage (NCBI taxonomy): Eukaryota > Metazoa > Chordata > Aves > Galliformes > Phasianidae > Perdix > Perdix hodgsoniae. Next base: position 22,834,567 of record JAPSGF010000006.1, read on the forward strand.
AAGCATCTGGCACTCGTTAATAATGAAAATAGGACTCGATTATTATGTGCTACCTCATTTGTGGCATCTGTGTACTTGCCTTCTGTAGAAAAGGGATGTGGGAATTAACAGATGCCGCTTAACAGAACTTAATTCACTTCCTGCCCCTTCTTGTTACTGCCTCTTACACCCTCCCAATAAAAACAAATACAGTCTTAGAACACATAGAGATTAGAGCTATTTCAAAAACAATGAGTTTTGTATATTTGAAAGTTAGACTATAGCAGACATGAAATGACATTTTGAGAGTTCGTGTATATTGGTGTTTTCATCCAGAAACAACATTCAGCTGCCATTCAGGTTTCTTCTATGCAAGCATATTGCTTAAGCTGCAGTCAGTGAGATCTAATTATCCTGCTTTTTGATCTTCACTGCTCTGTTTTTTATGTAATTATTAGTGCAGTCCATTGAATTTCTACTTGCTGCCCATTGTTATGGGCAATATACAATATATATATTGTAATAAGCATACTATTCTTAGATTTGTAGCTTTCAGTAGCTGATTATCACTTCTCTGTTTGTTAATATGTATGGTTGCATGTCTGCTGTTATGGTTTAACCCAGGAGCTAATCACCAAACACCCACCTCCTGTGAGATGAGGTATAGAATTAAAAAAAAAACAAAACAAAACAAAATCTCAGGTTGAGATAAAACCTGAGACAGAATAGCATAAGAAATTTTTTACATATACACATGCACGCATGTATTTACAAAACAAGTCTTGCACAGTGTAGTTGCTCATTACCCACAGACCAGTGTCCGGCTGCTTCACAAGTAGAGGCTGTCAGAACAATCATTACTTTCCATGCTTATCCTAAAATGTTATCTGCATATAACAGGAAAAGTGATAGAACCTTTTTTCCTACAGATTTGTGTCATATCTTCACTTAACTGTTTTGTGAGAATATCTTCACAACAGGCAGATTGAATCCTCCCTTTTTCAGTTCCTAGTTGATGTACCTAAGCCTCTCTCTTTCCCCTGTGCTGTTGTAGTATCATCTCCTCTTTCTTTCATTTAGTGAACAGGACATGTTGTGGGTAATAGTTACAAGCGACAAGTATGCTGATTTTGCTGACTGACATACCTTGTCAGTAGGTTACATACAGATGGTCAGTCAGCTGCCTTCTGCGGAGTGCCGGCTTGCAAATCTGTTTCTTCTGTCCAGCTGCTATGTTCTTTTTCCATTACCTTGCAGATTTAACATTTTTAGTCGCTTACGTGAGTTAAAATTGAACAAGTTAGACAACTGTTCAAGTTCTGTTAAAGCTGAAACTGGCTGGTGGATTGACATCCTACAGGATGTCTCACTTTCACAGGCAGTCATATAAATGCACCATTTGCTGTTGTTCTTAAGAACAAAGCAAAAAAAAACCCAACACCTTGATTATTACTAGACATGTAGTTGTCAAGAAAACTTGGTCTCAGTAATTAAGGTAATTAATATTTTAACTGTTTTATCTGGAAAAGTTTAAGAGTATTTTTCTTTGCTAATGAATGATCCTTTGTCACGGTCAAATTGTTTTTTGAAGTTTAAGTGATTAATATGTATTCTGCAGTCAGTCAGTATACATCTGCATATCTGAAGGTTCTAATATGTATTGTAACTTTTTGGTTTGAGGGTATGACAGTAAAATAAGGTTAATGTTAGACTTCAGCACAAAATGTATATAATATTTGCATTTATAGAAGCTCACTTTAAGTGATAAACTGATCAGAATTTTTATCAGCTGATGCAAAATTCACTGAACGTTTCTTTTTCTCTTGTTGAAAAGAGTGGGAAGTAATATCCTATATAGGGTACTAATTGCTTTCCTTCACATTTTTTTGTTTGGTTATACTCATGTATAACAGGTTATGCAACTCACTGCTTTGCTGAATGTAGTTTTTATTCCTGGGTAGAGGAATTTAATATACCTTTTGTTGTTTTTCTCAATGTTTATCTCTTTGCTTTTTGTTTACATCCTAAAGGATGATGCTCGTCAACTCTTTGTGTTAGCTGGAGCAGCAGAGGAAGGATTTATGACTGCAGAGCTTGCTGGTGTTATCAAAAGACTGTGGAAAGACAGTGGGGTACAAGCTTGTTTCAACAGATCTAGAGAATACCAGCTTAATGACTCTGCTGCCTAGTAAGTACTATGTGACATACAAGGCTCTCTTTTGTTTTCTAAGTACTAGCTAAAAGAACTTAAAAGAAATGTAATCTTTTAAGTAATTCTGCTCCCACGTAGATGGAAAACCTAGAAATATCTAGCCAAGGATATTGTATACTTGGATCAGAATGCTAGATGCAACTGACATACTGAGTTGTTTTCTTTACAACTGTTTTCAGAGTAACTTGGGTTATAGTTGTAGTACAAAGTAAATTGACTTGTTACAGAGCTCTAAAAGGGTGAGAGTGTTAATGCAAAGAACACTGGTAAATGTAGAGCCGTGTTGAGGTATAGAACCATGTTTGCTTTCTGGGATTTCAGAATACTAATTCTTTGTAGTAGAATCAATTGTATGAGCTTTCTTCTAGAACAAAAGTATCTCTAAAACTTTATTTAAAAAAAGAAGTGGAAAATTAGATTATTTTCCTCTTACTCTTTTATCTCAGAGAAAATTGTTCTTATAAATCATAGTGTAATGAATGGACCTAGAACTTGCGTAATTTTTTGCAATTATCTAATTACTATTTTATGAATAACTGAATGCAGTATTTATTTTTACCTCCAGTTACTTGAATGATTTGGACAGGATAGCACAAACAAGCTACATTCCAACTCAACAGGATGTTCTCAGGACTAGAGTGAAAACTACAGGAATAGTGGAAACTCACTTTACTTTCAAAGATCTTCATTTTAAGTATGTAAATTGTTCTTCATGTTCATCTGTCAGCTTTTGTAAAGTTCTCATGGATGGACTTCTAGTGATGCAATTTAACAAATTTGTGTAACCATAACTAAATTACTATTTTTCTTTTTACTGGAAAATTCCTTGCTGCTTGGATTAGTTTTCTGAAAGCATATGGGAATTGTTTGAATTTTTGTAATAACTCAGAATAAACACAGCAATGTTAAGTAATAAATGGAAAAGTTTATTTTTTGTGTGAATATTGAAATATTCAATTTTGTACTGTGTTAACATGTAGCTGCTCTGTCAGATTTTCCCCTTAAATTCAGTTGGAGAGCTGGAGATATAAAAATATTTTTTGCTCTAGTTATGAAACCGCAAATCCTTTTTTCCTGGAGAGCTGAATTGAAAACTGTACTTTAGGTTTTTTTAAGGTGATACTTTATTTACTGATGTAAGTTACTGTGACAAAGTTCCTTCTGACAGTTTTTTACCAAATAATGCTAGCATTCTAACTGTTTTGTGTCTAAAGACATTATGAAAGTGTAGGATAGTATAAATGTAACACTATTGTATCCTTAACTAGGAAAATGAAAGGGAGACTCAGTAAAATTCTCATTGTGTATATGCTTTAGATTGTGTGGAGATAGTTGTCAGCACATCTATGCACGTTCTGATTTCTAAAAATAACTAACTGAATCTCATGAAATGCAATTTATCTTTCTTAAGTGATGCACCAAATCAGTAGGTTTTCTGTCTACCCATGTGCATCACACCCCCACCCTTCCTCCTCTTACAACCTGCGGAAAACAGATAATCGAAAATAAAAGTCAGTTTTAATAAATATGAGACTTTCCAGAGCCTCTTATCTTTTGAGATAGGGTGAAAGAGGTTACAAAAAATATTTGTCAAATAAGCCTTCCTCAAGTTTGGGGCCTGGGGAGTAGGGAAGCAATCAACTTGTATAACCTTAAAAGAAAAAGCATAAGAAGAAAGCAATAACAAGAGGAGTAAAAAAAAAAAAAAAAATAGTGAAAGAAATATCAAAAAGTACCTACTGTTGTTTTGGCCTATATCACATTTTTTGTGTGTGCTGGAGCTATATTCTCAGCTTAAATAATAGAAAGAAGCAGAATATGTCAAACCTTGCAACATTAGCTTTAAAAAACATTAAGTGCTAACTTGTACTCGCACAAGTCCTTAAATTTGCACACTTGCTGATAAACCATTCAGAAACCAATCCATACAGCTAAGTAACAAAGATAAGCATGGTGATGACTTGAAGAACCATCTGCAGTGCTTTAAACTTAGTTCAGTGAAGTAATTTGTCTTAATATATTGAGAGTCACCATGCAGTCACTGTGCAATCCTACCAGTCTGTATTATTTAAGTAAATGAAATGGAAGTTCTTTAAAGCATTTATTTAATGACATCATACTTTAGGGCATGTAGATTCAGCTCTTATAAACTTTAATTTTTTCAATACTGCCTTGTTTTTTTTTTTGTAGTTCATTGTAGACAGTAACTTACTGTGCATAAGCAAAATACTTTTTTTTTTTTGAGTAGCCAAATTGCACTGTGATTTTCAGCATTAAGGCAGAGGACAAGCTTGCACACCATACTCCCATATTGTGAGGAAGAATCTGTAAAGCATCCAAGCTTCTAATTCTTTCAAAACTCTTTGAAGTTTATCTGTGTATCAGGCAGCTTCTGTCAGTGTCTTACTGTGCTGAGACTGTGACCTACCAGATCTCTGTGTACACAAATAAGACTTTCATGGTAGTTGCTGACCAAAATGGATGGAAAAGCTCTGTCCTCTGTTCTTTCTTGTCTGTCTTCTCCTTCCCATGTTTTTATACTTACTGATTTTTAAGCTTTTTCATGGTAATACGTGAAAAAGTTAAAGTTACTTAGAAAAATTGCTGAAGACAAAAGTCAAGCCTCTCAAGGAATAATTGCATTTCCTTGTAAGAAGAAGGAAAAATCCAATATTTGCATGGTAAAATACTGGCTACCATAGCTAAGGAAGGCATATGGTGACCTTTTCACATTGTTTTTAAGCTGAAAGTAATTGCAAGAATTTGAAACAAGACTCTTCTTTGTGTGGTAGAAAGGAGACAGATGGAAAAGGGCTGTGTTCTGTTTTGTTGAGAAAATTCAGCAATTTACATCCATTTTAGGGTAGCACTACTGTCCCCTTATTTGGTTGCATTTTACTGCTGCTGTTTTTGTTGCTTGGTTGATTTGTTCTCTTTTTATGACTTAGTTCATTAAATCCAGAATACTACTTTTCTGGCTTGCAAAATACTTGAAGTTCAGTTAATATAGATGTCTAATAAAACATTCCGTCTTTCAGATTCACTGTAGCTCAGACGTTAGGAAATAGTCCTTAAAGCATTTAGATAAGAGAGAAGAGCAAATTCATGTGAACTATGATAACTTGCTGATCATCTGCTATTAAGTTCTTATATGTGGTCTTTTCCTATCATTTTGTTTCTGATAAGCTGGGAATTGAAAAGAAACATCTTTATAGTTTAGTTGTCTCATTTAACTGCATTTCCAAAGAGTTCCTTTATTAGAGAGGAAATTACTAGTCTTGTATGATGCCTGTTAGCGCATCTTTTAAGAAGAGAATATTGAAAATAATATTTAGTGTCACTTAAAAAATACAATTTTTTTTTTAAACAGTCAGCTGAAAAGCTGATCAAATTGTGATTTTGTTTAACAGAGATGAGCTGAAGCTCACAATTTAGAGATGGCTAAATTTGAAAAACTGAGAACTATATTTGCATTTGGATTCAAAGCATAGACAACAAAAATATTATTTGTGTACAAGTTTCATAGAGTAGCATTTTTTCAAGTACTAAAATATAGTGAATTTTGCTCTTACATTAAAGAACTTTGTATTGTTGATTTTCTTATTACTTAGGACTACTGATTTGGGAAAAATATTGAAGAACTTCATGAAAGCTTGCATTTGGTTAAGTTGACTGTACTTTTATAGATGATACTTAACTTTGTTGATGGAATTATTTGTAGTAATGCATATTTTTTTAAATAAGCAGATTTATATTGCTTTCATATCACTTTCTCGTCTTTTCTGAAATGTATAGGAAGACTTCTAAGTCCTAAATAACTTGAAGTTATTTCTTACATTAAAAAATGAAATTGTAATAAATGCTGCAGATTTTATGCTGTTTTTCAAAACTCTGTGATCAGGCTTGCGCAGCTGATATTTTCAGATTTTATCACTTAATGTTCAGAAAACTGGAAAATCCAAAGTTCATTTCCTGCTTTGTATTTCTGTTTTGCAGAATGTTTGATGTTGGAGGCCAAAGATCAGAGCGGAAGAAGTGGATTCATTGTTTTGAGGGTGTTACAGCAATTATTTTCTGTGTGGCATTAAGTGATTATGACTTGGTCTTGGCTGAAGATGAGGAAATGGCAAGTACCTTAATGTTGAAGAAAGAAATAATTGTTAGAAACTAAGCATTTTGAAAGGAAGCTAAATACCTCTTTCAGAATAAGTAGCTAAATACTTCTTTTATAGGATACACGGGATTCTTTAAAAAGTTTTCGGAGAACTGGTGATAGATTTCATGCTTTCAAGTTTCAAAAATAATTTCTTAATTCTTGGGAGTACTTTGAGATGAGTACTCTTCAGATGTATTTTTTCATATATTTCAAATTATACATAAGCTAATGAGGATGTCATACATGTCCTTGTCTCTATGGATATTCAAAATATCTAAGAAGTTGGTTTGCTTATCTGTCTCTTCTGTTTTGTTACCCATCCTCAGCCTTCAGCTTTTGTTTCTTTATAAATGTTATACTCCAACCTCTTTCAGAGGTTGCAGAAGTTTCAGAGGTTTCAGAGTTGCAGAAATCTTTCTTTTCTCTCTCTTCAAGTCCCTTTCCATCCTTTCTTTCACCCTCTTCTTTCAAGATGTGACTCGTCCCACATCAGTACATACAGTGTGTGTGCTTTTCATTATCTGGGTGCTTTTCATTATCTTTTCATTATCTAAAGTGATGCCAATCTGTTGTATAAATCGTTAACATGCTTCTGTGTTATTCCTCATGTTCTGCAGCTTCATGTAAAATAGTTGGAAGGAAAGAAAAATAAAAACAGGAAAGAAAAAACACTTTTGAATTAAATCTAGTCAAAATAGATTATACCTGCCATCCACTTAAATGTCTGGAAGTAGTGTCAGAGTACCTCTATATTGGATAATCTTTCTTCAGTGTTAAAATTAGGGTAACATTTTTTTTACTGAATTAATGAATTCTCTAGTTCTATAGAACTACTATTTTTTCATTATATTGGAATCTTGACTGTACTGAAGTTAATTGTCAGTTTTCAGAATATCTGATAAATATCAGGCAATTTCTGGTCACTCAGGGAGTTTTCTAGAATATCATTATTGCAGAATATGAAAACACACTAAAAATTCCTAACAAACTAAAAAGACTTAAGCCTGGAAATGGAGAAATGGCCTTCAAGATCATCAAGTTCATTAAATTTTATTTGGCCACTGTGTATATCTCTGTGGTAATATGTGGTTCTGCATACTGGAAACTTAAGTTTTTAAACTTTTCTGGTTTGTTGTAACTAATCAAATATATATATTCTGGTTTTACTTCTAAACTCTGATAAAATACAGTAAAGTCTGTTTTTTTGTTTGTTTGTTTTTCCCCCAAATTACAGAATCGGATGCATGAAAGCATGAAATTGTTTGACAGCATCTGCAACAACAAGTGGTTCACAGACACTTCTATAATTCTCTTCCTGAACAAGAAAGATCTTTTTGAAGAAAAAATCAAGAGGAGTCCTCTCACTATTTGCTACCCTGAATATGCAGGTATTGGGAACGGACAGGTGTCAAGTAATTTGGGGTTAAATTATCTTATTTTTGATGAACAAATTGGGTAGAATTTGATAACTGTAGGTGTACAAAATATTTAAATATAGTTTAATTTGCTAGGAGGTTGTTAGGAATCACAAATAAAGGAGTACTGAAGTCAGATTAATCTTCTTAATGAGATTAAATGATGGTGATCCACTGATAGCGTTTAGATGTTGCTGTTATAGTGCTTGTCATCCTACTCTGATTAGCATGTTTGTTATTGTGTATTCTATTCTTTTCTACTCAAATGTATTTTATTTTTTTTTTTCCCCTAGCAGAAATCCCCGAGGATACGTGAGAGTTTATTTGAAGGGAACATATATACATAGATGTTAGAAGAGGTGGCTTGTTCAGGAAATATATAACAAAAGACAATTTTATTTAACAAGGCTTAGGCCTTTTACGTATCATTTTTGTTGTAATTTCAGACTGTTCTTTGTCTGAGGAAAAGAAAAACATGAGAAGTGAAAGTGGCTCGAATGAGGGAATCAAATATAGTCTGTGTAATAGTGATAAATTGTTAATGACTTGCTTTATCTACCACTGTTATAAATACTCTTCCTGGAGCACTTTTTATTATCAAAAATTTGTCCAGGTCTCCTTCAACAAGATACACATCTTGTATTGTAAATAGTGTCTGTGAAATCATTTAAATCAACATACTCCTTTTTAGGTTTTAGTGATCGTTGCAGAGTAAGTGCTTCCTTCTAAGATACTATGTACATTTAGTTCTTCTTTTTTGAAATCTGCTTACTGAGCAATTTTCTCCTTCTAGGTTCAAACACTTATGAAGAAGCAGCTGCTTACATTCAGTGTCAGTTTGAAGATCTTAACAAGAGAAAAGACACAAAAGAAATCTACACTCACTTCACATGTGCCACAGATACGAAAAATGTGCAGTTTGTTTTTGATGCTGTAACTGATGTCATTATTAAAAATAACCTTAAAGACTGTGGCCTCTTCTGAGAACAGACAAGACATTGTTAAATGGTAAATTATGTGCCTGAAAAAAGGACTTAGGCATTTGGAATAAGCCCATGTTGTGTGAAACTCGCATAGATATACTTAATTCTCTTTATTTTATTTCTAGGTTTGAAGAATGACTTCACACAATTCTAATCTGATTGATTTCAAGATGAAAGATATACAAAATACGTTGTGCTGAATGATAGATCAGTACTGTACTTGCCTGTTTTAACAGCTTTATTTATGTTTGTCTTGTAAATTTAAGTAATTAGGTAACACTGAGATGTCTTTTGACTGTATGTAAACTTGTAGTAATGTATTTGTATAAACGTTGAACGGAATACTTTGGTAACTTGTCCTCTAAAATTCCTGTGGTTTATGAAGATACTCTTAGAGGAAACTTTTTGCCTTTTGGTTATTTAAACATCTTGTAAAATTAAATTTTCTTTTCATCTAGAGGGTGCATGCTACTTTATTCTTTTTGTTGGTAATACTGTATATGGCACTAGCTTTTTTGATATTTAAACAGCTTCATACACCTGCTCAGATTTAAAGAAACATAACTAATAAAACTTGTTTTTTTGCCTTAAGTTTTGGGGAAAAAAAAAGTTTTTTAAATTTAGGTTGAATACAAAAATTATTTTTAAAACTTAAGTGAAATCCACAGCTTATGAAATCTGGATTTTCAGACTTTGCAGTACAAATGTGACTATATTGAAAAACTGAAATTGAAGGTTGAAATATCATTGAAGCTCATGGAAATGCAAAAAGGAAGTTGTTAAAAACACACTTGTAGAAATAAAAGAAAAGTTTGAAACTAATCTTTACTCATTGGAGTGAATGGCCATTTTTTTTAGACCTTTAACAAAGGCTGGACTTCCGATTAATGTGATTTCTTTCTGCTTAATAATTGAAATGATTTTATCCTTTAACTTTTTGCTATCTTGTGGTAATAAAGCTAAAACTAATTTGCTAATTTAATAACCATAGAAGTATTAGGTTCTCCCACAAGACATGGCCCAGTGTTTTCATAGTTTAAAACAATTTGCTGTTGCTTATTAAGAAGAATCTTCAGTATGATTGGGTAGGGTGACTTAGTGACTTGGAAGATGCTGATTCTTTAATTTAGTTATGTTTAAAGTATCATACTTTCATTTAAAAGTAATTTAAAGAATATGATTTTCTTCTGCTTATGCTTTCATTATGTGATTTGCAATTTTAGGTATATATCTTCCATTGCCTTATGGTTAGTGCCAAAACTGATTTTTATACCTGTTTTAAAATGAGTAAGCTTCTATTTGTAAATAAGTTCCTGGATGGTTGTCTTAAACGTATGTCTTCTACATAATACAGACGTACCAAACTTGGAAATATGATTTTCTATAATTGTTAGAATATTCCAGGCAGCTACAGTACACTGTAAGTTTTTTGAGAATGATTCTTTGAATCTGTTGCTATTTTTCTATATTATCTTCGCTTACTGTTCTTAGAAGCGTTCAACCAAGATATTCAAATCATTGTTCTGTTGTTTAATTTTTTATTGCGTGAATGTTTCCTTAGGCCTTAGCTTGAGTAAAACTTCAATGCTTCCTTTGTTAGGTACAGAATTACTTAAATGTGTTTCAAATGAAAGTTTAGAATGGGGTTTCTAATTTATTACTGGAGGTTGTTAAATATATTCTTACATTATGAGCTCTTTCAGCAGTTGTAGTAAACAATCTGTATATCCTGGGCTGCTCTTAATTGTGCTTTACAGTTCTGGATACATAACTGATTTTAAATTTCATTGAATAAGTTTGTGGAAATTGTATTTACACCTACGTTGAAGTTGGTTTTTTTGTACTTGATGTAAAACAGAAATTGGGATTAATCAAATTACATAAATAAATTTAAATTTTGTGCCTTGCTTGAAAGAAATTTTCTTCCTTAGATATGCTGCATCCATCCTGCAGACACAACTGTATAGTAAAGCAGAGAAGATAAAAAGTCAAGAGCCACTTCAAATGTTTTATGCCAGAAACAAAAATGAGCATAAACTTAAAAGTACTAATTAATTCCTAAATATTTTTCTTCAACCACCAATCCTAACATCTTCAATTCCACATCTTTTAGAATTTCCTAGCTGTTGATTTCTTAAATTTTAGTGTCTTAACCAAGAACAAAACTGTGAAATGGTTTTGTTTTAGTGTGGAAATGTGAGCTTGTCTTTTATGACTTGATGAGTTGACACCTGGTATGTTTCCGTATAGATGCTCTGTAATGGTACTTTGTTTAGGTTTATAAATTGCCTGTATAAAAACTTTTCATATTAAAGGCCCAATAAATGATTGATCACATCTGTTCAAAACTTTCCAAAACTGGGTTGTTGATAAAAATTAATTTGTTATACTTAAGCTGAGAACTCCTTTATGTGTTAAAAATACTGTGCTAAAAAAAGGTTTTTTTAAATTTTTTTTATTATTCTAAGAATTATTTATACTCATAGCAAGCACTTTATAATCTTCTTCTGAATTTGAATAACTGCATCTTTGAGTCAAATGAGTTTTGCTAATTTTGTTACCTAATAAGACTGTTGATATAAATCCCTTCTTCTTTCTTGGTTGTAATTAGATGATAATTAGATAATTCTAATATGAGTGTTTCCAGACTTATTTTCGACTGATATATGACTTTGATTGAACTTCATGAATTTTAGTTACATACTTCTTAGTATAAGTGCATGCTGCAGTGCTCTTATCTACCTTGGACAAAAGTTCCCGAGGATCTTGTATAACAGAGTTGATCACTCTTTTTTGTCCTGGGATGAAAGTTTAGTTGCCATCCTAATCTATTCATCTAGGCAAAGCTACAAGAAGGCTGAAATGCAGTGGTGGAAGCTACATGCTTAGCTTCCACTCTAATTGTTATAGGGCTCCACTCTATCTCTGCCTGATCAAGAGGCTCCTTCTCAGATATAAAGATGAGGAAATCCTGCTAGTCTGAGGACAGTCTTGTTCCTCAGCAGTCTGAGCCTCTATTCTCTTCCAGTTCTTCATTCCTTGCATTTTTTCCACTCAAAAGTACCCTGACAAACTGCTTTTTTTAGCGGTACCCAGGGAGCCTCCTCCTACTATCTCAGAATATTTCTTAAAATTATCTTAAATTATTTCTCAGTATGTACAGGGAATTAAAGCCTGATGGAGGGTTCTGTAACACCAGGATCTTGTGAACATATTGTGGATTGTTGAAGTCTTGGTAATGCACAGCCATGATTAAATTTTCTTTTTAAGGAGATCATTTGTGAGGGAATGGTTTGGGGAACATTTGGTATGTGGCTTTATGATGCTACCTAATGAATTTGGAATAAGTTTTTTAGCAAATAATAGTAACTTTGGTAACCAAAACAGGGTTCAGGGTCAGCATGGAAACAGAGTAGTGTTTGCTGAATTTCAGTTCCTGTTTCCACATACACAATTCACATCTTCATTATTTAAATTCTCCATAAAACCTCAGGGGGGAAAAGAGATCAATCTGCAGCCTGCTGAACAGAATGATTCAGCTGGTAAGCATTTAGAATTGTTTGAAAGAGTGAAAAAAAGTTTCTTTTTCAAATCAAGCAAAAAGGAAACCCTACCAAAACACTATCCTACTGTGTGGAAGTTTGTTGTAGCTGTCATATCTCATATGAATAAACAGTAGCCTCTGAGCCAAAGAGTAATAATAAGGTTGAGAATTTCAATTCCATACCTCTTTCATTTTGAAAAAGTAGCAGGTACAACAAGAAGTTGTAAAAAGCTTATCCTTGGGTAGCTCAGAGCTTGTGAGAGTGCACTCAGGGAAGATGAGACTGGATGTTGAGCATTTTATTTACCAGACGTTACCTATATCAGTGTGTCTGTATTTTTCACAAAAAAAAACTTAGTTGATGTTATGGGCTCTGAAAAACAGAAATCAAGTTTCAGAAGTGGAAAACAATATTTCCAGCTCTGCATTTACAGGGTACTTGAAAAGAAGCTTCTTTGACAGAACAAAAGATGGTTAAGACCAAGTTGTCAGCAAAAGTCACTGCAGTCCCACAAAACTAGCTGTTGCCAGCTCACTTCTTTATTCTCCTTCCCTCTCTCTTTGTCTGTTAATAGAGAATTTTGGGAAGGAGTTTTGCCTGTATGCTTTCATGCTCATGCACTTGTCACGTGAAGACTGCATAATGGTTGTGGAACGTCTGCAACAGTACTGAAGGAATACAGTAGATGATCAGTGTGCTTAGAACTGCACATATGTGTATTTTCAAAGCATGAACAAAAGTCTAGGAAACAAACATGAGCAAGATAAGGATTTGTGAGTGTAGTTTAGTTTCTGAAGTCAGACACAGCCTGATCAATATAGTTTTAATCCTCCATTCTAGTAAACATGTTAATGCTAAAGAAAATGCATAATGTGTTAGATACTATGCATTGAAATGTAAGTATGTTTGGTTTAAAGTGGCTTTTAGATACTGTCAGTATCTTTCCTAGCCAAGTTATGTTGCTTTGGCTTAAATGTCTTCAGTTTAATTTTCTATGAAATTGTCAATCTTTGGATTTCTGACTCTAAAGGATGGAAGAAAGTCATAAACGATATCATCTGCTGAGACTAAGAGAACGTTTTCAAGATGTAGTCATTGAGGCATAGGAGACTGAGGTTCTGGGGGAGCTGTAAGGAAAGTACTCTGTGATGAACTTCACAGCTGTATCCAATATTTGAAGAAAGCAGCTTTGGGAGAGTGATGTGGCATAAAGTTGCATCTGCTTTTGTTGAGTGGAGCTCTGAGTGTGAGGGGATAGGCTGAAGAATGTAGAGTTGCTCAGCTACGTACCCGTTTCCCAGATGAGGTTGTCAGATGCATGTGCCTTAATGCCAAGGGAGCTGATCTTATAAATATTGAGGAAATGTCCCTTTCTGCATTGCAGTCTAATGTTCAGGCCATTTTTGAGCCTGAAAAGTTTTGAGCTGCCTGCTACATGTGAGGGACGTGTCACTGCTGGCACTGATACTTGCTAAGGGCTTCTCTCCAGCTTGCCAGAACCGTGCAGTCAGGAACAAAGAGCAACTCAGCAAAAAGCAGTACACAAAGTGCATAAGAGGCCCCTTCATCTGCTGCAGGGGAAGTGAGAGGATGCTCCCCAGATAAGTGAGTGGAGATTGTGGGGGGAGCTGCTCTACTGATTCTTGATGGTGTCTTTGAATGCTTTCAAGGTTTAATGCAATTTTACAGGATGTGATGGTAGGAGGAGAAAGTTGGTGTTTTATACTCTGTATCTTGGAACATTGTGTCCTATCCAGATTCTTAGCCCTTGAAGATCAGTTTTCCTCTAGCTAAAAGCCATGCCAGAAAGTAGATTGCTAACACTGCAAAGTGTAGTGCACTAGTCTTATACAATTTTTTTTCACAACCAGAATTTTTAGCGGTATAGAATTACAAAGATGATCTAAATGATAAATCCAAAGGCCGTCGTATAACATTCTAATATTTAAAGTGTGGAGATAAGTGAAACATGGTATCTTATGCCTCGTTTTCCCCCCACTAATTCTGTGAAAGGAGGGTTAGTGGAGCCCTCAGAGGCCTCAGTGTGAGCCTTCCTGAAATCAGTGCTGAAATACAGTGCTACCATGGGCTGTAATGGAGGTTGCGTGAAGAATTTATGTTTTCTGTGGAGCTGCAGTTCTTGAGGAACTTCATGGCCCTTTGTTGCAATCTGTGGTGACTTGTTTTCTGGCATGCGGCAGTGGATGCTCTCAGCCTTTGACAAATGCAGGGTAGTTCATCGTGTTTTAAACAGTGGAACTTGTAAGAACTAGGGAAGGTATGATCACTAAAGAAGTAATTTGCAAAATTTAGATTGTGAAGATTAGGTTACAGATTTCTTCACACTTCCAGTAACACCTACATGCGTGATCACATTACGCCTGCATTTTCAGAAACTATGAACTGGATCTGTGCTGGACTTTTGGTGGTAGCACTTCTCATTGTACTTTACACAACTGAGGAGATGATGGTTCCTCCATCTGTGGGTTTCTGTAATCCAGCTGCAAGGCTATTCAGCTGGCAACTGGGATACTGAGCGTTACATAGTCTGATTTCTGAAGTGCATTTGAATAAGAAAAGCGTCCTAATGACTGGGTTCGTCGAAATAATGATCTCCACTTTTCCTTGTTACATTTATTTTATTTTGCTTTATAATGACTTCTCATCTCCACAAGGATTAGAATCTGTAGGTATCAGTTACCAAACTTAGTCTTCCGTTTTTGCAACAAGTTGTACAAAGTCAAGCAACTTCCATAGAAGATCTCAGCGTAAAACATTTGTTTAGATCCGAGCTCTGAATCAAAGCCGATGCTGGACTTACCTATGTCCTGATCATCCTAGCCAGCTGTTTTAGTTTACATAAGTTTACAGCTATGTCCTCTCTCATCACCTTTAAATAGTAACAGGATCATCCTTTTAGCCATTTTATTTTCTAAATATCACTTTATTTACAACAGTCTATAATGTTATTTTGAAATTAATTTATGAACTATTTTTGAAATTGCCAGCAAATTGGAAATTACATACAGAGCTTGCTTGAAGACTAATCTCATCCTTTAGCAGCTTCTCTGTTGAGCTGCGTGGATTCAGCATATGAGACTTTCTTCACAATGTATGTTCTTAGTCCTTGAACAGTTCGTGCAATTCTTTCCTGCATCAGTTTCCAGTTCTCCTTGTGTATTGCAAATTGCTGTGCTATTTATTAGTGAAAAGAATTTAAAAGTGGAAAGCTGCTTTTTACATTTTAACTTTTCTTTTTTTGTAGGATGGATGGGAGAAGAATACAAAATGAGTGTTGTATCAAAAAATACCAGTTAAAGTCATCTCAGCAAGCTTCAAAATTTTCCATTCCTCAAGCATAAATATTGCTAGAGTGGACTGTAGGTTTCTGAGCAATTTTTTACTTGCTTTTTTAAAAATGACACATTGAAAGACAGGAAAACTCCATGCTATGAGACCAGAGAAAGATAAATGAAAATCAGAATACAGCACTCATTATAGAATAATTCATTAATATGGAGGAAAGGCCATCAATAAAACAGGAGATCAAGATTTCACTTAGCAGAACTCTGCATCTCTGCAGGAAAGCAGTGCTGCATCTCCACAAGTCCCTTGGCTGATCTGATTTTAATTAAAGGTCCCCACTAACACTATTATTTGCCTGATTGACAACCATTTGTACTGGGATTCAGCTCCGGAGCTAGGAGTTTTTACTACTGAGTTCAGAAGGGGGTTCCTAGGAAATCAGGACTCTTCTTACCTTTAACTTTCGTAGTTCCCCAGGGAGGAATAAACTGGACTTCCGATGCAAATTTTCTTAAGAATAGTTTTCTGGAGGTAAAATGCTGTAGTTAATACAAAGCATAAAGCTTCTATGCTTTAAACAGAACAACTTGGTAGAAATACTGCCCATTTAATTATGACTAAATAAGGTACATAGTTAGCCATTATATTGGCCTGACTCCTTTCTTGTATTCTAAGTAGGTCTCCAATGGTGCAGCCATTGTTTTGCCCCTCTGCTGAATTCTTTGAAAGAGGGCGGTGACAGAAGTGTGGTGAGAAGCTAACCATCTGCCATCATTAACCTTCCTGTATCTGTTAGTCTTTTAAATCTGGTTTTCTAGTTGCTCTCAGACAGCATGGAGGGCAACATACTCATGCAACTGCATAATCAACATGCAATTTAAATAACAAAGATGAATTTGGTTCTTATACCAAAAGGTGCAGATAATGGAGCAGTAAAAGCCAAAAAATTGTACTCATTACTTCTGAGGGGCATTTGATCGATTTTACTTAATGGATTTTTGCTTGAGATCTCAGCTGACCATGAATGGCTGCTGCATTTTTCAGCTCAAAGAGCAGGTAGTGGCCATGGTATTCTGTAATACCTTGGAAAAATTCATACTTTCTTTGTTACAAACTCCATCATAACTCTGCCTCTTTTCCAGAGTTGTGATCTTTGATACATGGAAAATGCTGCAAATATCCTTCCTTCCATTGGTATGTTCTCATGTCCGTATTCTAGATCTAAGCATTTCATTGGTCACATTTACAGATTTATTTGTTTGTTTCTCATTTGTGCTTTCTTCCTGTTATTATTTTTTGTTGCTCTCTTTTCTGTCTTCTATGGCACTACAATTACGTTCAATATATCAGGAAGAAAAAAAGCACAGGTACTTAAGAGTCTTGGGGATACAGTGGTTATTTTGGACCACAGTAATTAAATGTTTCCTCCAGAGTTTAGAAATGTCATTCACATTTTCTTTTTCTGTTTTGGGACTCCTTGAGGGTATGGGGGCTTTTTTAGATTATTTTTATAAGCTGTCTGAAATCTCTCATCTTGAGCTATTAGCTCATAAAACACAGATTTTGGTAAAAGCTGAGTAGATTAATGAAACTGAGCCAGTGTACATTTTCCATTTGCTTATTTTTTCCCCTATAGTTATTTATGTACTGCCACAATAAATGTACTTGCCAAGTAATGCATTTGATTTAGTGTATTTTTTTTTTTAAATAATATTTTTTATTAGCAGAGGTAAGTAACAGGAAAGGCAGTAAGTAGATCTTGGGGAAGAGGAAGCAGCTGGGGATGCCAGTGGCTATGGGATTTGTCGTAGCTGAAAAATAAGACTTTAACATTTCTGTTGTGAATTCTGTTTTAATGTTCTGGAGAGGAAGCAGGTGGAAGGAGACTGTCAGTTCTGTGTAATAAGGAAAGATAAAGAACAAACCCTTCAAAAGCAATATATAATCCTTACTAGTACATCTCTCTTCCATAACAGTCTCAACTTGATGATCACATGGGCATACAGGCAGCCTCTAGCTGGCTGTGCAGCTCCTGAGCTCCTTGCTGCATCTTTGATCAAATAAGGTTTTGACACACTTTTAAGCACCTGCGAGGTTGTGTTTAAAGTATTTTGTTCTCAACTATCATCTTTATCGTGGGTTTACAGTTCTGGCACTTTTAAAAGTGCAGTTCTCAGTCACTATTGCCCTGCTGATGCTTTAATGGTTGCACTCCTAGGCAGTGGGGTACAAAGTATGAAACCATGCAGCATTGGCTTTATGAGAGTATTTAGAGAAGTACCAGTATTGGACTGTTTGTATTGCAGTCTTTCACCCTAAAGCAGGCAAACTCATCCTGATTTGGAGTTGCCTCTTTTCCTAGACAACTTACTCATTCTAACCAAGAATATAAAATTCTCTTGGCTTTGTTTCCATAGATAATCATTTGAGGTGAACGACTTGGAAGAGCATTGTGTAGAGACAATATATGAGTAAAATCCAGTTCCACGGTTGCTCACAACATGTAAGAAGTCATTCCACAAAAAGGATGACAGCTGAGAGAGTCGGCAGCATGTGCAGTTCTATCAGTGACATCATGATTTACCACTCAGACAGGATTTTCCTACAGTAAATAAGTTTGAGGGATTAGGCCTCTTGAGAAGAATGTGAATGCTCTTTAGAAAAGCAAGCATTCATCATGGTTTATCCTGCAGTATTGCAATTTAGTGTCTTGTAATCCAGATATTTTCTAGAAGAAGAAATGGAAGTTCTTTTCTACTAGTGGAAATTATGTAGGGTTATTAGTCTGCTACTGAAAATGACTTCAGTGAGATCTCTCAATAACTGTTTCCTCATATAATTCATTATAATAATTTCTGACTTCAAATTGCATGCAGAATCTGTGGTAGAACAAGAGAATATGAGATGATATTTTGGCTGTACTCTCCAGAATCGCATTGTTATTGCTCAGTAATTTCTAAGGTCTAGTTCTCTGACCTGTAGTATAGACAACATATTTAGTGCTTAACTATCCCTGTGGTTTGGAATGTTGCTGAACCTAACCTCTCTTTATAAAATGATAGAAGAATGCAATTTTCCAAAGAGATGGATTTGAACTAATTTGGCAATTAGATAACTTTTGTGTGGAAACTGTATGTTTATGTCCATTTAGAAAACAAATTTACCTGAACCCTATCTTAATGTTTTTTTTTTCTTCTCTGCCACAAAAAATAACTGACTTTGGATTAATTTCTCAAACATATATTTCGTAACTTCTCTTCAACTTCTGTGCACTCCTTCAGTCCAGAGGTAAGACAGGAAACGTTATGTACTCACAGTTGCTTACATACAACCTACCATCAATCTTGTTGAATAAAACTGAACCTCTTTGCATGGATTCGTAAAACTAACACTAGAAACACATTGTAGCTGAAACTGAAATTGCCAGATTCCAGTCTGACGTGCTTTTTATATCCATTAGAGAAAAACAGAACACCGTATGCACATCTTTAATATAACAAGCAGCTGAGGAAGGCTGTTCTGTTCTATGCATCCGGGAATGGTCTGTGTAGGCCCACACAAGCACAATCAAAGCGAGGCATGCGGTAGGTCTTTGTTTCTGTGGTTTGCACTACCATAAGGGGTTGAATTGTTTATGTTTGGGTCCTCATAACTACAGAATGGAAGATTTAGGATTTCAAAAATCCAAGGGAATATACCACGGAGATGTTTATTATGTGCTCTAGGATGCCAAATAGCTGCAAACATGAGAATCTGCAATTTCTGCCATTGTTTTGATTCAAGAAATACTGGTTTGGGATTGTCTAGGCTTAAAAAATGCCACTGAATTCCTGTCAGGAATTTTATGGCAGATAAAATGGCAGAACAGAGGCTGTAGACATGAGGGCAATTAAAAAGGCAGGTTTGCTGTTGGAGGTTTCTGAAGAACAGCCTTGTGCAGCAGGTTTCTATGACAGGAGTTTAATGCATAGCCTATATTTTGCAGTGCTTTCATAACTCTCAGTGTGAATCATTCTGTTTAGAAAAACCTTATATTCTTTGCATTTATTTTTTAAAAGCAAAAATCGTAATTAACTAAAGAAAATACGATGATTATATTGCTCTTTCAAGTCTTTGGTGCTTGATTGCATTACATAAATCCATCATTTTAGTCTATTTAACTTTGTTCTTCGGTTTCAAAAAACAGTTGGATCAGTGAGATTTAGCAGTTGTACTGTTTTCTTATAGATCTGTTCACTGCTAAAAACATTCAAGGATGTTGTTAAAAATAAACATCCTCTTCCTGCAAGCCTGAGCAGACAGACTGTATAAATACAACTCTAAGGGCAGTGTGCTACGTAACAGGAAAGCACTTCAGTCTTAGTTGCTAAATGATGTCACATTTATAAACCATGGGATAGGTCCTGAGAATAAAAGTAGTCATTTTCTTGCTTCACAGTCCTATTTTTAAATGAAGTGACCTCAGTTAGCTGTCAGGCTGAGCAGTTAGGAAGGCAGGGCTGTCTGTGCTTTCTTCTCGGGCAGCTGCTGTCATCTTGGCAAAAAGCATGTATATTCGTATGCTCTTTTCCCTGAAGTGATGAAGTAAGTGATAAAATACATGCATTCAACATTGTGTTCCTTATGCCAATACAGCTAATAAAATGGTGGTTTTGCACATCCTTATTCCATTCATTTCTCCAGTTAGTTTAATGAGGCTTAACAACAATGTAAGTTATGCACGTTTGTACTCGATTTGGGCTTTTGGAATTCTTATTTACTATGTAGGAATAGCAGACAGAGAGCATAGAAAAAAAAAAAGCACCATTTTCCTAATAAAGGAAGTGTGGCATCTGTTCAGTTCAAGTTGCTCAGGATTCTGTCTATTAGAAAACAACCATAATGGTTTTAGCAGTTGGGAATTTTTTGCTTCACAGGGACTATTAAAGAGGTTACATTAGCCAGTGGCATTTTTATATTAGGAAAAGGATTTTCAGTTAGAACCTATTTTCCAAATTTCAGTTGTTTTTTCATTTTCTTGGTTAGATCTGTTTAATTGTGTTCATGATTGCACACTGGACTGACTGATCGCACACGGACTCCTAACAGAAGAGATTAAATTTCAGTGCTAAAGAATCACATAGTTTTTTCATGTTTCCTTTTTCAACTGATATGTATTTACTATCTAAAAAGTGATGTTCAAGTACTTTGACAATATGTACCTTTAAGAACAGGCAATAAGAAGATTTGCCCTCATTTCATTAATATTCTTCAGCCAGATTTTTGCATTCTGCTTTTTAACACATCTGTGAAGTGTTTTCACAGAATCACAGAATTGTAGGGGCTGGAAGGGACCTCTAGAGATCACAGAGTCCATCCCCCTGCAAAGCAGGCCTCTTAGAGCAGGCTGCAGGTAGGTGTGCAGGCAGGTCTTGAATATCTTCAGAGAAGGAGAATCCACAGCCTGTTCCAGTGCTCCATCACCCTCAATGTGAAGAAGTTCCTTCACATATTGGTGCAGAACTTCCTATGAAGTTCCTGTGTTTTACCTTAGTGAAAGAATGTAATCAAGACTCAATGGAGTGGTGTCCTTAAATTCTTTATAAATAAATGTGTTACAAGTCTTTTGTTACAGAATGTATCCACATATCTAAAGTGCTTCATTAAAAGACATCAATAAAGTTATTACTTTTCTACAAGCGCGAAACTGAAAAGTGAGATGAGTCACTAGGGCAACATATCACTGTCTGTTCAAATCAGAAAGATTGTCTTGTTTCAGTGTGTCTTATACCATCTACGTGAATGTACCATCTAGAATGAATCCAACATCCATAGACAAAAATAATATGTTCAGATAGGAAGGACTTTCATTGTCCTGCTCAAAATACAAAAATCCTATTGAGTACGGCCAGTTTATAGAGCAGAAAGCCCAAACCTGAAGTTTCCAATATCTGTGTGACTCCACCTTTAGGACAACTTATATCTATATAATTTATTTCAGATAAACAACCTAAAAATTCCATTAACTGCAACCTAACTCCATGAGGTGTTGCATTTTTAAAGCTGAGTATATTAAATCAGTTTCCAGCATCAGCAGGCCAGAAAATGCTGCACATCTCAGAAAGACTGTTAGAGACTTTCTGCCTCATAATATCAGGAAAAGCATCTTTACAGAAAGGGTTATTAAGTACTGCAATAGGCTCCCAGGGAGGTGGTTGAGTCACCATCCCTGGATGTGTTTAAAAGCCGTTTGGTTGTGGTGGTCAGGGACATGATTTAGTAGTGGGTTGTTAGTTAGGGTAGTGTGGTTAAGTTGTGCTTGGACTTGATGATCTTTAATGTCTTTTCAACCTGAGCAATTCTATGAAATCACAATTTTGAGAACTTTGTGTTTCTAGCAGCTAAGGAAGGCATTAGGCAGCTCTTGTACCCACCAATTCTTTTTGGTTTGTCTGAGTAGGTGTAATCTCAGGTGAAGTGCAAAGAGCCATAATGAAAACACCTGAGGATCACCCAGGTTCTGTGCATTCTTCCTAGGTTTGTTGTGTGTGTGCCTGGGGACACACTGTGCAGCACTAAGAGAGATTACAGGATAAAATGAGTAAATAGCCTTCTTCAGTCTCTGTGACGTGTCTGTAGTTGAAAGTAAAGTCAAAACCCCAAAAATGTTTGCCTCATTAAATGATATTATTTGTAGGAAGAGAGTTCAATGGCTGCATCAAAAAACACAGGCATATGGCAACATCTTCGTTCTCCAATAAACAATTTGTTTTTAAACATTAATATTATTCTTACATCTTGAATTGACTTTTGTATGCTTTGAATGTAACATTTGACAGCAGAGTAATTATTTACGTTCTGTTAGGAAAACAAGCATTTTTGAAACATGAATATATGTGGCCAGGGACTTCAGTTCTCCTTGGGATTTGATTTGCTTCAGGAAGTAGAGAGACACAGACAGAACCATTTCAGGAATGATTCCCCCAGTGTTTAAGCTCAATCAAAACAGACTAGGAAATGTGATATGTGACCTTTGGAAAGCATGAACAACTACTAAAATATGCATTCTTAAAGACATACCTCAATGTTATACGAAAAATGGAAATTTCATCATTAGCCAAAAGACACTTTTTCCATTTAAAGCTTAACACTCTGAGGAAAACAACTGTCTATTACTGGCAGAGACAGATTTTTATGGCTACACGGACTGGTATGTTCTTGCTGGTTTACATCATTCTGCTGATACAGAGTAAGCATTTTTTCAAAGTTTTTCATTTCAGCAGTTTATGGCTGCTTTTCATCTTGGGGGTGGTACAAAGGAGTTAGGGTATGTTGTTGGATCTGGCTCTATACTTTAATCAACTAAAAGCCAATACTGTAGACAAATATTTGCCATGCCTGGCAATGGACAATAAGAAACATACAACAGCTTTTAAAGTTAACATCTCTTTGCACTGCTGATCTCTTGTTTCCTTAGAGTCTGATTTACGGCTGCTTATGCCTGTGGGTGAAGGGGGAAAAGAAGCAAAGATCAAGAGCTCTTTGGAGTATTCTGAATCAGACATTTCCTGAAACGGGCATATCTACCAATTTGCACATTTTGGGCTTTTATGAATGATTCTCCTTTCTACTTTCTCCAATCAATATTTTATTTCACAGCAACCACAAATGCGTGGCAGAAGCAAGACAGCACAACTTCTGCGCCACTGAATGCAACAAAGGAAACTGAGGTGGCTTTTTTTTTTCTTATCTGTTCAAACTCTTCATGGCAGACTTCCTTTCTGCTTTGTTCTTTGCACACCTTTAGAACAAAGGATATTTAAAGCCATTATTCAAGGCTGCAGTGTGGAATAGAGCTGCTCTCTTTGCTGGAGGATAGAGAACTGGCACTGAAAATGAGTTTGAGAGTTACAAGCAACAAATTTTGCCCTGTAGGTCTGATCATATTACTGTTGTCTGTGTTCCTGGAAAATCACCGACCATTGCAAAGCAAAGGCTTCCATCACATGAGTGGCATTACAGAGGAAATATTTTCTGTCCTCATCCTCTGTTTTGTTGAGGGGAAAATGTGGTGGACCGATGGGTTTGATCCAGCCAATCAGACAGAGAATTCCCAATGCATGTTGAGCTGTGTGACAACAGGTTGCTTTGGCTCTGCTGGGGCAGCCAGAGCTCAGAGCACGGTGAGGTGCCAGCACCTGGGGCTGTGTCTGCAGCTCCTTCTGAGCTCCTCTGTTCTGGGTCTGACACAACAGAGGCTTTTTTCATGCCACAGTCAGCAGTTCTTACAGATGATTATCCATAAACAAGCCCTTCATTGTTGTAATTTATTATGAATTGCAGAAACCTAGTGTGGCTGCACGAGCTGCATTACAGTACGGAGTGCAGCAGCTACCAGAAACAAACACTCTTGGCTCTGTGCACCTGTCCGGTGCACTCAGTAAAACTGAATACAGATTGTGCGTGGGAAGTCTGGAAGGGAAATGTTGGGGTTCCCACCTAGGAAGGCAAACCATGCTGAATGAAAAAAATTACTGCACAGTCCTAATGCAGCTAGTGAGGGCCAGTGGGCTGCTTTATTACTCATTGGTTTTAATCCATTTGCTCTCAGTTTAGATATGGTTGCTATGATGGCAACTCACTTCCTGGGGGGGTGTATGCAACTTTGTGGTATTACTGATGAATGTTGTAGCAAGGTGATGTGTTGTAACAGGCTGCCCAGGGAGGTGGTGGAGTCACTGTCCCTGGAGGTGTTTGGGAAGAAGGTAGATGTGGCACGGAGGGATGTGGGTTAGTAGGCATGGTGGGGATGGGAGGAAATACACGATGAGCCAAGTTGCTCAGCTTGGTAGTTTGGTCAGGTTGCATTACAATAATTACTTATTTATTGCATCCTCTCAGCTGAGAAACTGGCTGAAAATGCTTTATCGAGCTGATTCTTGCAGTGCAACATTGTCTATGAGTTCTCACTTGAAATAACATACAGTGAAAAGTAGGAAGTGGAGAGGCATTGTCACTGAATCATGAAATAGTGGTCAAAAATCATAGAATCACAGAACAGCTTGAGTTAGAAAAGACCTCAAAGATCAGCTAGTTCCAACCCCCTGCCATGGACCACTAAATCAGGCACAAGATCAGGTTGCCCACAGCCCTATTCTTCAGCTCCTACCATTTACCATACCCTTGTAAACCCTCACACTGTCCTGCTTCAGGAGAAGCAACACTATTCCTGCCTCTGAGAAGTGATGCTACAGCATACATGTGGCTATTGGTAGCTACAGTCTGTTTCCAGATTTTGTATCAGATGAAAATGGCATCCTTCTCTAAGGATGTGGAGAAATCACCATGTTAAAGCATATAGAGAAATTATGATTTAGTGCATTACTCACAAACTCAAACGTTGGGTATTTTTACGAAGCAGCAGTGAGTCAGGCTGGCAGGGCAGAGCAGAAAGGGCCCTTTTGCACGTCCCCATGGCACCTCGATGATGGTAATGGGAGGGAGCAGTGGTGCTGCACAGCACAGACACGCGGTGATACAGCTGTGTGCCACTGTCACCTGTTTGCGCTGGCACCAAAGTTCTTTTTAAACCTACCTGAAATTTCTTGCTTTTACATGAAAACTTAAAAATATGAGTCAAATAAACAAACATCCACTCAGGAATCTGTATGAATTAGGAAAGTGTGTTTTAAAAAAAACTTGTTTCTCCTTTTTCTCCAAATTTCTAAATGTTAACATACAGAAAGTTTCAGTATGGTGTAAATGTCTTTGGGAAGTCCTTTCTCTCCTCGGGTTTTTATGATTCAGCATGTAGTTTTATACAGAAGTGTTCTCAAAGCAGTTTGAAAGCTTCCCTGTGAATTATTTCTGGCCTTCTGACGCTTTATGAAGCATCATATTTTGCAATTGAAATATTTTTAGCGTGATTTTAGCACGTCTGATTTTCCAAAATCAGAGAGAGCCTCTCTTGAAACAGATGGAAAATGTGATAAACAGCTGAAGGGGAGCCTGGAAATGAAATGGATAAGGTCTGGGTGATATTCTGATATTCTGTTCTGGACCCCCTTCTTCAACTCCTTTGCACTCAGACTCTTTCTGCACAGGAAACTCAAAGGCAGAAATGTGTGGGTTTTGTGGGGGGTGTGAGTTGGGGGGGGGGGGGGGGGAGGGAGGGGGGGGGGGGAACAAACATAGGGACTTCTATCTGAGGAATTCATCTTCAGCAGTGAGAGGCAGAAAAAAAAATCCCCTCCTGACTTGGATATTGGGTAATTCCACAGTATTACACATTTCTTTCATCTTCCTCTAAAATATTAACTACTGCTGCTGGGGTTCTGGCAGTGTGCTTCTGTGTACTACTTTCTTCAGTTTTTTTTTTCCTCTACTTGCATCTCCTTTCATACGCATTTAATGGTGATAATTTGTTGGAAAAAACTCACTTTGTCCCGAAGAAGACAAAAAATATCATTTTAGATACATTTCTTCTGTGCCCCTAAAACACAAATCCAGGGGTGAATTTGAGTCCTGAGCAAAATCATCCACTGCAGGTCAGTCTGTGGGCTGCAGTGCTGCCCAGCAAAGGAGGAGCGCTGGAAGCTCGGCGCATTTCACTTTTCAGCCTTTCCCAAAGAGGCATTTGCATTAAAATTCCAACCCTGTCATGTCTTTCTCATGGTGAGCAACCTCTTCTTCCTCCCACTAGAGTCATTGAACGCGGGATCAGTCCCCACCATGACAATTATTTCCCAGCGATGGAAATGGGCACAGTGGGACAGTATGCATGCAACAAAGATTGTAATGCGTGAAGAAGGTGATATTTTTGGTTGCTCAGTGACTGCTTTAGTCTGTAGACCCCCCAGAGGCCGGGACTATCCGTCATGCTCTGTCACTGCAGACAGCTGGCGCACAGCAGGCACTGCCTTTGTTGCTGCAGGCTTTTGTGTTGCTTTAGGATTTTTATAATTAAATATGAAACAGCAGTTCAGAATAATACAAACCCAACCGGATGTTGTTTTTTTTTTTTTTTTTCCAGAACATCAGAGGAGTTCCATCAGCTTAATTTATAATAGTTGGCCCGCTGGTGTGCTGGGATCCTTGCTAATCACGCTGACTTGTATTTCTGCACTGCTCACATACACCAGCGTGTTTGCGATCTCCTGATACTTGCTTTCTGATTAGTCCATAGGACTTCTTCAGGGGGGTGGTGTGGCTTGTTGCATGATTTCAAAGTACTCTCAGTCTTGTTCTTTGCGGTATATCTTGGTATGATAACCAGCATCGTTAGCAGCAGCAACAGCAGCAAATTCCCAGGGTAAACTGGAACTTAGAGAGGAATAATTCTGTGGCTGAAGCTTGGCTGGGAGCGAGGGAGGTGCCCTATGTAATTGCTCGGTCCTCCTGACTGGTTTGCTCCATGTGGAGTTAAAGGTTTTGTGATGTTTGCCATACGTGTTGCTGCCAGTTTGAGCAGGTTTGGCTGAAATTTGCCATAAAATATCGTTTGTTCTCCTCTACTTCAGAAGTCATTTCATGAATGTACATAAATATATACCCAAGAAACAGCTATGAAACAAAATTGTCCAGTGTTTGTTACCATGGTTAGATCAAAGATGGTTACCCACAGTCATAGGAGTCAGCATGACAAATAAAATCATGGTGCTCCTGAGAGGTCTGACCTATTTAACAGATTGTAGTATTTTCCAAAGAAAACCGCCATACATGCTTTGCAGATCCTTTGAATTCACATATATACGTAATAGGTTTTAATCAGGTACAGGATAAAATCTGTTCTAAGGATTTTCAGGTGTAGTTGTACTGACATATTTATTTCATTATTTTGACCGGGGGAAGGAAGTCTGCAGAGGGAGACATGTGGTCCATTGGACATTCCATGTATGTTTATTTTTATAATTTGTTATCAGAAAGCTTAAAAGTGATGAGGATCCTTATACTCAGAGCACATTCGATCACCCACACTGCTCTTCCATTCTTACCAGACAGAGGTCTGAGCACTCACTGAGTGTCTCTCCCCAAAACTCCCCTTGTCTCCTCAGCATCATTTAACCCAATAGTCAGTGCAATAGTTAGATACTGTCAGAAGGAGATCTCAGTTACGTTCAGGAATTTGTGTCACTTTGCCAAATTCACATCTGCTGTAAGTTTGATGACATCGGGAATGAATTGAATGGCAGTGTTTTCTATATTCCTGCAGCTGGGGTCACATAGTTGCACTGAGCCCATCTCCTACAGTTGGCTCACAAGACAGGCACATGACAGAGACTGTTTCACTCGAGTGTAACGCATGGATGCTAGATGGTTCTCATTGGTAACTAGGGTTACCCACCATGCTGAGGTTGTGATTGAGATCGGTGTCTTTACTTTTTATTGCCCATCAGGACCTGCCAGCTCTTTCTGTGCTGTAGCCAGACCCTTCTGCTCTAGAGGGAGAGCATCCCTGAATCACTGGTGTTCCTGCAGTCTGCTTGGTCTGTAATGAAGTGCATAGGTGCAGGACCACTCTGCCAGTTTATTAGAGTCTTGATTGGCATCTGTAAGTTTCATTCTGAATATGCTGTAACAGTATAAAATGGGCTGGGCAGGTGAGAATAAAGGGAATAAAGGCATCCACAATTGTGTCCCACCATGGTGTGGTGTAGATAGATACTAGTGACAACTCTCAAATCAATCTCTTATCCTGTGAAAGGATTTGGATTTCCTCACATGGCTTTAATGGGTAGAATATTTCAAAGAGCCCTCTGTTATTTATGTTCTTTTTTTCTTTTTTTTTTTTAAACTTAATCTGCAACTTTTTGCTAAAATAAATCTCCTATATTTCTACCCCTGGGTCTGCTGAGAACTTAAGACACACAACAATTTATTTTCACTATTTTCTGCTTTACAGATCTTTTCTTTCTTTCTGATAAACCTAAGGTATTGTGTGCTTTCACTTCATAGTGAAGTGAGCAGAGGAACGGGCGTTTGAGTCATAGCCTGGTTTCAATTGGAAAGGAATTGTAATGAGACTATAAAAAGAGGCCTGCAGTGTATGTAATCCACATGAGGCATTTTGCTAGAAGTGAGACGTGGTTGCTAAAGCATGCTTATGTCATTCTGATCTTATTAAATACATTATGGAAAGGATAACATTCTCATGACTTGGTGTCTGGTAGCCTTTATATTACTTTACTGAGAGATTACTCTGTGGCTGCTCTTCAGGCCCATACACAGTTTCCCATATTATTCTCAGTGTGATTCAGATTATTTTTTTGCTGGAAACATTCTGACACTACAGACATGTAGAGGATGCATCCTGCCTTAGCCCTGACAGACCAAGATGGGAGGTATGCAGCCATGACTGGTTTTGACACGCCAACCAGTCAATTTGTATAAGACACAATTTGGGCAGGTGTTTCTTCTCCGGTTTATTACAGCCTATTTTGAGCTGGGTACTGTGCTCCTTTTGGAAGACCAAACATTCTAATTTTATTCCTTTCTTTTTCTTTATTTTTCTATTACAACTTTTTGCTGTCGAATAATCACTGTGTAAATTTAAAGCATACATTTATTTTTTACTGTGAAAAAAGGATAGCCAGGGTTAAGCTTTGGTGAGACACAAACTAGAACTTCATTTATCCTGATAGCTTTTAGAGGGAAGAATTGTTGAAGAAATGTTTGAATGTTTATAAAAATGGACTTTGGAGAACAGTAGCCTTCCTGCTAGCTATGGATGTGTTTTTCCTTCAGAAGACATTCTGTAATTGTAAAGGTGTATAATTTCAGAGGATGTCACAGTTGTCATGGCAATTACATTAATATTGCATGGGCATAAAGTGTGCACTAACATGGTGTCCATGCCTCCTGCCCTCAGGCTACCACGAGTGACTCATTTTTCCATTTAAAATTGTGTTGATTTTTCCCTATGAGCATACCTATTACAAATATCAACTGAAGACTCTTCAATTGTTCACTCAATTTGCACAGACAGATTGCAATTCTATCTGCATTAGGAAAGGACTTTTAAAAACTCTTTTTAAACCACTAGATAACAAATTCTGTTGTATTGCTGCAAAACACTGAGAGAGGTAGTGGATGTAATAAAGGCTGCATCACAGATTTAAGACACAATTATTGTCTTTTTATTGATAAATTTATGTCTTTTCCTCTTAAATTTTGCTTGTTGTTCTGTCTCAGGTTGAAACTTAGTGCTATTTAAGTAGATGAGATGAGCCATAAGATAATAAGAACTAGAAAACCACAGAAATTTCCAGTGGTTCAGATTGTGCTACTATTGCACATGATATGCCAGCTGTGCTGAAGCTGAGGAAAGTTGGGATCTGTGGGATAGAAGTACCCAGATCTGTGGGACAGAAGTACCTGGATCTCTCATTTAACTTCAGTGGGCTTTACGATAATGTGTAAGGATGCACAGCGTGGTCCTTTATGCTTCTTGTATCTATGGTGTGTCTCATGGAAAATGGAAAGCTGTAGTAACAGCCACTCCTCAAAAGCACACAGCTGTCATGCATATACCTGCACTGCCTGCATGGGGATGAGCCCAGCCTTGTAATGTTTGGATAAAACCCATTTTGGAGCTACAGCTGTGGCAGCATTATCCCTGCTAGTTCAGCTGTGCTTGTCTGAGCGAATGACCTCCTCCTCTACGGCTGCCTTTGAGTTGGATGTTCATTTCAGGACTTTAAAATCCTAAACAAAGCCTATCTCTCTATGTCTGTGAAGTGGCTCAGAAGATTCATTTATCTCCTGTTTCCATTAACAGAAACTCCTCCAGTGACTGCAGTGGTGTCAGGAACAGAGAGGAAAGGCACTCTTTAAAGATGAAGTTATACTTTGCATGGAGGCAGCTTTACCTGCTCTCCTTGGTTACCAATGTCTTTCAAACAAGTTTCATGCCTGTGCCATGGTCAGTGTGATACACCCAGCTTTTCAGAGGGGTGTCTTAGACATGTCTTTTCAATATTCACAAACATGAGACTATTTTTCAGCACGTAGCATGTTGTGTCCACCTAGAATATAAACATAAGCTCCTCTGCAGTTTTTCCTAATGCCAAAGTTGCTTCCCTTGCTGTTTGAGTCATACTGGTAGGGAAGTGGCTGGCTGGCCACCACTGCCCAAAGCCTTTAAGTACTTAAGTGTTCCTCCTCCATCCCCTGTGCAAAATAGGGTTTGCCATTCCTATGGCTGTTTGGCTCATTAAGAAGTTAGCAGCTGTTTGCTTGTGGTCTTTTTATAACGCATTATACTTGTACTTTATGGTACACTCTGAGCTTGCCCAGAGTTTGGGATAGGTGGCTATTTGTTCAATAGTCATAAATACTTCAATAACAACAACTGTATTTGTAATGCATTAGATAACAACAGGAAGCTGGAAACAATTAACTCCTTCAATCTGTAATAAAAGTGTTAGGGGGATGGCATCTTTCTTCAATCTGTGTGGAGCACCACATCCAAAGCACAGCATTAGGGACCCGGGAGGGCTGTCACATGCACTAAGCCAGGAGCAAAATGCTTTTACTCAGCAAGAACCTCAGTTCTTAGGAACACGGACAAGCTGTGCTCCAGATCACTTCCTCAGGATTAAAATTCTGCCTTGCAGCCTTCTTTTTCAGCACCTGAAACATTCCAGCTGCTTTGATTTTCTCTCTTCTTTCTAATTAGAGCAGATCGGTTTCTTTTTCAGTGCTTGGTTATAATTTGTAATTAATAGAAGGGTGGAGCAGGGATAAAAATTCATTTGATTGAGAAGATCTGTTCTGCTGAGGCATTAGGGAGGAAATGAAAACCACAAACTGCAAGAAATTTGCTCATTAGAGAAGTAATAAATACGCTATTGTGAAACAGAATTCTTCATTATACTTTTTTTTGTTGAGAGAGTTAAACCTTGCGTTTTCAGGTGAAAAAAAAAGAGATGCATTAAGTTTAGCCACAAGTTTCTAATTATTGATACTATAAAGCATAAGGAAAACACAAACTGATTTCAGTGTCACTACCACAGATATGCGCAGATCTCTCCTTAATCTTTCCAAGGGCCGTGGAGTTTCTGACAGCTGTGTAGAGCCAGAAACATTAATATTCCTTTAACTAAGACTATCAGGGAATTTCAGGTACTATGAGGGGTGGAAAACCATCAGAAGTCAGAAGGTGTCTTTAGAAGTGACATCATTCTGCTATGCAGAACTGTGCCTTCTTGTCATCTTATA
Source organism: Perdix hodgsoniae (assembly GCA_035772895.1). Lineage (NCBI taxonomy): Eukaryota > Metazoa > Chordata > Aves > Galliformes > Phasianidae > Perdix > Perdix hodgsoniae. The sequence goes on from JAPSGF010000006.1 coordinate 22,866,360, forward strand.
TAGGGACTGGCTGGCCCAAAATGGAACAAGAAGCATTGTTGTCACTCTGATACGGACCAGTAGAGCTTTCACAGCATTAATCCAAAATATACTGAGAGCTTCAATGCAAATGCAACTCCTGAGAACTCTTCAGGAAGGCCCAAAGACATCCACAGCCCTTTACTTCCTTATTGAATCTTCTTGGTATTTCTTACTGCTGGATGACAAAAACTACAGCATGGACTAGGTCTGAGGCTGCAAATATAGCTTTGCCATTATAGAATCATAGAATCATTAAGGTTGGAAGAGACCACAAGGTCTGTCTACTCAACCGTCAACCCATCTAACCAGCCCACTAACAGTCCTTGCATAGAATTAACAGAATTCATATAAATCTCTGCATAAAAAAAAATGATGCTGTCACTCTTTTGAAAGTGAGGCTTATTTCCATTCAACATAGTTTCAGTTGTGATCATGTTTGATATATATATATATATATATATATATATAAATCTCTTGAAGATGCTGTCAGGAATTTTTCACTCTGCAAGGACAACTACATTCAACATTAGCTATCCTCAGTTGCACTCTTGGTGGCTTTTATTCCTGATACCACCTCTGTAAATCTGTATTAAAAGGAACCATTTAATCCATATCAAGCACGTTCAGCAGAGAAAACCCCATTGTTTGAAAAACAAGCAGTGACCTGTCTGTGTGTGCTAAACAGGCAGCTGTCAGAAATGGTTGCCCCTTGTTCTTCTCACCATCAGTGAGTCCAAGGTCCAGCCTGATTTCCCTGTAACCAACAGTAAACACCTGCTGGCTGTGAACTGACTGAAAGCCTTGGCTACGGTTTGTTTACCCTCTAATGCAGTTAAAGTCTCTCTTCCTAAACTCCTTCAGTCTCTCTATGGACTCCCTGCTAGGTGCTTTATCCCTCACACAACTCAGCCTCGGGTGCATCTTTTTGATTCACTGGTCAGTGTGGGGTTAACACTGCTTGGGGTCATCTCCACTAAACCAGAGTTCCATTGCAGGAGTTCGTGTCCAGTGGAGCATTCCTTAGGGAGGGATGACCCTTAGCAGGGTCATGGAAATCTCTCTGGGTGAAGTTTAAAATGAAAATAAACTCAGAAATACATAAAAATGTCTGCACTATCCTCTCTGTGTAGTTGAAGTAAGGCTGGAAAAGGACTTTTAATCTCTGTATAAATGTAAACTAATGAAAAATCTTTATGAATTTCTCAACCTTGCTGAGTATATATGAATAAATTGATTTCATTTCCTCAGAGGATTCATAAGCTTGGTGCTATTCACTGAGGCAGCACTGCAGTAGGAGGTGATGCTGTATGATAATATATGTAGAATTAGATTTTTTTCAACCTACTATTTCATAGCTTACTATTTTAAATAGTGTTTCCCACATGGAAACCCTGGATTGAAGTAGTTATTAGAGCTGATGCTAGTTGACAGCCTGTACTGCACAGTGATGGATTAAACCTCGTGATTTTCAGTCTTGTGCCCCATGACTCGGTGCAGAGACAAAGTCTCTCACACTTTGTACATCCTTTCGATGTGCAACGGGGTTTGCAGCCGGTCTTGCTGCTGCCCAGTGGGAGGGAACTAAAGCCAGAAAGCTACTCCCATGGGATGTCCCACGGAACTGACACTTTGGATCAGACCCAATGTTTGCCTTCTTACGTATCTCCATTCATCTGTTCTGTGAATATGGAGATAAAATGCATCATTGAAGCAGGCGGAATGCAAAAATCTCTCTGGTATGTGCTTGTTTTGCATCTGACATCAGCAAATTGAAATTGAGGCCAAAGTCCTCAAAGGAATGGTTGAGTAAGCTGAGGTAACGGGAGGTTGCATATCTTTGTCTTCTCAGTCCTACACATTTAGCCTGTTTGCAAGTAAAACAAGTCCTCCCTCAGAGTGCTTTCCAAGTTAGCATCTGGGATGCTCAAAGAGTGCTTGGTCATGCAGGTTTCTGAAAGAAGAGGGGTAGCTGAGCCTTGGTGAGAGATGCTGTGCTGGAAGTGAACAGAGGAAGCAATGTTCTGCTTTGCGCTCCAACCAGCAGTAATCTCTTTCCCTGCTGAATGTTGCATTTTTTTTCCTTTATAAAAACATTAATCTGCAGGGTATTGGTACATGGTCAGATCCTGCCAAGAACAAATTGTTAAGTAGTTGCTGTGCTCGTTGCTTCTAGAAGCTGTAACTGTTGATCTTCATTTTGCAAAATAAGTATCATAGGGTAAAAATGTGTTGGCTGTGACATTTTTTCCCAGAAGAATTAATTCTAAACTGAGGGACTAAGAAACAAATAATTCTTAGAAGGCTCTGTTTGTTCAGCAGCTGTTGTTTATATACAAAACAGAGGAAATTTGGTAAAAATTGCGTGATATGTTCTTATATTTCAAAACATGACCTGCTTGAAAGTCTCAGTATTCACTTGGCTTTAGATCATACTACAGACACATCTCAGCTACATTTTCTGGCTGAGAGCAGGAATTCACCCTCTGCAGTGTCAGACTCAACCTGCAGCAACAATTCTCCTGCTCCAGCCCAGCTCTGTGCTTTTTGTATAGCCTCCAGCTACCTTCAGCACTTTAAAATCCCATCTCTGGAACCCTGTGGCTCCCTAAACCCTTCCTAAAGCACTACATGAGGGAAAACAATTCCAAAGCTGATATTTTACTTAGAGGCACTTTCTGGAAATGC
>JAPSGF010000006.1:22874065-22939432 GCA_035772895.1 Perdix hodgsoniae
AAGGAAAGGAAAGGAAAGGAAAGGAAAGGAAAGGAAAGGAAAGGAAAGGAAAGGAAAGGAAAGGAAAGGAAAGGAAAGGAAAGGAAAGGAAAGGAAAGGAAAGGAAAGGAAAGGAAAGGAAAGGAAAGGAAAGGAAAGGAAAGGTTTCTGAATTAGATATTATTATCGATTTTTATTTTTTATTTTTTTGTAAAATAGATTTTTAAGAAACTACTATACTTCTGTTTTCAATTAACCAATGATGTTTCTGTGTAGGGATTCTTATGTGGGAGATGGTTGCTTGTGCAATTTCTTTCTGAAATGGGGCTGATTGGTTTTGAAGTTCCACAAGGCCTATAGGCCTCTCCTTGGTTACTCTCATTGGCCCATTACTCTCCTTGGTAAACAGAAACTCCTAGTGCCAACAAATTTCCCAGCTGGCAGCTGGATGCTGGAGTAGGATTTGAACTCTTTTTACATTTACAAATTTCACTATTGAAATTTCGGAAAAAAAATCAAAGAAATGTCTCTTGTTTCTTACCTACAAGTTCACTAGGCCTCCACTATGCAATAAAGGTGTAAAATGGGAAAATAATTGGTGCAAGTGGTATAAAAATGGCAGGATACAAAATAGAACAATTAATTTTAGGAAATATTAGAATATGTTGATATCCACCAAAAGGAGGCCTGAGGCTCAACAACCAGTATTCTGACATACATAAATTGATAAAGACCTATGAATTTCCTGGAATATAGCTCATGATTTTGAGTGAAAGATATAGAGTAGTTGCAATATGTTACTCAAGTTCATATTTAGTTTGGCACTGTTCCATGCCCAACACTTTCTGATGCAGAACTTTTCCTAACAACCCCCAACCCTCCTGTGATATTTCCTTGGTCTTGTTGACCAGAGAACAGAGATCAGCACCTCAAAGTGAGCTAGTACTTCTATGAAAGCCTAAGTCCTCCTATCTCCATTCCCAACCCCTCCCACCCTTCCCAGATACACCAGTGGTGCTCCAGTATCTTTCCCAAGCAGACTTTCTTTATGGTACTGAATGGTCACTTTTGTATTTACACAGTCACTAGGGTTGTAATAATGTGAGCCTATGCAAACACATTGTTTCAACCAAGGTATTTTTCACAAAAAAAGGAGAGAGATACTGTTGCTGGTATCCAAACATAGAAATATATCCCATTAACATATGCTTTGTGGTTAGGTTACCTCAATATTTCTAAGATGCCAGTGTCTCTTAGTAGAACACTATGTACTTGCTGCAATAACTGAGTAGATATTTACTTGCTAGGGTTGGTAAAATACAAAAAGAAGACTGGTGGTGCTAGACAAATACGATTTTCCATATGTTATTTTTATTTATTTGGGCTTTCTCTAAGACCTTAAACTTAGAAATTGGATATATTTACCAGATTTTCATCCAGATCAATTCTGGTCATAGTGACAGACAGTCTTCTGTAAGCTGGTTGTCTATTTTTTTTGGCCAAGAGTAAAAGCATTATATTGAACAAAATTCTGTAGTAAGAAGACAGATTTAGCAAAGATAAGGAAATGCTAAGTAACCTCCTGAGGACTGTAAATCCTGTTTTTATTAGCAAGTATTTGAAAACAGGGCAGTCAACCACAGTGGTGAGGTGGTGAGGACTAAGATCCTGGGATTATGTTTTTGATTTGCTTTTCTAATTAGTCAACATTGTGTGAAGAATCAGTTTGTATGATCTATTTTTTCCCCTTTTCTTTCTTTCTAATCACTCTGGGTCTCCTATTAACCAAATTGATAGGAATATGGGTGTCTCAGGTGTTTCCAGAAGTTTCATAAAAATAACTAGCTGGGTATAGATAATATCAGAATTCAAGTATTTTTGAGTCTATATTTTTCTGTCTTGCCTGACGTGGTTAACCAGGAGGCACAGCAATGCAGGAAATTAAGGGATATCTCAGGCTGGATGTGGACCTCGGCAGCCTGGTCTAGTGGTTGGCAACCCTGCCTGAAGCAGGGGGGTTGAAAGTAGATGATCATTTCAATTCAGGCCATTCTGTGATTCTATGATTAATTTTATCGTTCACTGAGGTTTTTACTTTTTTAATGATGCCATTAATATTGTTTCATTTGTATCTCACTGGCAAATTGATGATTAATATGAAGCTCCTACTGACTGGAGAGAAGTTTTTTATACTGGTAACGACAATGAAATTACTGTCTTGATGCCAAATTACACTGCAAATTGTACATCAAAGTATTTACAAATGAAGACATAGTTATCTCTATGTAATGAGGTGGCTGGACTTCTAAGGACTATATACTGCAGTCATCAAGCCAAATTAATCAGCCAGTAATCCTAGGCTTTTATTGTTGAACCTCTTGTCATCACCTCTTGTCACTAAAAATCTGATTGTCTTTTGCTCTGATTTTTCTGTGGCCACTTACAATGCTGTAAAATGCTGCCATTCTAATTTGGTGGCTTTTCAAATGTACTATGGTGTGAAATGACCCCCACATTCCTTATTTCCAGATGACTTCATTCCCTGTTGAAGGTGCATTGCCAGTGGGCTATGCTAAACTGAGCAGGGACCAGCAGGGTCAAATTTGAGATGGAACTAAAATATCTCCTTAGGATGATAAGATAGATAAAATTGCTTCTATAACTGTATTAATCCTCAAGGATGTTCAGAATATAACCTAAAGGTCTAACTTGTCTTGGAACTACACTCCTTTAATCTTTATTTCCTACCGCCATATTTTTTCTACCTTTTCAAGTTGCTGTTTCCCACTGGAAACAGAGTTGCTAGATATTTGTTATATAATAAACCCTATCAGCATACTCTTTCTGTCCTAATTTTGTTCTTTTTTTTCAAGTACTTTTACTTCCATAGAGATACAGAGACTCCAGCTTGAAAAGCACTGTCTTTAGTATTTGATTAGTGTGTATATTTTTCTGTAAGTTGGCACTAAGGAATGCTTTTTAAAAATACAAAGAAATACTTTGCACAGTTTGTTTCCCACTGTCATGTGGTTATTAGAAACCTTCACTGAAGTGAAAATCTTCTAAAAAGATTGGGTAAATGCATGCTTTTTGCTGAGGATATATGGCTGCAACCATTCCAAGCTTTTCATTTCTGAATGGAAATGAAATTCCTTTCTATTCTTAATGCTTCATTGGTGGTACAGAATCATGATTAAGAGCAGCTCTTCTTCTATACAATCACAGGTATTATGCATAATTTGGTTAGCATTTTCACCAAATAAGATTGTAGAAACAGCACTAAATTTGTGGGAATGGACCCAAAGAAGATAGATAGCTTTAGAAACTGTGGACATTTATGTGATATTCCTAGTGTACAGAAAGGTTGAGTCTGCATATGCTATTTACATGTAAAGCATAGCCCTTTTGTCCTTTCTTGTGCCTTCAGGATCTACACACCACCTGCAGGAACTATTAGATGAAATCCTCTGACTTTGGTATGTGAACAAATAAACAGTTCTGGCACTAGCATCCTTCAAACTGATTTCAATATATTTGTTTTCTCTGAGGTCTATATCCCCAGAGAACATTGCTGAATGTCACTCCTGCTCTTGCACAGCCCTACAAATGCATTGTTAACATCCAAACTCTGGGTTTTATGCTGATCCTTCTTTCTTAATCTATAAAATGCTCATTATACTGCCATACTTAACTGATGTTATTTAATAGGAGTACTAGATCCTTTAATGGGAGTACTAAATCCTCTCTGCTGTAAGCTTGGCATTCTCTGTCCAATTGTTTTTCACTTTTCTTCTCTAATCCTTTGCTGATGAGACTCTCACAAAGTATATTTTTTCACAACTTTTTGGGACTCCATTTTTCTTTTTCCATGGGGGACAAAATAGGAAATATATTCAAGTACCAAAAAAACCAAACCAAAACAAAAACCACCAAAACTTGTCTCAGATGCTTCATTTCAATTAAGAATATTTTATCAGCAAAATATTCACATCAGATTTTGAATGTTGGTTTCAAAAGTTGTATTTTTAATGATGTTTCTTTAAATTACTTTTTAAAACTCTTTCATCCTTTTTCATCTTTTGTTGGATCTTAAAAAGCTGTCTCTGGAGAAGAGGGCTGCAAAACTTGTGAAGCCTTCTTCCTTTCTGCTATAGGATATTGCTTTTTCTCAGCTCCCCTGTAAAACTTCCACAATTTCCAAAAGCTCCCACTCAGCGTGAAAACCCAGCTGAGAGCTAGGGAAAAATATATCTCAATTACTCTGCAAAAACCTGGCCAGATCCATTAATCCCAAGGCCCCCTTGACTGATGAGTGTCCTGAATTTCTGTATTTCTAGGGAGTGAATTGTATGACATACAAAAAATGTGCTTCTTTGGTGTATTCAGGGTTTCCTTCTTAGGCTGTGATTAGCAAAACAAATTCCAGCTCCTTGTGCCACTCATTCGTCTGTGACATTTCATCCCATTCTCTTCACCTCTTCATATGCAGTGCTGCACTAAACTTTACCTCCTGCTTATATATCCCTCCTTTTAAGCCAGCTGTGATTTTCTCAGCTGATTGAGCCCTTGCTGGGAGATAACAGCTTATTGTTTTCTTGATCAGCAAGCTCTCTCAGAAACTAGTCTGTATTATCAGAAAAAAAAACCCTGCAAAATCTTCACAACAGATTTAGCTCAAGCCACAGGCTGGGTTTGAGCATAAAAGGCATTATGAAAAGAGAGATTTTATCGGTCTCTGTTCAGCTGGACTGTGAATGCTGCCGTCCGGCTGCACTGGATATACATTTGTAATAGCTACGAACATTTCTGTCTTTACAGATGTAGCTATGGGATTCATCATACATGAAGTCAAACGTTTCTGTCCTCTCACAGTCAAATTGGTTTTTGACATCTCATATCCCCTTGTGCAAGCTTAAGGAAGCAAAGTGTTTATATCTGAAGCAATATTTTTCTGTGGTTATTTTTAGAGACCTGAGGGTGGATTCTTTTCTTTCCCAAGTATAAGAGAGCCTTGCCGAGCTTTGACTATTTGTTTTCTTCCTTACGTCTCTTCATCTATTATTACTCCGGGATGATTCACAGTGCTTTCTGAGCTCGTACGCTGGGATGCCTGTTGTGGGCAGCTTAGCAACTGCCTTGCACTGAAAACCCCTGCCGGCTGCGGCATGGCTGATGCTTAACCTTTACTCTGCTATGTCAGGAAAAAGTCATTGCTATGAGCTCATGACTGAGAAATGTTCTGCAACATTTGATTACCATCCTCTGTATGTACCACCTCCCACTATTTTCTGCTTTCACTGTAATACTTCTGTTGCCTTGTTACCCACTGTCCTTCAACCTATGTCTTGCAACAAGGATGGTCAGAGAGGAGGCAACATAAGCACAAGAAAATAGAAGATTCCTTGGTCTTTCATTTTAGTTTCATATCCTAAAGTAATGGGCCAGATTTTCCACTGCCATCTCTGAAATTATTTCAGTGTATTTTGTTGAATTTTCGTAGACAGAATTGGTGGAAAGCCTATAAAGCTTGGGAATTAAATCACAAGTCTTGCCTACAATTTGCTTTGATAGTGACTGGCACTACAGAATTTGGATATATTCTTTATTAATTTCATAGAGTTAAATTCTTGATAGATTTTTTTTTTTTTTTTAAACAAGGCTAAAATAATTCCAGATGGAATGCATTATGTTTGGATGTGTCTCAGGGACATGATTTAGAGGACGGTTGTTAGCTGGGATAGTATTCTTAGTAGTGGTTGGATTCTTAGTGGTAATAGTGGTAGTATTCTTAGGTTGTGGTTGGACTTGATGATCTTTAAAGTCTTTTCCAACCTGTTTATAAGGACTTTGAATGACAATTTCTTGAAATTCAAAAAAGAGATAGCAGAAGAACTTAGATTTTTAAACTAGGTATGCCATCAGTACTTGTCAGGCTGCTCAACAGTAAAGATAAATAATAGTGAAGAAAGGGAAGACAGTTGTCAGATTTTAAACACAAGCAAAATCATGGGCTGGCAGACTGAAAAACCTTCCAACTCCATTTTTAGAAAAGGTCTTTTAGAAAACAAATTGATAGCACTTTTTATGCAGGTAAAGAATAAAAACTGGATAATGGGACAAACTGCAAAGGTACGCATGATTAAATGAGTATTACTGGAAATAGGGTCCCCATTTTCACTTGATTTGTGTGGGAATTAAGATCAATAATAATAGGCGCTTCAAGGAAAACACATTATATGTTCTTAGAAACGGAATATATTCTTCAAAAAATTACATGTACAGCCAGCCACTTTGTGCCTCAACTCCTGGGGACTTTCTGGCTAGCACTTTAAGTGAGGCAGCATTCCTGGAGCATCGCATGCTCACTGCTCCCAGCTGCTCTTGGTGCTGGGGCTTACAGCCATTCTCATTCACACCCCAGGGAAAAAAATGCTGTATTTTCTCTATTTACCTCCAAAATCTACTTTAAAATATATTTTTTAGTTAAATAGCTCAGTATGATTGGGTTGATCCTCTTTGCTTATTGGCAGCTTAATGGAGTATTAAAAATAGCAGTGATAATACCAGCTCTATTTTAGGGGAAGGTGAGTTCAAATCACACTCATTGCAGGTAAGGCTCCACCAGTTGATGAGAAAATGCTATAGGATTTCAGCTATTTGTGAGGATCCTTTCACAAAAATAAAAGGTTTCCTTTCAAACTCTTTGCTTTCCATATCCAATAGAATTCAAGTCTCCACACCTGCCTGACTAGCAAGCCCAAAGGTCAGCACTGAGCTTTGGAGATTCTTTTCCCTTAAGCAATTCCTTGAAGAAGCTACATCAGTAAGCAGGAAATCGCTGCATGAAAGATCTGCTACCCTGTTGAAATGACAAACGGAAAATCTTGCAGCGAGATAAAAAAAGGTTATAAAACCTGGAAAATGTTAGATGGGTAAGAAGCAATATCAGTATCAAACTTGATGATTTATGTGTGAAAAATGTGATTTCAGTTGTGAATGAGATTTTCACAACTAACAGTAAACAGAAGATAATACACATAAAATTTGACAGTTTGATGTTAACTGATTTTTGTCCTCATGAAGAAATGCATTTTCCCTTGATACTAACACAAGTAATTTAGATTGCTTTCTGCACAGACTCCAGCAAATGACAGAAATTGAAAATTAAGGAAGAAAACCAGCAATGAAACATTAAGAACATTTGCTATCCTTCTCTTTTCTTTCAACATGGAATTATTGAAAGTGTTTATGGTGAAACTGGAAATCACAGACCTGCTGCTTCTGCTTTCATTACAGCCTGAAAGCTGGGCATCGTTCCAAACTACATTGCTCTCAATAAGGTGAATCCTTGCAATTAGTAGGGCTAATTTCATGGAAATTGTTCCACCGAGATAATGCAAAATCTGCTGTTCTACGTACAGTAGTGACGGTGATGGTCTGGCTGGAGAGTTGCCTTCACATTTCTCCATCTTATTATGCTTAGCACAAATACTGAAAACACAGAATTGCCTGGATTAAAATTATATGACCGTTAAATGCAAAGACTTGCTCTTCCCTTTCCATCCCATTTTAAGTGTACTGACACCAAGCTCAATTTGTTGAAAATAAGGAATAAACTTAAATGGAGTCTGAGGATATCTTCTAATTACTGCTTGGAGGGAAGGTGTTATTTGTTTTATTTTTTTGCTTCTGAATGAGGCTGACAGCACAGACTTCACATTACTTCCCAGGCGTCCTGGCAGCCAGGTTAAAGCCTGTTCTTCAATAGATTTCTGCCTCTCTGTTCTCCTCTTTCCCTTCTTCCTCTTCTCCACTCTTCCTCATTTTTTTCTGCTCCTAATCACATGTTTCTGCAAACTGTCTTTTCTAAGAGCATTGACTGTCACAAGGTTATTTCGTTTAAGGTCATGAGACTTCAAGTTCTGCTTTTTTTTCTCCTTCTCTGTTTTTAATGGGCCCTTTAGAATTCCCCTTATTAAGTTTAAGTTGTTAAGCTTAAGTCTGCAACCAGTGTTGCAGAGATGAGTAAAATAGAAGAGCTGATTGACAGTCAGACTTCAAATCTGAGGTGAATCTGGAGATGAAGTACAGAATTGAAAAATGATGCAATTAATCCAGTGAGTCCCTAGAAGCAAAATCCCCATGCTTACAACCTCAGATTCCTCAAGCCCTGTAGGATTTCAAGACACAGCTCTATTTTGCTCCTTCTCCTGAATAGGTTTGAATCATCATAGAATCATTTCAGTTTTAAGGGACCTTTGACGACCTCCAGTCCAAGCCCCAGCAATGAACAGGACACCAACAGTTAGGTCAGGGTGCTCAGAGCACTGTACAGCCCAAGCTTAAAATCAGGGATGGGGCATGTATCACCTCTCTGGGCAGCCTGATCAGCTCCTCACCACTCATTTGAGTGGGACTCCAGCTTGAATCAGGTGAGCAGAATGGAGCTGAGGGATGCTTTCAGTCTTGACTTACTTCACCTGATTTAAGTTGTATACATAGGTGCTTTCCCTCATATAGACTGAAGATGCTGAGTGGTGATGATTAAATCCTATGTACTAAATGTAATTACATCGTGAGATGAGACAATGGGCCACCATTATAGTAAGTCCCCCATGATATTTTTGTTGTTTTGAGTAATGTCTACTAAAATTATCAGCACATGCAATAAGCTTGTAAGAGCAGGTTAGCCAAGACAACTGAAAACAGCAGCAATTTTAGCACTCTGTATCATAGTGATTTCTGAAAACATCCCCAGGAAAGAGTGACTTGAATAGCTCCATCGCAATGCACTGTTAATACAACTGACCTGCATGGACCCAGTATCCTGCTGAGACCTGTCTGGAAACCCCTGCCATTGGCTCCCTAGGAGGACAAACACACCTTTGTTCAAAAGTCTTGTGGAATTCTAAGTCTTGAGTTAGTGGGTTTAGTCAGCTTTTTTTCTTATTAGTGAAGGCACAAACTCTCTCCTTTGTTCTCTAAATCCATTTGTGCATCTCGGTGGCTGCTGGTGGGCCTAAGCCCCTCCATACCACTTGAGGTTAGGTCTGTAAATGGGCCTAGAGCATAATGCCATGTTTGAAAGATAGTGCCTCCATCAGGGTTGGGAGTACTTTCAAATTATATTTACATGTTTCCCCATTTTTCCTATTGATTTTTAACACTAATATTGCTAAGTGTGTGCTGGTAAGCTATCCTGCAGTGGGCTGTACCAACTTTTATTGTTGAACTATAGTTACACATTCTGTATTAAAAATATCATCCGGTATTTGCACTGGCAAATCTCATTACACTTAATTTGTCAGTGTAAATCAAGAAACTACTTTTGATGCTGTGGCGTAGATGACTGTACTCCTAATACACACTATAAAGGTTGTTAAAGAAAAACACAAAACCAAACAAAAACCCAAGAACCCTTGTTAATCCTCATAGTGTCATGTGAGACTCTGCATGGTTTATAGACCAGGTTATTAACTTGCATTACTAAGCAGACAGTAATTGAATCATTAAGGTTGGAAAGACCAGTAAGATCATAGAATCACAGAATGACCTGAGTTGAAAAAGACCACAATGATCATCTAGTTTCAACCCCCCTGCTGTGTGCAGGGTCACCAAGATCATTTAGCCTGATCATCAGCCTGTGATTGCTCTAGACCATGTCCCTCAGTACCAAGCTATTCTTCTAGAACACCTCAGGAACAGTGACTCCACCATGAGCAGCCTGTTCCAACATCTCACTGCTCTTTCTGAGAAGAAATTTTTCCTAATATCCAACCTGAACCCCCCCCTCATGCAACTTAAGGCCATTACCTTTTGTCCTATCATGTGATTGATTGGATTTCACTAATTATTACTGGAGCACCCTGGTTTTAAAGTTAGTATTCCTTGTATAGCCTTTGATAGAGTTCAGGATCACACAACGTTTGCTTGTTTGTTTTCAATTGAGATTGTTAATAAAACACAGTGTAGTAGCCTTGCTATAATTTTTACCTTGCCCTTCTTTCACTTTGTTCTCTTATCTTGTGTATTCGAGCTCCTCACGTCTCACGGTGAAGCGAACATCCTGATATAAAGATTCCGTTCATCTTTGTAATGGAATTAGCAACCAGATATCAGCTAGACAAATCCAGCAGAAGAAAAAAACATGCTTTTTCTTAACTATCTGGGGAAGCAGAAGCTGGATTCTTTGTAGAGCCCAAGTGAGATCTTATCCTGAGACATTTGTGTGCTGCCCTTACACTCAGCAAACTTCCTCGGAGCAAACATGCCAGTCGGGAAGCCAGGGGAGAGTGGTAGATTCTTACCAAGCCTCAAATATTTGCTCTGAGACAGCCCTAGTCAGCTGCTATCGAAGGCAGCAAAGCTGCCAGCAAAGTGCCGTTTAGGCTTTGCAGAAGATTACAGGACTGTCATGCATTTTTCAGATGTGGCCACAAATATTTATTTTCTTGCTAAATCAATGGATTGAGGTTATATTTACTCAGACTTCTTACAAAGCTCCTTACGTAATGTTTGTGGTCAGATGTTTTTCAAAGAAAGTTAAAAAAACCCAAAACTCTTGTATGGTTGTACAGACCTGAACAGGCAACCCGTGCTGTGGGAAGGACCTGCTGAGTGTTAAGCTCCTGAGATGTAGGTGGAAATCTCCTGTGTGTAGATGGAGCATCCATTCTCCACAGCATATCGGATGAGGTCATGAGAGACCTCACATGTGGCATGTCTGGCTGATGTTGAGGTCAGCCCTTGAGAAGGACTTTGATCTAAGCATGCAAGTCATAAATCTTCTTTCTACCCACAAGTTCCTTCTGTACACAGTGTTAACATCAGCACAGCAAATACAACACAGGTTTTGTGGAAATTTGATGATTTTGATCAAATTGTTTTGCACTGAAATTAAACAGTAGCAAAGTTTGGGTTAGTTCTAGCTAGCATTTCCTTTTTTGCTGGGGAAAAAAAAAAAAAAAAAGAGAGAGAATGTAAATGAAATTCCTCAGAATACTGAGCTTGCAGCCACAAAAATATAGCTTGCAGCTCCTGGCTGAGCTGCAATCCTGCCTGGTGAGAGGGCCGGGGCTGCACCCTCCCACTCCATGAGAAGAACAAGCGCTTCATGCTGCCATTCCCACTACACCAGCATTGCTGAATTTTAAGCAATAACAGCCTAATATTTTATTTTAAGTTTTAACAATCACTTTTTAAATGGAAAGATGCTTGTTTAGTTATTGAGCAGATTTAATACTGTTTTTTTGAGAGATAAGTTTTTGTTGGACCACAGTCATAGTTACCTGTGGATATCAACCAAACAAGAAACATTTGTAGGAGTGCAGATGGTGAAGCTGAAAACACATTCCAATGAGAGTAATTACAAAATGCATATCCATGCTCCTCTGCTATCTTATCTTTGAGGATTTCTTTGTAGCTTTTTAAATGGGTGTGTGCTGGTGAACTACAGTACCATGTGTTTAGGGGAAGGAATTTGTTTTTCAGAAGAGTTATTCAGAAAAGCATGCTTTAAAGCATTTAAAGCAATTACATGATAGATTTACTGAGGAATATTAGATTTTGCCTGAACTGGGATAAGGTTATCAAATCAAGAAGTCTGAATTTTACATAATAATGTAGCTAAAATGAGAATATCTGGCAGAAAATCCTGTTTGGACATATAGTTTGCAAAACCTCAGTTATGAAGACACATTTATAATTTGTTTGTACTTGAGAGCACACTTTGGCTGAGAGACCAGGATTTTTTTTCAGTTGAAAACTTTCTGGCTATTTTTGTTGTTGTTCAGTGAATCTCATCAAGGAATTCTACAGTGAAAACCAGATTAATCAAGTCAAATCATTTACTTCTACTGTGTAAAGCATTTACTGATTGCTTCAGCTCTTCTCTTATTCCCATGACATATGAAGTAAACTGGAGGAGACAATAACCCTATTAACAAATGAAGATATAAGGATGGTCCCTTTAAGCAAAGGATGGTTTACTACCTTAATAAGAGTCATGGTGTGATGCTTCTGCCCTTGGGCACTCTTTCCCTTCTTTGATGTCTCCTATCTATTTATAAAGTGCTCTGAGACTGCAAGGATGAAGCACCCTATATAAAGTACAAGGTCTTTGCCTCTATTAAAATGAGCCCAGACAATTTTTGTTTTAAAAAGAGAGGAAAATAATTCAGGAAAGAAGCCATGTGCCATGTGTTGTTTAGAGATCTGAAAAAATCTCTAGATAAAGCTGACACTTTTCTTCTATTTCAACCTAAAATGCACACAGAGCTTCTGAAAGCTTCAGCTACTTTTCTATTCAGAGCAAATGAACCTGAAAAATTAGAGACAAAAACTTAACAATAAAAAAGGGAAGTTGAAATGGATGCAGTCTTACATTCTAGGCTGCAATTACAAGCTAATGCAGGGAAACTGTGATTATAAATAAACAATAAGTTGAAACAGCAATGCCTTGTGGAGCTAAAGGATTGGCACTCATCTCTATCCTAACAGAAATCTGCTCTGCTGAAGTGGAAGACCATAAGATGAAACAGTGGTAAAAATGTTTTGGTCTGAGCAGCTTTGTTTCATTAAGAAGTGCATTGAAAGAGATAGGCCCGCAAATGTCTGACTAATGATGCTGTTAACTGGTGCTATGGATTATAAACTTCAAGGAGCAAATCAACCATGGAAGATCGCAGAATCATAGAATCATAGGATTACTCAGGTTGGAAAAGACATAAGGATCACTGAGTCCAATCATGAACTAACCATACAACCCTAACTAACAACCCTCTGCTGAATCATGTCCCTGAGCACCACATCCAAATGGTTTTTAAACACATCCAGGGATGGTGACTCAACCACCTCCCTGGAGAGCCTATTCCAGTGCTTAACAACCCTTTCTGTAAAGAAGTGTTTCCTGACATCTAACCTAAACTTACCCTGGCACAACTTCAGGCCATTTCCCCTCATTCTGTCACCTGTTATCAGAGAGGAGAGACCTACCCCACTCTCGCTGCAACCACCTTTCAGATACTGGAAGAGAACAATAAGGTCTCCCCTCAGCCTTCTCTTCCCCAGACTAAATAGCCCAGTTCCTTCAGTCTCTTCTCGTAGGCCATATTCTCCAAGCCCTTCACCAGCCTTGTTGCCCTTCTTTGGACCTGCTCCAGCACCTCAATGTCCTTTCTGTACTGAGGTGCCCAAAACTGAATGCAGTACTCAAGGTGAGGTCTCACCAATGCCAAATACACAGACAAGATGACTTCCCTAGTCCTGCTCACTACACCATTCCTGATACAAGCCAGGATGCCATTAGCCTTCTTGGCCACCTGGGCATACTGCTGGTTCATATTCAGCTGACTGTCCACCAGTACACCAAGGTTCCTTTCCATCAAGCAGCTTTCCAGTCACTCTTTCCCCAAGCCTGAAGGGTTGCCTAGGGTTGTTGTGACCAAAACACAGAACCCGACACTTGGCCCTATTCAAACTCATGCAGTTAACCTTGACCCACCGATCCAGTCTATCTAGGTCCCTCTGCAGTGCCCTTCTCCCCTCAGGCAGATCAACACTTCCTCCCAACTTGGTGTCGTCTGCAAACTTACTGAGGGTACACTAAATCCCCTCATCAAGATCATTAATAAAGATGTTAAATAGAAGTGGCCAACGTACCGAGCCCTGGGGGACACTGCTCGTGACTGGCAGCCAACTGGATTTAACTCCATTGACCACAACTCTTTGGGCCTGGCCATCCAGCCAGTGTTTCACCCAGCGAAGCGTATGGCCCATCCAAACCATGGGCAGCCAGCTTCTCCACAAGAATATTGTGGGGGATGGTGTCAAGGCCTTACTGAAGTCCAGGTAGACCACATCAACAGCCTTACCCTCATCCACTAAGCAGGTCATCTTGTCATAGAATGAATGAAATCAGGTTCTGATCTACCATTCGTAAACCCATGCTGACTGGGCCTGATCCCCTGGCTGACATGTAATTAGTCCATAATGGCTCCCAAGAAGATAGCTCTAGAGTCAGTTCTATACAACATGACTTTTCTGTGACATTTCTGAGTCTTCTGTCTGTTTCTTGACTTGACCTACTAAACAGTGCTCAGATTGCCTGTGGCTGAGGAAACACATAAAGTTTATGAATCATACGAGAACTGTTAGGAGTCCCCTTGGATCAGGCCCTCAACTTCACCACATATTACTAAGTTCAGGAGGACAAATGTTCTCTGCCTGGTGTGCCAAAGCTCCAGCTGGGGTCTCACACTGGAGAATGGTTGTATTCACTGACAACCAGAGGGACAATTTAGGCAGCCAAACTGTAAAGGACTTCACGTACTTGAGCTAAACATTCCCAATTCTGTAATGATGCTGAGTTCATCCTTAATTGCCATGTTGAATTACAAGTCAGTTCTTCCGCTCCTTTCACTTGTACACTTAGGTCAAGGAGATTGTCATGCTTTCTGTCACATTAGGTTAGAAAGACAAGGTTCAAAATGAGACCCTTTCCACTTGTCTCATGTGGCTAAGAGCTTTCCAGTTCCTTTATTCTTAGAGGATTGTGTGCTATTTGAGAATGGCTGCTTCTAACAAATCCAGTTAGCTGATCATCTGCTGAAAAGCCACAAGAGGAGAAAAAGCCCTAATAAATACTGAAGTTTTGGTTATTTTTGTAAATTTTTTTGTCATTCTTTGTATTCCAGGTTTTGAGATTTGATTAGCCATTAGCATATAACTGAATATTTTACATTAAATAGAAGATAGCTGAGCCTTGGACACAGTGCTCATTTATTCTGACCTAACTTTGGGCTCTGTGTGAGCACAGCTATTGTTATTTTATACAGGACAGATATCTGATACAGTGTGTCCTGTTTTTGTGACTCCGTAAAGCTTCTGAGGATTAAGAAAAAAAGACTGTAGAAATGTGCTGCCTGAGGTGTCAAACATAAAAGAGGAGAAAAAGCAAAATATGGGTGAAGTGGCACATTTGTATCTAAAGCTCTCAGGAAATCAGATAATGCTCATTCAATTTCTGACTCCATTACCAGGTTTTTAACGTGATTTTGGGAGAAGCGTTTAACTTTTCTTTCACCATTTTCTCTTTTGCAATACTGACACCATGCTTTGCAGAAAAGTAGGGGAAAAGTGCAGATCAGATTTTGGCCTTATTTCAACACAAAGGTCATCCCATGTGGATAATGGGAACATGAATGATTTTTTTAAGGAATATACATAATTTATAACATTTTCCTTCTGAACTAGCCATAAAATACACAGTACTTAATGTACTCTTTTTGTGTTAGCATCCTTCCCATAGGAAAAAAAAGAAAAGCCAACATTTGACCACTTGAAGCAGAGAAAATAAGAAACATTCTTTTTTTTTTTTTTCTTTTTTTTTTTTTCCCCCTGCTAAAGCTTCATCTGAAAGAGTTACCTTTGGCAAAAGATTTGTTTGTTGTAAATCTTCAGAAGCTATGTCAGAAGCCTGCATTGTAGCTTTCCATGTATTGGATCAGAACAAATCTCACACATTTTAACAGTAGCTATAAAACAAGTGGAGAAGATTTAGATACATCTCTTGTCAGCCAGCAGACCTTTGCAAGCCCTCCCTTTGGCAGACAGCACTTCTAAACATTTATATGGCCTAGGATTTATATGGTAACAGCATGCAAGCAAAAAAATACCCTAGTTGGTATCAAAAAGTCTTAGTGGATGCCTTTTTTTGGGAAACAGCTATTTAGGTTTATGCTGAACTGAAATGTTCTGTCATGAAGAACCGCTGCTGTTCAACTGTTTACATACCGTGAATAAATGTTTAAAACAACCTTTCCTGTGAATAAAGCTCAAAATGAAAGGCTTGGCCACTTTTACAGAAAGTAGAGTGGATCTCTTCATGGTGGCTCCTGAGTGCTCCAGGTGAGCTGAGCTCCAACTATGCCTGCAACCCCCCATCCTTGGGCAGAGGGGTTTTGCATTTCTACTGTATCTCTGTGCAGGTGTTGGGATCCTGTCCTGCAAATGCATGGGATTCAGGTGTGACTGGGATACCTATGCCACTGTCATGAAAAGTGGGATTTATTGCTTATAAGATAAGGCCATAAACTCTCCAGCAGTTTGTTCTGGATCACTCCATATGGTGAGAATTGTAACCTCCTTCCTGCAGATGTAGCTCAGAAATGACGAGAGTCTGGCCTGTAAAAGAAAAACACATCTCTAAGCAGAAATGGATGTACGATATAAGATAACAAGGGCTTTTTGAGTTCTTGTGGTGTGGGTATCTTGGAATTTGGAAGAAATTTAGATATGAAGAAGAAATTCTTCCCTATGAGGGTGGTGACGCACTGAGATATGTTGCCCAGAGAAGCTGTGAATGCCTCATCCCTGAAAGTGTTTAATGTCAGGCTAGGTGGGCTTTTGGTAACCTGATCTAGTGGGAGGTGGGAGGTGTCCCTGCCCATGACAGAGAAATTGGAACTGGGCAATTTTTAAGGCCCCTTTCAATCCAAATTATTCTGTGATTCCATGATTCTATGAATATATGTTGAAAAAAAATAGCATTTAAGATTATTTATATTGCATATACATTAAAAAAAGAAAACAAACAAAAAAACCCAGCCCCCCTTTCCCCCCCTCCCCACCCTCCACACACACACACAAAGTTCTTTACTTCTTTTCTATCGCTTCCTAACTTTTCTGTATTTAACTTGGCATCCTGAGTTGTGTCCTTAGTAATCCTCATGACTCATATGTAAGGTATTTGGACAGCATATGCTCTCCAAATGAACAGATTTTTAAAATGTGATTATTCACATTTGTATGAGCATAACCCCCTTCCCAAACATCAGCCTGCACAAAAATGATAGCTATCTGACTGCCCAAAGCAGAGCAACTGCAATGATAGGAAATGGAGAAATTACACTTCATCTCACATTTCTACCTGTACTTTCTTAGCTGTGAACCTCATGCCTTTCTAAATGCCTACTAATTCAAAGAAAGCACAGCTTCCCTGTTTTCACAGTAGTGATAAAAGATGGATATTTTTGCATGTTGACTGCAATAGAAATAGGCTCCACATTTTTTGAAAATAATGATTTGATGTCCCTTCTGTTTCCCATGGTACTGACCTTTCAGTGGATTCCCATCTTTTTCAGCATTATGTTCTCATGTGACACAAGGACAAAGCTAAACTGCAGGACTTTATTCCAGGAAATGCAGCAAGAATAAGCTCTTGTTCCCAATACAGTTCTTTCTTCCTTTCCCAATCATGGACAAGCCTTGAGAAATACTTCAGGTACCATGCATTATGAATTGCACGTTGCACACTGACTATTTTTAAATAGTCTTTTTTTTTTCTTTTTTTTTAAATTTTCCTAGTAGACAATCCCCTTGATTTTTTTTCTTGTAAAGCTTGCATCGAGGCCAAGGATACAGCAGCACTTGGTGATGTGGGCTTACGAGTTATGCTGCCAGGTTCTGCCTTGTTAAACTCACAACACATCATCTTCTTGACCTCATTTACCTCTTACAAGGCCAGTGCCTGAAGCAAAAGAGATTTAGTTTTTAAGGGGTTGTTTTGGCTTCTCGTGTTTAAAGCTATTGAAAAAATAAGTCTCTGTAAAAGAGCTTGTGTCCCTGCAGCTACTGTCTGGTACACAGCACCAGAGAACATTATACTGTGCTGCAACAGCAAGCAGGCAAACTGACAAAATCATGAAAAGAAAACAGATCTGTTGACTACAAATATTCATTTCCTAACCTTTGCTTTCATTGGTTTTAAAGAAAGAAAGAGTTTTTCAAGCAGTAAACATGCAGTGATGGCATACATGATGGACTATGAGCCTAAATATAGACATGGGCTTTGGCATAGGTCTGTTGTCCTCTGAAGAGCGGAGGGTACCATGAGACTTGCAAATTCTTTGTCAAACTACACTGAATGGATTTGGTTGAGGATTGATTTGGCTGTGATTGTACAGTATAGTGTTTGCTTACGTGGTCAAGGTGCCTAACAGTGCAGCTGTGCAAAGAGACAGGTGGGTGGGAGCACTCAACTACAGGTGTAACTGCATAAGAAACAGCATACTTCAAAGCACTTTAGATGCACAGCTTGCTCCCCCCTCTCAAAATGTTCCTTGGGTCTCTGCAGCAGCTGGAAGATGAGAGCATCCTAACTCCATCAAAAAGACTGCTTTGTTCCAGAAGGGTGTATGCATATATTAAAGGCAGGTACAGAGAATGTGGTGTCCAAATATGTAGTTTAATCATACCCACACATATTGCTATCTCCACATGATAGCAGTACTATTCCTACCATCAAAGGAGGCTAGGATAGGTCTGTTCTTCCACATGCAAATTAGGTGTATAATCATACATGCCTTTCTTTTTGCCAGCTTTTGTCTCTGCTCTCCCTCTCTTTACTTTCTGCCATTAATTGAGATGTCTTCTGAGGTTCTGGGCCTTCCTCTGTGACATGACAGTCAGAATGCTTTCGTTATTAAAAAGGAAAAGTGCAGTCATATACCCTGCAATATGAGTCACAGCAACTGGGGCTAAGAAGCAACTGAAACAGTTTTGTTCAACAGAACTGTAAATAAGTTACTTTCTCCAGTAAATTCAGTTTATACACATTATTGCCATTAGTTGTGGAATCAGAACAAAAGAATGCAATTTTTTTGGACAAGGTCCTTGAGAGCATATGAAACATCCAGACTTTACTCATAAAAGTCACACACTGCACAAGTTCCTTCTGGCAAACATGGAAAGTCACTCGCTGTTAGTTATTTTACTTACTTTTTTTTACTTGCTTTAAGTACTAATACATCTGAGTTGTTATCCTCATTCATGATGTCAGGTTATTGCTGTTGCTGTTCTGGTGCTTAGTGTCTAATGCCTAGACACATTTTTGTGGTTTAAATCTTATGGATATTCACTCTTTCTTTGCAACCATTAAATGTGAGAAACTGACTCAAAGATTTTGCATTCCAACTCACTCTGCACAAAATTTGACTGCAACTGAAGGAGTTGGATCTAATAGTATAAACTGAAGAAATACTCCCATAGCGAAACACACTTTGTCCTCCTCTGTTCCTGTAATATGCCTATGGGAATAATCTGAACTATCTGTAATTAAGCACAAATGCAGGGAAAGAGCAGGCTCCGTCACTGTGGGGCTGATGTATAGTTTCACTGTCCTGGCAAAACTACAGGGATGGAGTTCACTGAAGAGTGCTTTATGTGAATTTCGGGGATATTTAATCATTATTATATGCATGCAGAATGGGGAAGGAGTTTGGCTCTGGGTTCAGAGGAGTGGCTTTGGCCACAAGTAGTGCTCACAAAGCATTTGTCATTTATGAAGTTCCAGCTTCGACCCTCTGGCTGCATTTCCAATGCCACGTGCACTTGCACACTTGGCCGAGTCCTGTCAGCACTGGCCTTGCTGGCAGCCATTACTACACCAATACCACAGAGGTAGCCTCCTCCCTGCCTTCAGCTGCTAGGCGAGTGGTTAGAGTATGTTTTACTTACCCGCCCTCAAACCACCCAAGCTGTCATGAGCTCCTGGAAGGGTTTGCTTTTTATGGCTGTTGGTAAGCAAGGAACCCTCCTGAGAAAGGTGAGGACAGAAGTCACTGACTTTCAGCACCCACGTGCAGAAGCAGGGCCCCACTGGCAGAGGCAGATGCATGCCGCCAATGCCACAGACCCTTAGGAAGCCACATGTGCGCCATGTCTGGCCATGCAGGCCAGGACAGCTCCCTCCTCACCTTGGTGGCCATCTGGACTTCCCAGGCCTCCCTGTGCCTGGAGAACGAGTGGCTAAGGCAGGCTTCTCAGCACCGGCAGCCTCTGGGGCCGGCATGGAACACCATGTGCACTGAATCAGCAGAAGGCTCTAAATTGCTTTTTTTCCTTCCTTCTCTTAGAAATGAATGGCACAGGCAAAATGAGAAGGTGGAGATATCACACTAGCCAGCTTTGGTCTTCTTTAGCTATTCCCAAACTTTAAACACCACAAATGTTACAGCATAAAGTTCTAGCTATGCATCTGATGTTTCTTGATGGTTTTCAGGCAACCCTTCAGACCATTCTAACCTACTGCAGAATAATCCATAGATCTGGGGAGAAGAGAGAACCACTTGACCTCAAATCTAATTCTGTCTTTCCCTGCACTATTTTCATAAAAACTATGCAATTCATGACACATTGCCTACATCTTTTCCTTTGCTGCAACTCACCCTGCAACCCTTCAGGGCATAGTTTCCTCCTAAGATTTGCTTCCACGGCAGTGAATTCTTTATTTTACAGTCTCACTCTGTATCTGTCATTACCTACTGCCCATCTGCTGTGTAAGCTGTCTATGGAACAACATCATTTTCTACACAAGAGACCAGTGAAGAGATGGATGTTTATTTATTAATCCATTGATGATCCCTCGTGTTTCTTCTGTGTTAAATTCAGTAAAACTCAGGGTCTGTTGTTGGAGCTCAGCTTTATTGCCTTTTACATTTCTTTTAACTGTTACTCCTGTTAATGGAAAGAAGAAAATGGTGAGAGCATCCATATAAAAAACGTTTAAGAAAATATCTCTGGGGATGTCATTACTGCTTTGAACTTCAAAATAACCAGAAGGGGAGCCAGAATATTTCTTATTCTTACGTGTATTTAATAATCATTTCATTTTGTGGGTTTCACCATTTCCAGAATCTTTACTTTCAGAGATCACCCTTTTCAAACTTACAAGTGAGTTAATTAATTTATTTCATGAATAGAGCATTTTCAGATGCTGAAAATCTTCTTCCCCTATATACATATATATATATTTATTACTTGTTCTTTTCCATTTTTCCCACATATTCTTCCCTCAAATATTTTAATAAATAAGGAGTCTTTAAGAAGATAGTATTTTATTAATACTACTGTATATAGTAGTGGTATTAGTAGTATGTAATGTAAATAGTAGTAATAGTAATACTATAGTAGCTCATACAGAGATGAGATTACTGATAATATGATAATGAAAAACTATTATTTATTTCCTCCAAAGATGAAAAAATATAAATCAGATATTATTGGGAGTATTAATTAGTGATTTATTTTACTCAGTATTCTGAGATACATCCATCCATTACTGTTGCTAGTATCAAGTCTAAAAAGAGATGAAATACTATGTCAACACAATGCAGAGGAAGTGATTCAATTATAAGTGTAAAATATTTACGTCTCTAGGCAGCGAGCTGGCACTGTAGGTTAGAAATGAAGCATGATGGTTCTAAAGTTTAGAGGATTATAATTTTAACCACACAGAGATCTTTGTCATCTTCCACAGTGTCCACTTTCAGATTACTGCTTTCAGATACTGCCTTTGGAATGCAAACACAAATACGAAGGTGGGTATGAATCATTGTGAGAGTGGGCTCCCATCTTTCACCGAAAGACATTTCCCAAGCAGGCAAACAAGTCATCAAGTTTTTAGAGCTCCGATTTTATTTATTTATTTATTTTTAAGTAAATGACAGCAATGACCAATTCAGTACAGAGGAAACACAGCTGTGTCACTCCAGGAAAAAAGAGAAAACATGACACTCATGATGGCAGAATGGGACCTTCATTTGTGGAGCATGTTACTACAGTTACTTTGATCTGCTCTGTATAGCACAAAAAGAGATAAAAAGTAATATGTCATGGTACAGAAAAAGGTGCTTTCTTTCACTGCAGTGCATGAAAGCAGTCAGAATGCAGGGAGCAGCTCCATTCCCAACACTGTTCTAACCTGAGTTTATATAAAATAGGTGGTTTTTTTTTTTTTTTTTTTTTTTGTATGAAACATGATGAAGGTAAAGTTGGTAAAAAAAACCATAGCGGACAGATTGATGATTTTACTCAGTATCCAGAGATACATCCATCAAAACTACTACATCTCTTTAAATCCCTGACAGAGTCAGTGGAAAGATTCCCTTTTCTGGAAAGGACTTTTGTGGTTGAAGAGGCAGTCAGTGCACATCAAGATAGGATTCAATGAGTCAGATTGTACAACGCTTGGTGCCACTTCAGTATTTCAAAGTCATATATCACCACTGTCAAATGTTATGAGTTCAGATTCTTTAGATTAAGATCTCAGTATTTTTCAAGCTATGATTTAAATATTAAGTCTATCTTGTAAAAAATAATATATAACACATGCTTCACACACAGACCTGGCCTCTTTCAAGACTCTTTGTGTGTTGACTTGAAATACTATTGCAACAGGTGTGTTTATAAAACTATATGTGGTAAGTGTGTCTGTGCTAGAGCTTTCGGTTTTGCATTTACATTCATCAACGAAGGACAAAGTCTTTTTCACTGACAACTGAGTACTGAAAGTACTGAGACTTTCAATTTACTCAACATTCAAACTTAATTAGTGCCTTAAGGTGATGCTGAACCTCTTGTAATGTATCTGTACAAATACAGATGGTTCTACACACAGAATATCTGATTCTTCATATGCCTTATCAGTCTCAGTTACAAATTATATTGTATTTCACAGTGGCTAAGAAAGTTAGCCAAAATTCAGTTTTTACTGTTTGTACCTCATGGTTTTGTTACTGGGGCAACCAGGGACTTTTGCTAAGGAAATGTTGCTTTCAGAATTTGATATACTGGCAGCATTACACAGACTTATTGAATCATTTTTAAAGATAAAGCTGGCTTTAATGAGTATGTCTTGAGAAAGAACTGGAATACTTTCTTGTAACCAGCTGTACTACCTATGGGAGTAGATTAGCAGCAGACTCATAAGCTGGAAGTAAAATTAGCCTCCAAGCCTTTTGACATAATTAAGATTAACTTTTAAAGGCAGAAAATATGCTTTAGCAGTGTGCTAGAACATGATTTCAAATTTAAAATTATGCTTTGAAACTTACTGCTCCTAAAAGATAATGTGGACATTAAAAGAAGCTGCAGAGTGCCACATGTATGAAGACCTGCCTAGATGTTTCATGATCCTTCCTGATTTATAAAGCTTCCTTCCCCTTTGTTTGGTGCAATATTGATTTCTATTATACCCTAACAGGTAAAGAACCAAATCTCAAATATCAGCTCCTCTTTAATGTGGTGGCCTGTGTGACAGAACAGGAGCAGCAGCTTCAGAGAATCATACTCTTAGAGAATCATACTCTTAGAGGCCTAACTTGCTGATATCACATGAGCCCAGAGAGACCTTGTACTGTCCTGTTCCAGCCATTGCCAGAGGTCTGCAAAATGCCATGCACCAGCACTCAGACAGCAGAAATATGGTCCTGACAGCTTCCAGTTTCACTCACAATGTAATTTCTCAGAAGCCCCTACTGTAGCTCTCTGTCAATCACTGCTGTTGCCCCAGCTTTACAGATTCAAAGCATCACAGAATCACAGGCACTGGAAGGGACCTCAAGAGATCATCAAGTCCACCCCCCTGCTAAAGCAGGTACCTTTCAATAAGTCACACAGGTAGGTGTCCTGATAGATCTTGAATATCTCCATAGAAAGAGACTCCACAATCTCTCTGGATAACCTTTTCCAGTGCTCCATCCATAAGTAAGTTCTTCTGCATGTTAGTATAGAACTTCCTGTGTTCAAGTTTTAGGCCATTACTTCTTGTCCTATCACTACGCACCACTGAAAAGAACCTGGCCTCATCCATTTGCCTCCCACCTCCCTTTAAATATTTATAAACATTTACCAGATCCTCTCTGTCTTCTTTTCCCCATGCTAAACAGACCCAGGTTATTCAGTCTTTCCTCATATGAGAGATGTTCCAGGCCCTTCATATATATGTTTTTCACCCCTCCACTGCACTCCTTCTAAGAGATCTCTGTCTTTCTTTGAACTGGGGAGCCCCAAACTGGACATACTATTCTAAATGTGGCCTCACCACCTCCCTCAGTAATGATCTTTTTAATGCACCCCAGGATACCATTGTCCTTCTTGGTCACAATGGCACAATGCTGTCTGACGGTCAACCTGTTGTCCTCCAGGACCCCCAGGTCCTTCCCTGTAGAACTCCTCTCCAGTAGATCAGCCCATAAACTGTACTGATGCATGTAGTTATTCCTCCCTAGATGCAAGACTCTACTTCTGCTGCTGTTAAACCTCATCAGATTCCTCCCTGCCCAACTCTCTAGTTCATCCAGATCTTGTTGAATGCAACACAGCCTTCTGGTGTGTCAGTCATTCTTCTCAGCTTTGTATCATCAGCAAACTTGCTGAGGGTTCGCTCTATCCCTTCATCCATGTTGCTGATGAAGACATTGAACAGGACTGGACCAAGCTCTAATCCCTGGGGAACACCATTCGTTACAGGCCTCCAACCAGACTCTGCACCACTGATTACAACTCTCTGAGCTCTGTCAGTCAACTCTACTGTTCCTTCAGCCACAACTTTTGGGGAAAGAGGAATAAATGAAGATGAGGGCTTCCCCTTCTGCCCCCCCCCCCCCCCCCCCCCCCTCCTTCCTTGAAAATGTTTGCACAGTAAGAGTCTCTTCAATAACTATCTTTCCATAGGTCACTGGTTCTAACTGAGCATGGATAAGTATAGATATCTGATGGGAAAGGAGAAAATAATGAGCCAATGCAAATTATTTTGAAGAGGGGTCTGATTAATGTCCCCTTACTCTATCTGTCTTCAGTATAGCGGCTCCCATCTAAACTAGTCATTCCTGGAGCTCTTGTTAAAGACAAAGGAGAAAAACAGGCTCTATTGTAATGAGTCATCTGACCTATTTTATCTTTACTAGAGTGCTCCAAAAGTGCCTGTTTTCCTCTGTGAGCCAAACAGTCTAAGTGACAGGTTCTACACTGGGGATGCTTGCATTTAATGAGATGAATCCCATTGCTTCTGACATCTTTCTTGACATGTAATGAAAAGCATTCTCATGGAGTGGAGACACCAGTACCTGTTTGTCACCCACTCTCCCATGAAGAATCATGGGGGAACAGTGGAAGGAAGCGATCACCATGAATGCTATTTCTGGCCTGAAATTACATGCTTGGAAAAATGGCATTGGGATTTTTATCTGAGTAAGGATGGATAGGGAGATGGCTTCCAGCTTGTGACTATAAATGAAACAAAACTTTTATTTGAGTTTTTGTTATGCATCTCACATGCTGGCTTCCAGCTGCATGTGAATCATCATCTCCAGCCTCAGCACAACACACACACAGCTTTTGTGGGAAGCTTTGCAAGTTGTTTGGGGAGTGAGCTATGAGAAACCCTGACACCTCTCTGTAGGAAGGGATTTTCCCAAGGTTGAGTTTATTTGATAAGATACTTCTAGGTTTTATTTTGCATAGTGTAAAAGTGCCTTAGAGATTACAGAGTAATACTCCAATACCTAATTAATATTTAATAATTAGTGCTAAGTGGAGCAGTCCTCACAAGAGATTAGGAAATAATTCACATCTTGCTTGCTGGGACAATTCCCTGACACTGACGATCTTAATTCGCAGCAATGTTCTGACCCCCACAATCAAGGTGAATGCTCTTAACTTACTGAAATTAGTATGTTTTAATAAAATCCCATTTTTCAGTGACAACTCTTTTCATAGGTCTTCAGTGAGCTCCTTATAGATAAAATGGGCCACTGTGGCTCAAGCATATTTCTCATGCAGTGGAGAATGCCTCCTGGGTTTCAAATGAGGAATTCAAATCTAAGGTGAAATTACAGCTTGAAAAAGATGACGTTTTGCAATGACCTTTACATTTAGTGTCCTGAGAATTGCAATCAAATCCTAACGTCACCAAGAAATCCATGACTGGTTGATTGACCATTAGCCTGAAGATAGCTTTTTACTAAGTTATTTCTACCAGAGGGATTCTTTAGGGAATCCTTAAACACCATGAATGTTCCCAGGAGATAAATTCGGTGGATGAATCTTCAAATTTTAAATAGCACTTAGCATGATGTAGTTCAAATTTGTCCTCTGTCTTGTACTTGCTGTAATTGCCTACAGAGAGAAAATTGGATGCTATCTGAATACTGGTGCAGTACATCTATTTTATCCAGAGAAAAGTGCTTAAATGGGGCAGATTGCATGGAAAACAGTCTATATATTGAACACCCACATGTCAAGACTGGAAGAACAGAGCTTACTTAAGTAAGAGTTGTGACAGTGGTGTTATTGTTCTGTTTCATATGTAGGAATTCTTGGCCTGCTAACAAAGGAAGAACAGTATTCAGGGAGAAGCCACTGAAAAAGAAGATAGTTGTGTTTTGTAATTCCTGACTTTCTTAGCACGTAAAAGAAGAACAAGAACATCCTGCAGCCACTCCTTGTACTGGAGATAGGATTGGTAACAGGAGGAAAGAGTTTTACTACAGAAGCTACAAGGATGTTCAAAAAATTACAACCAAGATGTACTTCTTGCTGGAGAGAGGTAAATGAGTCAAACCATTAGGAGTGAAGTCTAACTGGAACCATGTCTACTTTTCCTAATTATGGGAAAACATGAACTGAAGCAAGGTAGTTATTTTCAAGCGTTTTTTAGATCAAATTTAGCTAGACAGCCATAATAAAGCAGCTGTAATCTCTGAACCTGAGAGGCAGTCCCATATTTAGAGAAGTGATTTGGCTCTGGTTGTTCAACTTGTCTGATATACTGGAGGAGAATAAAACCTCACCAGACTGAGCTGGTCTTGTGCCACCCTTAAGGAACAGGAAAGATCAGCTTAGCCAAATCAGAAGAGCAAAGTGCCATGATGTAGAGCTTGAAAGGTCATTGGTGGCTGAAAATACGCCTCTGTAAATAATGTGAATGCTTTGATTCACTCCAGTGGTATTTGGATTAGGCTTTTAGCAGAAGAGAGTTGCTGGTTTGTTGCGTCTTTAGGACAAATGAGTTCTAATCCTAGTGCTTTGTTCAGAGGATTCAAGTGACTAATTAGGGACTTAAAACATTGGATTAAAAGCTCTATAGAAATTATTTTAATAGATTCATATGTAAGCTTAAAAAGGATGTTGTAACTTCAGGTAAATCCCCAGTTTTATTTTCCTTCAATCTCAATATAACCTGTGGAGGAGAAGAGAGCTGGAAAGATTTATCAGTACAGATCTCAAACAAATTGGCACCTTCACCCTCCTCTAGCAGTCCCCTGGGGCTCACTGCCAGAAGTGAGCCCCACTGACTACAGATTTATTTTTTCAGTGTCTCTTTAGAGCATGCAATCTTTTCTTCTGTATGTGCAGACTTGGCAGCTTGGAAAGCTGGGAAGTTGAGGGATGGGAAAGGACACAGTGAACCTTAAACAGGCACCATATTTAAGTAATAAGCATATTAAAATGCCTTTTCACAGACATGGTAGCAGCAGAGGAGGGACAAAAGTGAGTTCAGTCCTGATATAAGCATTTAATTTCCATGTACTCTTGCTGGAAGAAGTTTGGTTTCTCTGCAGATGTCCAGAGAGGAGACCAGGTTCACTTCATTTGTGCACATATTTCACTGTTGCTTTGCTGAACCAACATGAAATGGTAGGTATGATATCGAGTCAGCATAATTCTGAAAACAAGTGTTTAGTGGGGAGAATTTACTTCTAAAAAATTATATTATTCTGTCATCTGTGTAGCTGCATCAGAGAAACAGCTATTTAAGGAAGCTTGGACCTACAGTTGCTCCATTTGAGTGCGCTGTCCTAACAAGGAGGCTGATGTGCAAAATCTGCACAGCAGTACCTATCTATCACAAGAAGTTAACAGTTAAAAAAATAATAACTCAGTTGAAGGGAAATGTATGTGGAGTTCTGGTAGGTACCTTACATCCAACTTTAACGTATGCAACTTAGGATCACAAGTTTCTCTATGTAATAGATATACTCCTAAACTCATCAATTGCAATGGAATTTGGGATTAGCAGATGAGCTTAGCTGCCTGCAACTGTTTCAGCACTCTTCCTTCCTGTATTCATTTTGTGACATATCCAATAGACTTATTCCAAGCTTTATTATAAACTTTATTATAATGTATATTTTTTTCTCAGCAAAGGAAGTCAAATTTAGTAATGGTAATGACACTTCTTTTTGAGATCTGGGTATTTTTGGACCCCAGATTTCAAAATAGATAAGAAGATAGACATTGCTGGTCTATATGAATTGACACAAGACAATAAGCTCATCATGAAACCTGGAGTTGAGATCTATCACATACCATATTATTCGACATTCATGAATACCACACCTCTGAGATGAAAGAATGTCTTTTATGTTTTTACCTAGCAGTAACTTTCCAACTGTGATCAGGTAATCCTTATCTCTGCACAATTATCATCAAAATGGAATATGTGTCCCAAGGGAGTTGAACTGACTTTCCAAATACTTGTAGATTTAATAATATTTTAAACTATAAAACAGCATTGAAATCCAAATTAACAGTTCCTATGGCAACTAGAGTTTACACACAGAAAATATCTGTCCTAAACAATCTATTCAGTGATGC
Organism: Perdix hodgsoniae; assembly: GCA_035772895.1. Taxonomy (NCBI): domain Eukaryota; kingdom Metazoa; phylum Chordata; class Aves; order Galliformes; family Phasianidae; genus Perdix; species Perdix hodgsoniae. Next base: position 22,902,482 of record JAPSGF010000006.1, read on the forward strand.
ATGAATCATGCTGTAAGAATTACAGCATTCTGTATTACACCAATTTGAATGATAAAACTCTCTTGCTCACTAACACTAAAATCACTTTATGTGAACTACTACAAGACTCTTTGCTGAAGTGCAAAAAAGCATAACTGTTTGTAGCAAGGATGCGGGTAATTCATTACGATAGGATTTGGACATCCGTAACTGCTATGTTCTGTTTGAAGACCTTCTGTAATATTCATATAATCTTCACTGGACACATCCAAACAAAATGATTCATAAAAAGCAATAATAAATTGGAAGAAAGCCAGAGAACTAAAACAAACACTACCATTATCATCTCTGGTAAGCCCAAAGTAGCCTCAAGAGATGCCACTGTCACAATGAAAAAGCTTTCAAAACAGTATGAAGATGTATTCTGCATGTTAATAAAATTATTCTGCACAGTCTAAGACCTTGAGAAGTATATTTAGAATACCATTTTTTGAAAATAAGCTGTCTACATTATTGCTTCTGACAGCTACCTCTAATTTAAGGACCAGGTCATGGAACATTTTTTTTGTGCAAAGTGGAAAGGGAACCCCAAATGTTCTCTTACCCCAGCTGAATGCTGCAGCCTAGGAGGGCAAAATGAAGAAAGAAGATTTCCCTTGACTGCTATTTGCTGTCATCCTTATGTATGTGGGAAGGTATGAAGAGTGTGGACAGTCAGTACCCAGTATAGCCACTAATTTGGGTGTGTAAGCATTATGATACACTGTAAAACCTATAGTCAACCTTATATTTTCTTTTGTTTGTCTGGAGTGTGGAAAGGTCACGCCTCGAATAAGTACATAAGCATGTTACTGGAATTACTTCAGAAAAAATTATTAAATCAACCAATAGAATAAGCTGTATAAAAAACATGTTAACAGCATAGAGAAATGAGCTAGAGGGTGCTATTCAGGACTTATTTAGTTGAATTAATCATTTTTCATTTGTAAAGTTTCCAATCAGTGTTGATACAAAAAACATACATAGTTCATTATCTAATATAGTGGATCAAATTTTTACTTCATCAGCAAGGATGGTAAGCAGTACATTGTGGCTTCCTGGTTCTTTGCCCAGCACTGGCTTGTGACCCTAGACAGGGCTCTTAAGTGCATCTACTGGTTAGAGTCCCTAGTGGAAATTTTAGTGCTGTGAGTTAGCTAAGTGTGCATAACCACATTTCCTCTCTGCCCCTCCTTATACCTTACAATGACCCTTCCATTAGATGAGACAGGGGGGAACAGTAAAAATTAAATCAACCTTTTATATGGTTATATCAAGATTCTTGGTCTTTTACAGTCTGTCTTATTGATTCAGATACAACAATGATTTTGTAATATAAATAATGAGCCTGATTCTCAGGATAAGAAGAAAACAAAGCTTTATGTGCCTTCCTCTGTCTTGCAAAGTAGATGCTAACCATAATGTTCAATACCAGCCACCAGTAAACTAGTGCATTCAGGTTTATCTCCTTGGTATTGGAAGCCTGAAGTGTACCTGATTGAAGGTTAGCATTGACTCTTAATTTCATACTTTCTATCAATTCAGAGTCCTTCAAATCTGACCCTTTAAAGTCTGAGAGACTTTTGTGAGCGTACACTCTACTCAAAATCATATTAAATTCTGTGTTTTTATTAACAGCATACTAGAAATCAACCCATTTACATAGAGTTTCCTTCATGCCTTGTTGATTTTTCCTTTCTAAAAACATTATCATGTTTTTAGATATTGAAGAATACCTAAAATTTATATCTAATATCTAAGAATAGTGACTAGATATTGAAGAAAAGGAGGTGAAATGACAAAGAGCTTCATCTGGAGGATGATACTGCTTGACAGAAATCTGAGTTAATTTGACACATTCTGCTCAGTAAGATTGGATCTGAAATACTTCCCAAACTCTAGATGTCCCTAAGAGAGATTTAAGTTGTGTTTAGGCTAGTGACTGAAATTATATTCCTTCTGTACAGGTTTATGAAATACCAATACATAAACAAACAAGCAAACAAACAATGTCCTGTGATAGATCTGCTTGCTGATATGTAATTACATGTAGCATTATATCAAACAAATTACGTGTTTCTTGTGGGCTAATGGGAAAAGATGGATGACTGTGAGAAAGCTGAGAATTGAAACATCTGTTCTTGATTAATTAAAACTCTACAAGTCTTCACTGACCTATAGATGTGAAGATACTCTTCAATGCAAAGTGAAAGCCCAACAGCAGTTAAGGGCAATCCTACAGGAGAATGAGGAGAAATGCTTATTATTACTAATGTCAGGAAATGCAATGAAGCAATACCCCTTTCCATTAAAGTGGCATGCTACCTTGAAATGTAAACATGCTAGCCATCAAGGAATAAGATTAGCTAGAGGGGTGAATTTGTGCATGAGTCGTGCTGATTAGCAGGTGTATAAACAAAGGTTCTTTTAAAGCTCTATTTTGCTTTTCTGCCACCATCAAGTTCTCATGTAGAAATAAAAGGAATGGAATGAAATCAAAGGGGATTTTAAAATGTCTAAAATTAGCATTTCATCTCTTTCTATGAAGCTTTCAAGATAAATTGGTTTGATAATGTAGGTAACAAAAGCAACACAATTTTTTACTTTAATCAACTACTCCAAGGGAAGAGCTACTGATTATGTGTTCACTTTCTCTGCATGCAGTAATTTACCTCATAATACTCAGCTTCTTTGTTTTCCCATAGACACCTAGGACAAAGGCACTGAATTGTAGAATTGCTAAGGTGGGAAAAGACCACTAAGATCATCAGTCCAAACACCAATTAATTCCCCAAATGTCCACTAACCCATGACCCTCAGTGTTACATCTACTCTTTTCTTGAACCTCTAGGGATGGTGACACCGCTAACTCCCTGGGAAGCCTGTGCCAATAACTCATCAACATTTTGTAGAATATTTTCTTTCTAAAAATTATCCTGAACCTTGTCTGATGCAAGTTAAGACAATCACTTCTCATTCTATCAGTGTTATCTGGGAGAAGAGGCCAACCCCAACCTCATCTCAAGCATCTTTCAGGGAAAGATAGAGTGATAAGGTTTTCCTTTGAGCTTCATCTTCCCCAGACTGAATCATCCCAGTTCCCTCAGCCACTCCCCATACCATTTGTGCTCCAGAGCCTTCACAGCTTCTTTGTCTTTCTCTGGACAAGCTCCAGGGCCTCAGTGTCTTTCTTGCAGTAAGAAACCAACCTGATCATCCTGCCTTGATTCCCCAGTTACTCTAAACAAAAAGGAGAAGAGAAATGCTGTGATGTCAGTAACGCTGACTTTCAGAAAAGCAGTTGCTTCTCTTCTGGGCAAAACTTGAATTATTTATATGCTATGTCCCAATCCTTCCTAATCCTAAAGAAAAAGGTATCAAGGCATGTAGGTAGACAATATTTCTTCAGAAACCTTGACTAGTTAACTCTGTCATAATTGAAGATTTCTATCAAAGTTCGCTAGCCCTACCTTCTCAGATTTCTAAAGTCTTCGAAGGAATCCTACAGCACTGCTCTTCTGATTTGGTTGGAGGAAAAATCACAAGGAGATGACTGATTTGCTCTCATTTGTTCCCAGCCATCGATGTGGTTACTTCTTTACAGTAAACTAAAAGCAGCTAAAATCATTGCTGGTACCAGTGAGAGGTGCTTAACATCTATGTTACAAAAATCAGTACAAAGTGTATGTCAGTGGTTTATGGGCCGGTTCGGCCTGGTTCCGTGACCAGCGGGGTGGAGGGATCCACAGATCCACACCTCCAGAAAAGGGAAACAGGGGACCCCAAAATAATTGAAAACAGCAGCAATGATCTGAGGTGAAACAAACTAATTTACTAAATACAGTATCAGCAAAATATAATAAGAGAGAGAGAGTGTATGCAAAAGGTGGATGGGCCTCACCACAATGCTGAGGTGAGAAGTGCAGTCCAGTACAGCTGATGAAGAAAAGCAGACGGAGAAGAGCAGATGGAGAAGCACAGGTGAAGAAGAGCAGGCAAAGAAGAGAACATCAGGTGACCTTGCCAGGAGTTGCATCTCCTCGCTGACCGCAAAGCCCCCTGGGGAATGCAGTTCTTCTCCTCCAGACAGGCACCTGGAACTTGAACTTCAACAGTCAAACCCCCAGTGCATTACATGATGTTATGATGTGGAGTACTGATAACCAAAAATCATAAAACCATGACAGTATATCAAATTTATCAAAGTATATCACATTTATCCTGGATCATAATACTGCCTTTTGTACTCTGCACTCCTTAGAAAACCACAGAATTAGCAATATTGCCCGGTCTAGTTCACCCGTGTGTTCCCTTTGGAGCTATCTTCCAATAGCCATCAGAGCTGGGTGATAATTATGTGAAGGGTGTTTGAAAGAAGACGTTAACTCTGGAGATAAGCCTCAGAACAAGTAGATATATCATCATGTTTAGAAACCTTAATATGTTTAGTTGCCACGATGCATTTGATGGACCAGATGGATATGGTGATGGACAGGAGAAGCTATAGATTTATGGCTAAACTGTACAACCATAGTGATGTCCTCTACTATTAGGGTCACTAGGAAATTGACTTACTTTTGAATGACACCTGATAGTGAAAGATAATAGAATCAGAGAATCACAGAAAGTATTTGGAAATTCAACAAAAGATGCAGAAAGCCAAAAAGCTGATACTTTCTTTATCTCTTATTTACTTCTCACTGTCTTTTGACTGTGTGGACAAGGGTAACTTCAGGACAAGGCATTTCCACAGTGCTTGGCCAGCGAAGATGTAGTCAGAATTTGGTGGCTGTCTGATAGAATTAGACCACACTAGAGACATAGTTAGTATGTAAGTCTCTCTCCAGAACTGTAGTCTGGTGCAGAACTGTGCAAATAACTACTTTCACAGGGTTTTATTAAGCTGGGAACTAGTTAGTGAGTTGCTGCTAGAAAGCTGTCAGATGAGAGCTAAGTACCCTTTCCTTGTAATAATAGTAACTGAGCACATAAAAACTGAGAACAGTTTAGTTTGCTTCTCTCTTGTCCTCTGGGTGAAATAGATAAAGGATGATAAAGCAGCTATACTCCTGCCCTGAAAGAGGAATTTAAGCTCTTCACATGGCTTTTCACATACTGTTTTGCTATACTTTGTTCATAATTGACCATACAAAGCAGCTTGAAATTTCAGAAGAGGCTGAAAACTATGTATTCATAAGCCTTTGATAAAAATTCCCAGATAGGTTTTGATATTGATGTGTCAGACAGCAAAAATGATATGCCAGTAACGATTAAATAGAAGTAACTTTTCAATGATTAAGAGAAAATGTTAAGTACTTTGGATTAAAATATATCTGGAAGGAAGGTATCACTAAGTCAGACTGATGAAAGTCTTTTCAGTCAAAGAACATAATACAGATGTGGAGCTTAAGTGAATGTCTCTAGAAGTATGGTCGCTGTCCCCTGAGGCACCATTCATGTCACTGTAGATATTCGAGTGAAGTGTGAGCTTCATTTTTTTCCTTTCTTTTCATCTACAAAGGGGGAAAAAAAGGCATTAACTAAAAAGCTTAGTTCTGTCAATGAGAAATAAAGCATGCAGGCCCTTGTACCCTGTGGTCTAGATATATCAGATAGTAAAGTGAATTCACCTTTGGAAATCCAGTTCAAATTTAAATTGAGGTCTTGTGTTACCATTTTAATATGCAATAATATTGTTTTTAATCATCATCTACTAATCCCTCTGCAAAGAGTTAAAACAAGGCTTCCCAAATGAAACAGGTAGTAAAAGACAGCGTTTTTGCAGTGGTGTATATTAAAGATAATTGCCAGCAGAAACCAGCTTGGAACTTAGCTGTACATTCACTCTAGCCTGTTTTATGTTTTTACTATAGTAGCTTGGAGGTCATGGAAAAAATGCATATGAAAAAAATCCATGATGATGTACTCTACAATTGAGTCAATAAAGAGATGAGTGCAGTGGATTCTGGGAAAGGCACTACAAAAAATAACAAACTCCATAGAAGATCATTGTTTACCTTATAAAACTGCACAGCATGCAAAAGCCAGTGTATTAAAATACATTTCTCTTAGTATTTAATGCATAGGAAAAAAATTGACATGTATGTACATATGTAAAAGGTCATGAAAAGCATGACAGTCATAACCATCTGGACAAACACTGCTGGAATCATCTGGTGTTAGGTTTTGCTCCTGCTGTGTTTTGACTCACCAGGAGATCAACACCGCGACCAGAAACATTGTGTCTCAGATCAGCAGGATGGGGAATAGCACGACTTGAACAGCATGGACATTAACCAGCTGAGTTTTCATCAGCACAGTGCAAGAGCCAGAGGCATGGAATATTATAGAACCTGAAATTAATAACCAAAGTCTAATTTCTTGATTTGACACTTGTAGAAAGGAAAGTAGATCCATCGACTCCTGTGGGTTTACAAAGTGATGAATTTAACAGGACTCAGCGTTGACTCAGCTTGGGCTAGGAAGTAGAATGGCTATTCTGAGTCAGATCAGGCCTGATTTAAATTAGAAGCTTCTCTCCAATACTGAGAATTTAATCTTGAGAAAAGCTCAAGAAGCAAACAACAAAAAAGCAACAAAAACAACAATGACAGTGGACAATAACAATATTAATATAGCCCACAGCACTTTCTTCCAAACTTTTGTGTCTCGAGCTGAAGTGTTCTCCTATTGAAAGAGGTCAACAAATGACTCAAATAATCTTAGACAAATTGTTATGGATTATTAAAAAAAAATAAAATATCATATGTAAGGATAACTTATTTTCTCAAAAATTTCTAAATATTTTTAATTGTGAGATGCATTTTTACATGCAATTGGAGCTGACTATGTTCCCCCCATCCATATTCTGAACCCTGAAGAAAAAGCAAATCTGAGCTCCAAAAGCATTGTTCATTTGCAAAGGAATGTCATCATGCAAAGGGGCATTTTATCAGCTGAGGAATGTTGTGTGTTTTGCAAGTTCAGAATACAGGTGACACACTTCTACCTTTCACTGTTCCACCTTGGCACTGAGATGTGGCCACAAAAATGATCCAAAGGACAGTCTGAGTGCTGGGGTTGTTCAGCACGGAGAAGAGAAGGCTCTGAGGAGACCTGAGAGCGGCCTTTCAGTATATAAAGGGGGGCTGTAAGAAGGAAGGGGACAGACTTTTTGAAAGGGTGTGTTACGATAGGACAGAGATAAATGATTTCAAAGTAAAAGAGGGGAGATTTAGATTGGTTGTAAGGAGAAAGTATTTTACAATAAGAGTAGTGAGGCACAGGGACAAGAGAGGTGGTGGATGCCCCATCCCTTTAGACATTCAAGGTAGGCTGGACAGGGCTGAGCACCTGATGTAGCTGCAGGTGTCCCTGTTTGTTGCAGGGGGTTGGACTAGATGGCCTTTAAAGTTTCCTTCCAACTCAATGCTTTCATGATTTTCTATGTCTGCTATGTGACTTTTGATCTCTAACGCATCCTGTGTGTTTCTACATCTTTTATATCATTTGAACATTCCACTTTTACTTTAGTTTTGAGGTTGTTCCTGAGGACTGATTGATTGTTTTCCCTTCTTATACATCAGATGAGACAGAAGTTCTTACTTTGTCATCTGTGTAATTTTCTGGGTGCTTGTGTTTGTGTGTATAGCTTGGAGTTCATGGAAAAAACAAATTCCATTATGATGTACTTTCTCTTATTCATCATGTTCTTTCAGCAGCCAAGAAACCATTCTTTATACAGCAGTTATTGTGGAAAAAATGCTTTCCCAGAATTCTGACACAGGATTACAACACTTTTATGAGTTAAGGATAAAAATAATCACCTAACAGAGGATTTATCTTTTGAAATGCATGGAACTAAAGTAAGGATAGATAACTCTTTTTGTTTCCATTGTTATTTTCTGATGTTTCAAAAAGATTTGAACAAACCAGACAAACAGACTAAAAAGTCCTTCGCTCAGAAAGGCTTTCAAATTTCTTAAGAAAAGCAGAGAATAATTTACAAAGAGCCCTCGGTGCCTACGCAAGCATAGTGGCCTTTGGGACTTCAGAAGACTGAAATTCTGATAACTGAAATGGAAAGACAGAGGTCAGACCTTGAGATCTGCAAAAGCTTGGAAGGAATTTGGTTGCTAGGAAGCAATGTATTTTCTAAATGTGGTCTATAAAAAATGTTTAAAGGATTTAAAAGAACTTCATCTACAGTATTTTCCTAATCTGCACAGTGGTTTTTATGGCTTTGAAATGATAACACGTAGCATCAGCTACTTTCTGTCATGCAAATACAAAGTTATGCAGTTTAACCTCTGTGTTTCTTTGTCACAAACACATCAGAGATTATTCTTGCAAATGCCAACTTTTTGATCTTTACACACGTGGGTCATCCCATGAAAATCAGATGGAGCACTCTTGTCACCTGCTTGAATTTTCTTCTTAATTCTACATATTTACTGCTATTTTTTTATGTCAGAGGGCAAGTAGGGCATCCTTAACCAGATACCAGAAAATTCAGTGCCAATCCAAAATAAATCTCCTGAATCCACTGGAATCCTTGTACGAGGAATGGTCCTTCATCAATGCCTAGGCAGAAGCAGCCTGCATACTGTGCTGCAAGGAGCACAGACAAAGGGTGGGAGCCAGCAGGGTCTGCTCTATGCCCATAGCAGTCAGGATGAGAAAAGGAAGCAGATTTCTGCACCATATATCCTGCTTAAGGAAAGTACAGCAACAGAAAAATCCCCTACTAAACTGCATGAAAATAAAACTATGAATAGACTTGAAATATTTGGATGCAAGGCTGGTTTCATATTTTACTTTCTACAGTCTGGTTGTAAGATGACATCATCAGTCAACTCACGGCTTTATAGCTGTGCATTTGTCACCATGCCCAGAGGTGTGAGGGGTGGTTGTCTGTCTACCTTCCCAGGGCACCTTCTCAGTGATTCAGACCATAAGGTTCAGTTCTTGTGACTGAGGAAAAATAGTGTACCACATCTGAAAAACTTCTGCTCTGAGAAAGAGTCTGTCAGACAAAAAGAAAAAAATGCAGTGATCTAATATTCCTATTATGTTACGATTATTTGTAGAGCTCTGGCTCTGCAGTCTTTCTCTCTTTCTCTTGTTCTAATCCATGTAGGCATTTCTATTATGCCTGTCACCACAGCATCTGAATGCCTTCCAAGCAAGAGGAAATACTACCTCCTTTTTTCCACCATCAGCAAAATATGAACATTATCTGAGCTAGAATGGGGTCTTATGAAACTGTCAGCATGCCAAGAAGGAGATCTTGGTAATTTATCCCAGATACAGATACAGATTATCCCAGATACAGATACATTCTCCAGTCTTTTTTCTGTTCCATTTGTGAACTGCACTGGGTCTTTCTGTGACAAGAACAAGTTGATGACTGTGGTATTAATAGAATGTTTATATAATGAATAGTTCTTCAACTATAGTGACAAGTTTAAGTATGCAGTAGCAACTCGAGAAGTGCTTATGATAAATTGTATGACTCCTCCCAGAAGATCAACCATCATCTCCTTTACTTATATTGCAAACGGAGTTAAATGTAAGATACTGCTTGCATTACTGTGTCTGCCTTCTATATAGTTTTGCCATAAGTCCCTGTGCAAAGACAGACCTACTCTAAGTCAGAAAATAATCACAAGTCACCGTGTGATAGATGCTTTAGTCATGCTTTGTATGATTTAAATCTCATGAAAAGATGCTCAAATTATAAGTTGTGCTGTCTTGACAGGACTTTAATTAAAGTTTCAAATCAGTCAGCTCCTGTTCAGCTATTGACCAGGGAAGTAGGCTTGAGTCCTCTCGACTCCATTCATGTTTCAAAATGAATGAACCTGCTGACAATGCTTCGTTTGCATTTTCACTGAATAGAGAGAGAGGCAGGGAGGTAATGTGTAAAGGTCTTTAGAATGTTAAGAATATTTAGTTTATCTTCATTATTCATATTAGTAATTCAGACTGTTGAACAATATACTTCAAGAATGAGACTTGGATATTGAAATATTCTTGAGGAAGAATATTGTCACTTTTTTTCTTTTTCTCTCTTTTTTTTTATATATGATTTTCAGAAGAGTCCTTTGAAACCTTATTTGCATTGAAAATACTTATTGAAAAGCTGAACCTCATGTCAGGGTTTCTGTTCTACTCAGAGGATGTAATTTTGCTTTGTAAATTGGTCTCTCATCTTGAATGAGCAAATAAGCATCCTGGTGGATGTCAATTAGATGAACTTTTGTATCCCAAGTAGAACTGCTGAGAGCAATTTTGATGGACTGATTTTGCATTTGAATGTGCTTTCAACTGGATCTAAAACACATTTTAAAATCAGATTGACCTCTCTAGAATTTTTCTGAAGAAAAAATTCCAGTTATGTTCAGACATTTAATTTGTACAGTTTCAGAGCAAGAGATTTTCATTTCTGTTTAGTTCCTAAGGCTTTTTTTTTGTTCACAACCCAAACACCATAAATTAAAAAGTCAATGTGAAAATATTTCAATTTTGCTAAAAGTAAACATTGGGAATGAATGCATGTACGATGTTTGCCTGCTTTTGAGATTTAACTTCAAGGAAAAGTCTGGAACACTGATTCTTATCAGAATCAAGTCAACCATTGAAATCCTGACATTCTTTTGAAATGTAACTTCCATTTTCCCATCTCATCTGTAGAAAGAAATGCACTGGTTGCTTAAAATGTCTCCAGCTGCAATAGTCTAAATCAGGAATTTGAAAACATTTTTGACAGACTCTGCCTTTGGTAATGGCAGTGCTGAGTATAATCAGTGACAGGAATAGCACTGATTATTGGTATCAGTCAAAAGCACTTCCAGCTCACAAGGACTGTCTATTATTTACAGCCAGCTTCCATACCCTTACTGGTATATGTGGTACCTCCAGAACTGCTGGGCTTGTACCAGGGTTTCTGGTTTACTACAGTGTTTACTGACCTGGCTTTCTTTGCTTCCTCATATCTGTTGGGGGCTTGTGGTAATGTTTGCACATTCAAAAAAAATAATGCTCAGGAGGAGGTGTCACTCACCATCCTTTTACTGGTATGGAAGATAGGGAAGAACTTTTAAAATCTTTTCTTAAACTACCAAGGCTCCAGTGAAAGCAAGATATGCCTTTTTCTGATGAATTTACCAGAGGATGTCTGTTTGGCCACCAAGTCTCTGTCATGATGAATGATTCTGTGGACAGCCAATGTCAAACAGATAATAACAGGGAACTGGAAGGGAAGAAGGAAGAAGAACTGTATCATTTTGATGTCTCAAAAGGCTATTGGTTTCCAGCACTAAATATAGCCCTTACCACTTCCACACCCTCCAGCAATCAGATCCCATCTCCCACAGACTGCTGGGTAGTAGTACTCTGTGAAAGACAACCTCACGTTTTTAGCATTCTGTGCAGTTATCTGAAGCACACAAATCCATGTTTGTAATGGCAGCTAGACAAACTCACAAACATCTCATAATAGCCCAGGCTCATATGAGTTCCTAGTCTTCAGGGAGATGTGTTGTTCTCAGAAGTTGAAGACTATAGCCTTAAGTAGAAAGTTCTGAAGCAAAACACAGCTTTGTTTCTTCAACAATGCCACATTAGAGATATACATGGAGATATACAGTTTGACTCTATTGTAGCTCACTAGAAACACAACAAACACTTAACTACAGTTAAGAAAAACTTTCAAATATTATGAGTTTAAATCTTGAGGCTGTTCATTTTGCTAGGGTAGCTCCCTCACTGTGCTCTGATTTCTGTAGCTGCAGAAAATGGTATGTTGTAGTAAAGAACTGTTTGGGAGAAAATATCTATTACATCCAGATGTAGGGGTTGGGCTTTTTACCCTCAGGAGGGCCCTATGAAATGAAAAATATCAAAAGCAACTCATAAATTTTTCATATTTTTCATATAACAATGCCTGTGTGTATGCACACATGTACATTTTGGCACAGCACTTTGTTCTGACCTATATCAGGTGGCCATGCTTCATCTTGTGGACCAAGTTTGTTTTAGCCATTTTTCTTCCCAACAGAGTTGGCTCAAGATCTTCACCTTTTTTCTATCCAGATATTCTGCTGAGAGGTCAAAGTTTGCAGGATAGTTTTCACTCTCCATGCAGTCAGTGCCAAACTTTATTTGCCTTCAGCAAGATTATCCAGGTCATCTCACCCCTAAGGGAATTTGGAAAATGGCAAAAGAAATAACAACCCTTTCCAAAAGGTTCAAAAGTATTTGAGTTGCTTGGCCCCACAGCCTAAGGTTCTGCTTGAGCTTCTTTTTGTTGGTGGGCAGCTAGCGTTGTTCATCTAACTTAGAATTTGCAGGTATGCAAAGAGAACCCTGGCAAATGCTTGTCCAGTGCTTTGAAAATGTGAAATGGAGATTTGAATCAGACCTGCCTAGGAGAAGGCAAGATCTTGTCTGGTTCCATTTTGTTTTTTTCCTTCATCGAAAAAAACTTCCAAAGAGCAGAAAATCTTTGCATCACTGCAACTCATTTTCTTTCGAGGAATAAAGTGAAGCTAATAACCTGGAAAAGGAAAATCCAGTATTAGCAATGCTGCACCTTTCTTATTCATGAGGAACACTGCTCCAGTCTGCCAGATTGAAGAGTCATTATTAATGTCATTTCAAAGCACTGATTACATTAAGATTATTCTTCTGCATTGCACAACACTGTATAGCACTGAAACTTCATGGAATCACACACAGAATCACAGAATGGCTTCAGTGGGAGAGGACCCCAAAGACCACCTAGTTCCAAACCCCCTGCCATAGGCAGGGTTGCCAACCACTAGATCAGGCTGCCTATGATCCCGTCCATCATGGCATTGAATCCCTCCAGGGATGGGTCACCCAAAACCTCTCTGGGCAGCCAGTTCCAATGCTTCACTACCCTCTTCTTCCTAACATCTAACCTAGATTTGCCTTTTTCTAGTTTGAAGCCATTCCCTCTTGTCCTATCACTGTCAGAATGAAAAAAAGTTGCTCCTCCTCCTGCTTGTAAGCCCCCTTCAATTACTGGAAACCTTGAGAAGAAGCAGCTAAATGCTGTGGTTAAGAAGATGAATCTATTACTTCTCAAGCTAAAAAAGTATCTGACCTGTGGTTGCTGCAGCTTCAGCAGGAAAGATCTACTTCCTATCAAACTACACAGAAAGAGGCAGAACAGGAAGAACATTTTACAAGATGCTAAGTGCAAGCTTTTTCTTGGCTAACATTTTTTCCATCATGACAGCTCTCAGTCAACTCCAGTTGAAAGCATCTGCTTCTCTGGAATGGGCCGCAGCTTTTCTGACTTGTCTTTTCTTGGCCTCATGTCTGTCAGAATTTGATACACAGTCTTTTACTAAAAAGCATATGTACACATTTTTTTTCTTTGGCTATCTTCTTGTAATAATCTCTAAAGCTACCACATGTTCCATCACCTCAGAAATGCATTCTCTGCAATTCTTTCTCTCTTTGTAACTACTCAGTGTGCATATTTTTGACTGATTTTGGTTGTGCATGTAAATTCAATCATATATTTTTGTTCTTTGTCATTAGTTATTATTTGATTTAGGCATTCCTTTTGCTCTAAGAAAATAGAAACACTGAGGCACATTCAGGTTTTTGGCACTTTTTCTGATTTTCAAAAATCCTTTACACTTTGAGGATCCAATTCTGTCAGGTGCTGAGTTCTTCTAGCAAAGCGCTTAAGTTCATCTTCACAAGGGGAAGTAGGTAACAAGATCTGGCTTTTTTTCTGCTAGATTTTCTTACAGAGAAGTGTCTGGGTCTTATGTCTAGAAAAGATAATGTCCCTACATCCAAACCTTCCCTACAGCACTTCCTATTGATTGCACTGAGCAACTCTACCACATGCTGCCTATTGTAACCTCACACTGACTTGCTTAACTTCCCACTGTTTTGCAGGGAACTTCACTGCTCTACTCACGGAGTGAATTTTGCCCCAAGAGCTGCTTGTTTGCACCTAACTCCTTTTGCCCTATAACACAGAGGCGTTTCTCAGCACCCAGGTCTGGATGTCAGTCTAAGCTACATAACACAGCAATGAAAACCTCCACCTTATTTTGGGTGCTTAAGAACTGAGAAATCCAAAATTAGAGGCAATCCTTGAATGTACTACACTTTAAAATGAGTGAGTCCATTTGCATTTTGCTTGCTGCCTCCTACTCCTTCCAATCCATCTTCTGGATCCGTACCAGCAGCCAGGACTACACGACTTTCACTACAGGATGAAATGACTTTAAATGGCAACATGGTTCCAGTACAGCATTAACATCTCAGCAGCAGACAGTGTGAGATTAATGTCACAATTAGCAAGTGGATGTTTGATATCTTAACTTCAAGGATTCATTGCACTTGTAAATCTGTGGAGGCTCAGTTGGGTGCTCTGCTGTTACAGATCACTGAGATAATGTAAACAGGCGCTTGCTGGGGCCTGCTGGAACCAGAAGGTTTCTGTTTGTATGAGCAGCTTTTTCAAAAGGTGAAAATCTTGTTATAATACAAACATCAGGTGTATGTATGTAAACACTGTTTTATGGAAGAAAATGGAATGAACCAAAATTCAGTAAACAAGAGTTAAAAGCAACTCCATGATAAATACTGAAAGGGGGAAGGAGCAGCTCCCTTCTACTTGTGAACTCAGGAATGATAACTCTAAGCAAATGTTGTGGGCAGAATTCCTCTGTTCCTGCCAACCTAAAGAAAAACACAACCGAGGACAGCAAGATATTGCATACGATTGCCTGTGCAGATCCTGAGATGGGAGTAGTGGGATAAAGCACACAGACCTGATATTGATGAGCTTTCTGGATGTCACCTGTGAGTCAGAGCCTGCAGACCCCACTGTGTACTGAAACTGAACAAAAATAGTGATCCTGGCAGGCCTAGCCCTTGCTGATGGGGGTACTACTGCTCTCTGCTGGTGCAAAGGCACTGTTAATAAAACATTTCTGAATGTGCCCTGCTGATGCAAACTGTCTCTAAGAAAGTGAATGCTGTGGATAAGAGCCGTGTAGAGAATGGACATTCTTCATCAGGGAACATATTGAGACTTTCAACATTAATCTTTGTTTCTGTTTTTTTAACAAGTGCCAGAATGTCTTCACACATGAAGAGGGAAATAGATAGGATTTATCAAAATATTTTAATTCAACCAACCAAAATGTTTTGTCAGAGCTTTGAAGTTTTTACAGTTATGATATGTGAAATTACAAAAATAAGAATGGTTTTGAAAAGGAAAGAAATGTTCTCTGAAGCCCCCCAAACATTATACACATACTTTCTCTGCCTCCTGTGTCTTTTTAGAAGATTTTTTTTAGAAATTCAGATTACTTATAATATGAAAAACACTGGCTATAAATGAACTTTAAAGTAAATGATAGTCTGCTTATTCCAAAGAAAAGGTATAAAGTATTTTATTAAGACCTAGCTTTCATTTTACTTTCATGTAGCTACTACTTACAGACTCTGTTTTAAACTAATGGCTTTTTTTTTCTTCCAGTGGGAGAACTGTTCACTAATCTAAACAGAGTTGAAGCACATTAGATTAATCAACTGAGTGCATTATTTAAGAGAGCCATTATTGATTCCACGTAAAATGAAAACAAGGAAAGAGAGTTGTAAATAAACCTAGACGTTGTCACACACATATACATTAAAAAAATCAATGGAAATTCTGCCTGTATACTAACTTTAAATGCTGTTCTATTACTAATACAATATGTTGTGAGTATCTTTTTTAAACAGAACTACTAAACAACATTGTATTGGCTTTTCCATAATAGCACGATAAGGGCAAAAAGTGTTATCAGATCCAACTAAGCACAAAGAAAAAAAATCACCTACAGTGCATCATATCATTGATGTTAAGCAACCCACTAACTTTTAACTCATGGTTAGCTCTGAGATTAAGGGGCACTCCTTTGCAAATGTATCTTATCACAACTACAATAAACACACAAAAACAGCAGTGAAAATATTCCCAGCTCTAAGACATTATTTCCCTTTGTAAACCAAGCAGGATATGAAGCCTTATCATTCCTCTCTTTATGTCCTGCTATCACAAAAACAGGCACAGAAAAGTGGTGCTAGGCAGTGAATTAGTTTTGTACCTTTTGAGAAAAATTCCCCAAGAGCATCTCTCCTGGCTGTATAATTTAATCCTACAACTTATTGCTGCCATGTGGACAGAATTTGCACCCCTGGGTGCACACAGAGGTTTTGCTTGTTGCATGTTCAGCATGTATGCATTCTTGGGTCTAAGATCTCAGATAATCTTCACATGTGCTTATTATTAGAATTTATGGTTTGTTTTTAATGGACTGTAGCAATGCTAAGAAGCTTTCACAATGTTCATAAGCAGTGTCTCACTATCCTGTGATATATATGCCACTCCTATGCTTTTAAAATGCTCTGGAAAAAGATTGCATTTATGGCCAGTTTTCTACAATGTTTTGGAATTGGGTTCAGGACATGTCATGTATCTTATAGATTATACATTATAAGTAGAATTTATTATCTTCTCTGAGAGGCTCGCAAACTTCATTGACACTAACACGATTTACATGTCCCAGTGGACAAAGGAATGGACTTCAGAGTCCTTAATTCAATTTATCAGAATGAGTGGCTTACTCAGAGTTGAGAAGGAACATGACCTTTTGACACCAGTTGTTTGCTTCTAGGGCCAATGTGGAAAAACTCCTTGTGATCCCCAGGGAGAAGAATATTCTTCGAGCGTCTACTGAGTGGCCTCTCTGGCCATTTTGGCCACAGAAGAACAGCTCAAAAGAACAGCAGTTTCTTTTGCTTAAATGTTTCTTTTCACACTCTTATTGACTGATGAATTTTGCTGAATCAGGGCCTTGGGAAGTATTTCATCTTCAAAAACAGTGCAGTGCAAAAACAAGTACATCACAGGGTGATTTGTTTTCTTCTCTACACAGTGCCTGTTGACAGTTCTCAAGAGAAGAGATGAGATTTTTTTCCTCTGTTATGTTTAAAGGGGCCACACTTGGATCTCTCTATCCTTCTAGATGCTTCTTAGGATTAGAGGAGGAAAACAGAAGGTGTAGTTAAAGAGAAAAGAGGAAAAGGACTGATGGAAACACAGGCAAAGGAAATCAATTCATGTACATATATCTTGTCACTGAAGTGGTCCACATCACAGTTCAGTGGTCATGAAACTGTCCTCACGGACATCACACTTCTAACTTCTGAATTTCAGAAAAGTTACAGGTAATCAAGATCTAATTTATTCATTGAAATGGCTGGGGTAATGATTAGTTATCAATCAGACCTTGTAGAAAAAATGTGACCTTGTAGAAGCTCTCTTAGCAATATTTAAGTCTGATGCCCAGTGCTTCATGCTGTTTATGTAACAGATGGATTAAATGTCAATGCAAGCTCAGTGCTCAACGCACAATGAACAAAATGATCCCACACAGCTCATTCAGCTAGATTTATAGTTCTAAAGAAAACAAAGCTGCTTTCTTGATACAAAAGATTGTTATGTTTTGGATGCCGATTTCAAATTAAGGTGAATCATTCAAATATTTGTGGACTATCAGAGCCACAGGTAAACTATTGAAATACCAAGTAAAAACAATTTAAAGGCAATGCTGTAAAGTCTATGAGTTTCTGAGAACTCCTTCAGGAGGTTAATGTTACCCATAAAAGAGTCCGAAAAGTAAGCAAAAATTATAAATGTTCTATGCAAGAAATCTCGTCTTTTCCAGTACCTGGAAATCTCTATACACAAAATGGATGCCAAAGAGACTTTGGAATGAGAATTAAACAAAATTGGAAATGTGGTTCCTGAAACAAGAAGCTCAAAGACAGTTACAGTGAATCTCTTCTTATTTGATCCCATTGGAAAGCATGTGCATTCCTAGAGATCATCTGAAAAACAGGGCAGGGGTCATATAACTAGTCTGATATAACTACTACCTCAGCTTATCAGTATATGCCATATACACTGTGCTCAAACTCTAATCATGGGCAAAGAGAGGACTGTATCTTACACCTGAAGCCAAGATTTTATTGTTAAATCTCATTTAAAGGCTTGACTATGTAACCAAGATACAGAAAATAGTTAAAGCTATTAGCCTGAATAAAGTTTAAAAAATTATTTTAAAATTATATCTAATGAGCAATGCTACATTTAAAGGCTGTAACAATATCCCTCTCCTAGATCTAATGTTTGTATTTGGTGCTGCATTTACTGCTCCACTGCTCTACTTGCTACATTTACCTCCCCATCTCCCAATGCTGATAAATATATATATATATATTTCTTCCAGGATAAAAAGCGTGACAGAAAGCTGTCATCCTGAGATGCTTGTTGGGAGGAGTACGATTTTCATGCAAGGGATTTCTCTTCTTTGCTAGGAAAAACACGATATTGATGTTAAGTGTTTCCTCCTCACTCTAGGGACAACTTGGGTGCATTTTTATGTTTGTTAATGTGTACCTAACCTGACTTTTCTTCCATAGTTTTCAACTTTTATATTACATCTAAATTTACTATATGTGGCAGGATTTATACATGAGACATTTGACTTTTTTTGTTATCCCTAACACTGCTGTTGCGCAGTTCCTAGGATTGCAGTATCTTTTCTTATGACTAATTGAGAGCCCTGGGGCCTCCATTACACTATACCTTCATAATGCTCAGTCATTAATCTAGAGGTTCAGGGCTCATTCTACATAATTAATTGCTATGCCTATTTATACAAGAACTTTTAGCTATAGGCATTACATCAATTATATGAAGATAAGAGAAATGAAAACAAATAAGGGAATAGACACCTGGTCACTGGACAATAGCTGTTAGAGGTAAACAGGCTGAAACAAAGCTACAAGCTGGCTGAGACTAGTCTACATAAAACCTGACAAGTTCTCAGGACTGTGTTAACTTAATACAAAGCCTGTGGCTTGTTATCAGCAACAATGATACTGTATTTACCTGGGGCTACACAGGACACTCTAAGGTGGAGTAGAAATTTCAAGGGACCCAGTCCATTTTTTTTTTTTTTAACCATTTAATGATCAATATCTCTGAAATACGCAGCATTTAGACTGAAATTTAGGGTGAGAGCTGAAGACAAGTTTAGAGTTTGGACATGAACAGTTTTGAGAAATCTAAATTCACAATGAATTATTGTGAACTCTGAGAAAAATGGAAAGGAAAAATAGATCAGAATACTACTTTATCTTCTGTCATTCAAATCTCAAGTACCAGACCTGATTTCTAGCTGGAATAGGTTCAAGCTAGTAATGGGGTTAGAACCTGGGAAAGTATAGGCTGAGAAGCCCAGTTTCCTGCTGCATCTTATAGGTCATTTGGAGTAGGGAAAGTTATCTTCATGAAAACTGTTTTCTTAACTCTTTGTTGGTTCCTGTCTCATGTCCACCTTTACATTTTGTAATAAGGTAGGACAGAGACCAGAATTACAGTTAGGGCTTTGGTAAGCACAGGATCAGAAGCCCAGGTTCTGCCTATGGCAAAAACACAAAAAACACATGGTAAAGTTTTCCCTCTTCCTCCTCCCTCCAAAATACAGCTTGTTTATTGCAGCCATCCTTATATCTCATGTATCGATCTTTCCTGGGAATTCAGAGTTTGGGTTGCTGTGTGCTGACATCTAGGATAGGCTTCAGCACTAAGAGTGCCTGTCAGGGCAGCTCTGGCATTGCTATTCACGTGCCAGTGCCTGAATTCAGGTGCTCGAGTCTCTGAAGTGAATTCAGAGATACTCAGTAGACTTAGTAGACACATAGTGCATGAGTCAGCCAGTTAGCAACCCAAGTCTCTGCCGTGATGAGCCAGCTCCAGAAAGTAAGTGTACCAGGTTGCACCCACACTGCAGACACGCTGTTCTCCTTTTCTTGAGCGGTTTTGTTCGCAGGCCTCTCCAGAAAATAAAAATAATGATAAAAACTGCCATCAGGACACTGAGCTCGTCGCCCTGCGCTTTCTCTGCCTGCCTGAGCCAAGAACGGATTGATTCGGAAGAAAGCGGAGATGTTGCCGGCCAAACAGAATCTCAAGGGCTGGCGGCCCGGGCCCTAGCGGTGTTATGGCGCCCCCTGGCGGCCGCGCCGGGCGCCGCTCACGTCTGCGGGCGAGGCGAGAGGCGGCGGAGCGGGTCGCCGTGCCGGGGCGAAGTTGCATTGAGGCCGTCCTCGTTCAGCCTTGGGCACGGCTGTGACCCGGACGGAGCTCGAGTTTATCTGTTCACAGTTCGAGCACCTTGGGCTCCTCTGCTATAATCACTATAATCACTAATAGATATTCTTAACTCTGAGTTGTTTTTTAACTTGATTTTCTAAGTCACCCTTGAGCAGATGCAGGAATCCCCGAGCCTGTCTGGTGAGGTGACCGCATTCCCTCAGTATGAGTTGACAGTTGTCACCGCCTCCTTGGCAAAGTGCGAATCAGTGTGCCGCAGCAGTTGTCGATGGCATAATAACACCCTCAAAAGTGAGAATGAAGTGATTATTTGGGGTTTAGCCACCTGTTCTAATTGAGCTGGCACCAAAGTGGGATGCGCGGTCCCAGCCAGCAGCTCTCCCCAGCTGGGCCATGTCTGGAATGACTGGCTTTACTGGGAGAACTTTGGGGCCAGGGATGGCTGGGCTCAAAATAAACCTCTTCCTGAAGTAATGAGAAACACATCAGTGAGTTTGCATCCACAGTCATTTCTCTTGGAGGATCACAAAGCATTGTGCTTATGTATCACTGGCTTGCCAGAAACTTAGGTCGAGGATTGAAAAATGAACAGGTCGTGCCAATCACCATGTGTCAAGTGTTTTGTTTCTACCAATGGTCAGCCTGTCTTCTTAATGTGTGACGTAGGACACTCAATCCTCAATTATATTTATCAGCTTTCAGCCTGCAGTGTAAGGTCCATCTGATTCTAAGGTGTTTGCTTGATATGTTTGAGAGATGTGTTTGCTTATGGGTTTGTTTCTTAAAGTTCTTGACCTTTATTATTCTACTAGGACCTTCATAAATTAATGCTGATGCCACCACAGTTCAAATTGTTCATTTAAAATGAGATTTATTGCTGGAAATGAAACCAGAAACCTTAGCACCGGAAATCCATTATTTTCAGCACAAACAAGGAATTAATCAAGTGAAGCATTACAGATCAGGCCGTAATAGAAATCCAGAAAGTACAAATTATATCTTAGTCATGTGCTGGTTTAGGACAGCTCTCTACACAGCTCTGGCTAAGTCTTCATGCACATGATTTTCAAAATCAAGTATAGAAAGACTGCCCTTTAGCTTGGCAAGTGTCTGTCAAGGTGCTAATCCATGAACTGAAGCCTCAAGGTGCTACTCCGTGAACCAAAGCCTAATAATGACTCTTGAAATGTCTTCAATGGAAGGTGTTTTTCTTTTTTTTTTAAAACATTATTTATCATATTTCAAAAGCGAGTGTTATTCCAAGACAAAATTCCAAAAATATGTTTATTTAGAAAGAATGCCGGTTTTGTTTACCATAATTTTTTTTCTAGTTAAAGGCACAATAAATTAGGGGGAGTGGGATGGGAGCAGTACTTCATTAGCAATTAATTTCCATAGATAATAGATCTCTGCATCGAAGTGTCACGAATGTGCTTTGCCCTGGGGACAGGGGCATCTCATCTGCTCTGCCCTGTTGGGAATGACTGCAGGTGTCGCTGGAAAGATGCTCAGCTGAAGAACTATTAATTACTGTTTTGTCTTGTTAAGTCAAGTATTTAATGGTTAAAAAATGTTTCAGCTTGCATTCATGGCACATGCAGAAACTGACAGTTACTGTAATATTTTTTTCTTTCTCGGAGATTCCAGAAACTTACCTGCTATCTGTCACCATCTTACTTTCCTGTCCCCCAACAACTGAATAGCAGCATTTCACATATCTGCAGTTTTTAGGTGTGTGTCTCTCAGCAATTCCATCAAAACACTGTTAGTAAACATCCAGATTTGCTCTGCTTTTGTCATATGACAGTTAAGTCTGGGAGCTTGGTTCTGTTAAGTTAATGGAATGTCATTTATGTCATTTTTGTTGTTAATGTTACATGAAAACACGAGTAGTGAATGGAAATTATCTGATGATAGTATTTTAATGTTATGACTTTCTTTTTTAAAGCTTTAAACATGCCAGTTATCTAATAGCTGTTTGGTATTATCCTTTTAAGCCCTCTCACTGGAAAACACAGGACACCAAAGTAGGAACTTCTTGACAGCTACTGATTACCTACAAAACATATTGTTTGAGATAGGAATGTCCCTTTGATTCATATATCAGTCACTAGCATCTCTGTGGAGCAGAAGCATGTTTTTCAATCTTCTTATGATGCACAGAAAGTCACCCTAGTTTTGCAGTGCTCCGGCTGTACCCAGAGCTTCAATTCACAACTAACAAAAGCCTAATTGATATTGTTTCCTTTCTACTGAGTTTTATTTCAGTCAGCAAGCAGGATGGAGAGAAGAAAGTGTACAGACATGGAACTGGGCTACAAGTCAGGGAATGAATGGCTAGAAGAGCCCACAGTCTTTCAGATTTTCTTTGATTATTATATCTGTGACTGCATCAAAAACGAACCTGACATTCTGGGTGTCTGTGGCACAGGTTAGGTGACAATATATCTCCTTATCTTCTTTCCTTATGTTCAAGTCTAGGAATTGTTTCTTGATATAATTCCCAGCATCTTCAAATGTATTTAGTCCTAGTGGAAACACAGAAGACACATAACATATCTATAACGCCCATCCAAATTTAAATTGCAATTCCTCATTTCTTAAGTGAAATGCTCACAACTGAGTAAGACACTGTTAAGGACTTTAGAAAGAAAGCAGAAAGTGAGACAAACAGGAGGAGAAAGGAGGGACCATGAATTCTGGGAGAATTAGATACATAATTTGCTGCTGTTTGGCAATACTTTGTTAAAGCAGCTGCAGGTTTAAACACTGGTACTGGGACTCAGTGGGGGTCCAGACAAGGTTGAGACATCTAGAAGCAGGCTGTAATATGGGGGCCTTGCTGGCTCCCATGTGTCTATGAAGGTAAAGTGACATTGCTCCATGGACTCCAGCACAGTGTTTGATTCTCCCAGTGAAGCAGTGGGCAATTTTGGGTCACTATATTGATAGATTCTCAAAAAAAGAAGTGAAGCAGCTCTTTGTTAGGAAGTCCACACAATCTATCTTCCATTAATATAATTTATTGAAGTAAGCTTTATTTAGGCAATCCCTATCTGGAATATAGGAGGTTAATACTAAAATATTGGTAGCATTTGTTTCTATTTTGGCACTTTCTGGCATAGCTTTGTGTATTCTCTTGCATTAGTTTGGAACAGCTGTCATTCTCTTTTTCCAATAGATATCATTGTGACATACAAAAAGAGGCAGAATTCCTTTACAGAAATGGTTTTCCAAGTGGGGACAAAAGACCTGGTTGAAATATGTGAGTGATAACCCTTTGGCTTCCACTGAAATGTGAATTGTTTTCATTATATAAGACTTCAGCCATTTGAAATTTCTAGTTGTCTCAGATTTCTCTACTTGCAGTGGAGGAAAATAAGCATCTGCAGGGACAGCTGGCCCCACCCTAAGTACCCTGAGTAGGTGAGATGTATTCCAATGTCTTTCCCTTTCCTGTCTTTTGAGAAAAAAGGCTAGATGTTCAGGCAAGATGCCTAGTCTTTAAATGGCTATCTGTAGGTGATCTGAATCAAAATCTCAATCATTTGAATGCATTTTCTTCTGAAAACCCCAAACTTACCATTGTATTCAGGAAAGCAGATGTTCAGATGAACTTTTGCTATTTTCTCTTGAAAGAGGTCTTTTTTGTTTAGAAACAGCACGATGGAAGTTGTTGCAAAGCACCTGTGGTTGCAGATGCTGTTGAACAGCTGAAGGCTTTCATGCATTCTGTTCTGTTGTGATGCAAAAGGTGAACATCAAATCTTAACCCGTATGTAATTTTTACTGTAATATTCTTCACTGACAAGAACCTGTACAGCATAATAGCCTTTAAATTGTTATAAGGGAACGGGAACAGTTCTGATAAGCCATCAGAGAATGCATTAGAACTAAGCAGCAAAAAGGATTGTTTCTTCTGACTCACCACTTCTTTATCTTCCACCAGAACCATGTCATAGGCACTGAGTGCAGCACAGAATATGATGCAGGTCACTCCCTCAAAGCAGTGAATCCACTTTTTTCTCTCTGATCGCTGTCCACCCACATCAAACATCCTGTGCAGAAAAAAAACATGTACAATGTAACTTATAAGGAGGTAGTCACACTGCTTATTTGCAGAGTGCAACTAGAGAGGGATGACAATCAAACGTCCATTTTGACAAAATGGATATTTGTTGGTCTGTTTCCATCTCAGCAGGAGAATTATGTATTATTTATGGCTTTATATGTAAAGGCTTAAATATCTGCACAAAGCAGACAGATATTCCTCTCTGTAGAGGAAGTTGGACTTTTCACAAGAGCTGAGGGCAGGACTTAGCTCTGCAGGCAAGGGTTTTCAGGACAGAATTAATACATGAAACATTCACAAAAGACTCTTAGAATGTTGATCATGTGCTTATAGAATTGCTTGTGATGAACTGACACGCTCACCAGTAAGGCATATGATTGGAAGCCAGACACTATTTGATCCACCAGTTATGCTTCGCTGGTAGGTGTAATTTCATATTTAGTCATCGATTCATTGTCCTTATGTGATCATTTAGGTACTGTATAACCAGCAGCCTGTGTCTATGTGTAGAGGTCTATGCCTTATCTATCTCATTTAGTTACTGTTTAAGCAGTAATTCATGAGGAACATAAATTTGTTCATTCACAGAGAGCAAAATGCAGAGTTGTCCTTCCCTGCATTATTTTACTCCAGCTTTTGCCAGAAATTACTGCCTTTGGGTAGAATCATATAAACCTTTTATGGACTTTTTGTGTGGGTTCCAAAACTGACTGAGCATACCTAGTTTCAAGCTTTAATACAATACAGTTTAGTGCATAATATAGATGGACCTTCTGTCAAAATCAGTATTGTTTTTCTTAGCATTAGATTTCAAAATTACTACTTATATTTGCAGTTTTACAATGATAAGGAATTGATCTTTCTCTTCACTATTTTTCTCCACGCAAAATGAGCATTTTTCAAGTGCATTGACAAGGAGAAACAAAAGAAGTCTGATTCCTGTGTGCATGACAATTTTTCCCTGTTCAGTATGTTGCTGAATTTAAACCGTTAAACCTAATCCCCTCTTGCATTATCCATTCATTTAGGAAACTGTATTGGGTCTTACACACTGAATATATCTCCTGCAGTATCTAAAATCAATCAGAATTCATTTTTTCTAGCGATAAAAATTGATTCAGTATGAGAAAATCAAGTCAGTAGTAATAAGAGAAATTTATTACTTGAAACTTTTTTTTTTTTCAGTACATCAATCCTCTTCACCATCAGCAATATATCTGATCAAAACAAAATTTATTATCATTTTCTCATAATTCTTCGAA
Organism: Perdix hodgsoniae; assembly: GCA_035772895.1. Lineage (NCBI taxonomy): Eukaryota > Metazoa > Chordata > Aves > Galliformes > Phasianidae > Perdix > Perdix hodgsoniae. The sequence continues at coordinate 22,928,064 of JAPSGF010000006.1, forward strand.
GAAATGAAATCCTTCCCAATTCTAGTGATGAATGACTTGGTTTGCTGAGAAGCAATTTGAGAAAACAATGTTTTTAGTACATTTCTTCTCCTTGATCTCTCTGTGTGTCTACTAATGTGAATTATTAGGAAATCAGGAATCTGTTTTGGAACAAGATTCTGTTAACAACAATAGCATTCTTCCAACCACATCTTCCCTGAATTCAGTAGGCTAAACTGAGTGAGATCAACATAAACCATCTTGACTTTTGGTTATGATTGGTGCCCAAAAGTCAACTGCCACTTTGTGTCTTCCTTGGTTTGCGGTATGCAAGTCTGAAAACAGAGACAAAAAAGGGAAAAAAAAAAAAGGGAAAAAAGAAACTACAAAATTTAATCTTTGGTGAAGTTTTATGTTTGGTGAAGCATATGCTATCATATAAATACGTACTCCCTTCCTGCAAGCTTTTAGCATATGGTCCTGGCCTCATTCAGTTCAGAAGAGGGTAAAAACTTCAGTGAATGAGGCATCTGTTCATGATTTCTTTTTATCCATGTTTGGTTTGTGACCCCAAGCCTCTCTGAAGTACTTCAGCTAAAACTCATTCTGAACACTGAAGTGTCCCTCCCTATATAGATGTTTCTATGGCGCTTATCAAACTAAGTGCAGAGTCATCAGGATCTCCCAGCTGTTTCACATTGCTCTGGCAGTGCAAACTAGCTGTAACTGGCTAGTTAAGATGGATTTATTGCTGCTCTGCATCCCTATAGATGAACAAAACTCTCAGATTGTTTTGTCGTGACTTCATATAGTCATAAAACCATCAATTAATTTACTCTCATAATACTACAGTGATATAAAGAAGATGCTAAATATAGACTGTGTGTTTGTGTGTTTTCAATGTCATTAGGAACCTCTCCCTCGTTTACAGGCATTCAGATAGGAATCTTATTTTCAGCTGTGCTAAATTTCTTCTGGACCTAGACATAATTCTAATATTTTATTCTGACGGGTAGCGTTCATCTCATAAAGGGTTGTAGGCTGATAATTTTGTTAGTAGTGTATATAAGTTTGTATTTATAGTGTATAAAGTAGCCTGAAATACATTAATCAGAGAGAAAAAGAACAGTATGTTTATGACATTACACTATAGCATTAGAAGAAGGTTCTTCACTAGAGGGCAGTGGTCATGGAACTGGCTGCCCATAGCAGTGGGCACAGCCCCAACCTGCCAGAGTTCAAGTTGCTTTTGGACGATGCTGTCAGATACAGAGTTTGATTTTTGTGTAGTCCTGTGTGAATTTGACGATTGTTGTAGTACCCTTCATCTTGTCTTGTTCTATGATTTTAGGAAGGCAGTTTCCAGAGGTAATCTATTTATTGGTGATAATAATTTTCTTGTACGTACATCTATTTTAGGGTCTTCTTTGTACATGTAATTTCATCTCAGTTACATCAAAGCGCCTGTGTGGTTCAGTTAGATAGTTTGGGAGATGTTTACTTGGCACAAAAGGAAAAAGTAAGCACCCTGAAAAATGTAAAAGATATAATCCTGATACTTCCTACAACTGTCTCTATAAATGTTTTCTTGTCTAGTCTATGTTCCTTAGTGCACGCTGTGGCCTTTAAAGTAAGAATTAAATGGAATTCAATCCATAGAGAAAAGTGGGGTTATAGAACACTGAAATAATCAAAATTCATTCAAATATATTTTATCATGACATTACATTTTTAGTTTGTTTACCAAGAGTAATTAAATCTGAGTATCTGAAGATGTCAATTTTTTTTCAGTCAAATTTCTTAAGGACATCAGTTTTGAGGAATTTTTTTTTTTTTCTGAACATTTTGCTTTTTACCTTAAAAGAAAATGATGGCATGCATGGTAATATATAATTATCCATGGGACATATTATTTTTTTTTGCCAACAGTAATGTATTCTATTGTTAAGAGCAGTTATTTCTGTTCCCAAATGAGGAGAGTGAAAGGTTGAGAATGCATGCAAATTAGCAGTCATCAAATGTTTTGCATGCTGTTAAGGACTTTTAGTTAGGCAAATTTCATAAATGTCACAAGCAATTATTCAAAAGGCAGAATACAAATAATGCTTGGAAAACACTTATATATGTAAAACGTCCTTTTAGAACCTGATATTCTGAGATCTCCTAATAACAGTCCATTATATACTTAAAGTTGGAGTGCTGACACTAAAATATCTTCTTTGGCTCTTACAAAAAGAAGATTCAAAAATATAACAACTGGATTAGTACTAATATAATCAATGACTTTGAATAAAAAATACCTCAAAAAGGTAAAACCACACAAGCCTGACAAATGCATCTTTTGTACCTGAAGTTCAAATCCTTGAAGGAAAACTGAGTCTCAATAATCCCAGTTGTTTTCACTCGGGAGTGCAAAACATCTTGCTCACTAGGCACGTAGTCAGGCCTTGCTAGCCTATCCAAATCATTCAGGTAACTAAGGAGAGTAAAAAGAAATGGTGATTGGTAAATTCAGATGGTGAAACAAGCATGACATATTCGCTAGTCTATTCATATTGAACTCCTAAATATTTTCTGTAAATTACATGCTTAAATATTCTTGTTTTTTATACAATCTTTATCCACAGTCTAGATTTTAAAAATATTACATATATTAAATGTCATTAATTTAGTTGTATATATTAAACATCTTTATGAGAACTGAAGGTCAAGGAAATCCATGTTTTTCTCTGGGATGTTAAAAAACACCTTGTCAGGAGAGTGATTTTGTCCATTTGACTTTAGTAAATGGAAATAAGCACCACAGGGGAAGAAACACTGCATCTTCATAACAGACTGACTAGAAATATTGTAGCATATCAAACCATTCTCTTGTAATGCTATCTTCCTTCCCAAGTAAAAGAGAAGGCAGGAGAGTTTGTAGTAATTCACAGTTGGGGGCCAGTTTCTACTTAGGGGTTGTTTGACAAGTTTACAAGAAGAGGGTGCATGACATTTAAAAATAAATATTTTGTAATAAAAAACAGACGTTTCAACCAATCTGAGAACCCATGAGGTTAACAGTCTCAAAGCTACCTGGAAAAGAGTGGATTACCTAATTTTCTGTCTAGCTTACAGTGATAAAATCAGCATGAAATGAGAATCTGAACCAAATCTTTGAAGCCAGTTCTTGGCCTTCTCCCAGCCTTTCTCCTTTCTCTTCTAGGGAGAAGAAACTTTTTACAAATGGCCGAGTGGAGTCTATAAATCTTACTGACTGATCTAGAAAGGAATGCGAGCTGGTTTTTATTCAACAAAAGGAAAAGAAGAGGCTATATGTGAGTAGTTTCTTCACTACTAATCTTTTTAGCTACTGATACTCAAATAATGAAGTAAAATAAAAGCAAGAAACCACATAACAACAGTTGAAACACTTTAACTCTCATGCTGTCTCACATGGCACCTTTCTTTCTGCAGTGTATATTTTGTCTCTGGTAAAGGAAACACAGACTCTCTAATTTTTGTTAGTGTTCATAATTATTTTTTTTTTTCTACTTCAGTACAGGCTGCCCAGCATGAAGCTTTACTGTTTATCTTAACCAGAAAACTACCAAAACAAACCTCATAGCTTGTCATTCTTGTCTGCAATATTTAATACATTTGTAAGTAAAAACAAACAAACAAACCCACTTCTGTATATTTATTTATTGTAAGGATGTGGTGTATGGTCATAAAGACCATAAAATTCAGCTGATCCAAGTGCAATTGCAAGTTAATTATCTAATTAAAAGAGCAGGAGACATCTTTGGATTCTTCCCACTGTTGTAAATAGCCCCAGGAGGGCACTTCTGGCCAACTCTCCAATGGCAGAATGGAGAGCTGGCCAGTAGATGAGTCTAAATGCCAAATCAGGCTCACATTAGCACAATGTTTTCTATATATGGGTGTATGGGTGCTTTGCTGAAATAGTCTGAAGATAAGAATATCAGAAGGTTTTTTTTTGTTTTTTTTTTTTCTTCTTCATGATATATCCCTTCTCTTATCTAAAACTGGCGAGTTATTACCATCCAGAATCTGACCATGCCTTTTTCTGCCAGGTGGAAGTAGCACCTCAAGCAGTCTCCCTGTGCAGGTGCCTTTATCCAGCAGGAGGAGCTGCGGGAGCAGCAAAGGCTCGAGCTGCAGCTCTTGAAACGGACCTGAGCTGGAACAGCACTCTTCTCCAGGCTCAGGGGTAGATTTTTCTGCACTCCAGGACAATCTTCTGACAATCATCTGACAATCACTGTGCAATCATCTGTGCGATCGTCTAAGTCCATAGAGGACTGCTGATCCCCAGCTGGATCCTTGACCCTCCACGAAGTCAGAACTGAGCAGCACTAGTCTCTGTTTATGTGCCTGCCACCCCCCAGATCTCAGAAAGCAAACTGGAGCCATCAGGCATCACAGAGCGAGATGGATGCTGAGATGCCCAGGGACCACCAGGGCATGCAGCCAGATTCCTTTAAAGGAAACTTATGGTTTTTGCTGGACTTATGTTTAGCTGCTTGAAATCTTGAATGTATTAAAGTACAGCTTCAGGTAAAGCCTAGGCTGTTTCAATTCACTTTGTCCTCCATTTTGTCAATTTTAGAATTACCTAGAGACATTTTTAAAAACAAAAAGTTAAGAAGACTCACAGAATTGAGCTATTTGGTTTTGCTTGCTTTCCTTGGTTGAAAGTCTCCGATACATTATTAACATTATTGAGGGAGCAGCAAAAGCCTCATTCTTTCTTAGGCTAATGAGCAATAATTTTCGTGGATTACACTTGTGGAAAAGTTCTAATTGCAGGGACCCCATGCTGTTGCAGTAACAGCCAGGTGTCCAGCACCCTCAGGTTGTGTCACTTACTAGGCTGCTGAGTCATTGAGCTCGTACTCTGATGCCCTTGCAAAGCATGCCTGGATCCCACCATCTTTCCACAGTTGTTGGATGAGTTCAACCAGCTCAGAAGACATGCTGCTATCATCCAGATTTGTTTCCATGTCACGCAGTTTCCTTTCATCTTCCTAAGAAGAAATTTCAGTAAATATTCTGCAGACATACTGTACTCTCTTTCTGGGTATGCTTGGTTTGCAAGGAATTGAAGTGTCAGGGAAATTTCTCATTTTCATTGTTTTTTCCACATAACTGTGCTCACTTATGCATCCTTTTACAACTTCACTTTCCATTAGTTAGTGCAGAAGTTAGACTCAAATTGTGATATGGAGTTTTTTGCTTTTTACTGTGTTCTTTTATTTATACATGGACTCTGCTTCATCTCTCTTTAGGTGTTTGCAGAAGGTCCAATTTTGAAGGAAAGCTTTTATTTTAAGACAGAAAAGCAAATCAGCTAAAATTCAATGTAAAAAAGTAAGCATGTTATGTGACTATATTATGACAGAAATATACAGTTAATATAATTATGAAAATATTTGGGAGAAAAATTTTCTAGTTCTACGACATGATCAGAAAGGAGGCAAAGGAATTATATTTTTCCCTAGGAGAAGAAGAAACCTGAAAAATTCCAAATATTTTGTATGTGTTTTCTAAATTCTTCCTTTTGCAGTCATTTCAAAAAGCCTTCACACAATCTGTTACATTGAAAATATTTCTTTTCAATAACGAATGCGCTGAAAAAAAAAAAAAAAAAGAGTAAAATAGAGTCAAGGCAATTATAGATCATAATTCCTTCCAAGCTGTAGACAACTGAAGCAACTTGCAGTCAACAACTGCAAAAGTAAAAGTGAATTCTGACAGACCCTATTTTGACAGGGAGTATCTTTTATTAAAAGGTGGAAAACATCTTCACAGAAATTTATAACAAATTATTTTAGGGACGTGACATATCTTTTACATTTCACTGGAAGCTGCAGTCTTTAGAAATGTTGTGAACATCAGAGACTGATGAAAAGAAAAGATAGCAGGTTTTATAAAATAGCGGTAAGATTAAGTTAATGTGCAGATTTAATATAACATGCCCCATCCCTGGAGACATTCAAGGCCAGGCTGGATCTGGCTCTGGGCAGCCTGGTCTGATGTTTGGTGACCCTGCACATAGCAGGGGGGTTGAAACTGGATGATCATTGTGGTCCTTTTCAACCCAGGCCATTCTATGGTTCTATGATATAAGGTGGAAAAATAGAAACTTAGTTTTGTTCAAAAGAAAAAAAAGAACAGTACATTGTCCTTGTACTTTCAAAAATCCCACAAACAAGCAGCTCCATTCTATAGCCCCATCCTACAGGTCAGTGCTGTGATCAGGAGACCTGACTCATCATTTCTTGTGTATGCAGCTTCATTTGTCTTTAGGGCTGCTGTCTGGAGTGCACACATGTTCAGCTTCAAGATAAGAATTGGCAAGTTCTTACCTTGATGATATCACATATCATTTAATGTTTATAACTGTTCTCCTGAAGTGCTGAAACTGTTGGTTCAGTAATGTATAATGAGCAGCCTTGAGCTCATTGGTTATTATGCAAAAGGTGGCAGTGGTGGATTTTATTTCTTACGTCAAAAAGGAAGATAGCAGCAAACAGAGTCTATCATAGCCCTGGTTTATATAATGTTTAGTTTGCCTTTGCTACTTTGTCTCTGCACTGCTTTCAGTGCTCAAGATAAGCTCAGTCAGTGCCTCAGTGACTTTAGTCAGATAATTCTGGACCAGAACTCAGCAAGAACAAAGTCCAACAGAAATAAAGCTTTATATCTAAACAGTTCAAACTTATGTATATGTAATGATTTCACAGAAAAAAACAAGCTAGTTTTGCATTTGGAAGAAGGGATAATGTTTAATAAATGTCAGTGAAATTTCCAGAATCTTTGAAACTTAGAGCCAGATTGCTCTTTTGTGATTCTGGGGGAATAGAAACAAGGCACTCAAATGCCTTGTACAAATGTAGTTGACTAAAGGCCTGTTCTGTCAATGACAGTGAAAATATGGGTGGACTTACTGTGCTGTAAGTGGTGAACTCACAGAATCTGTATTTTCTGTATTTGGTTTGTATGATGCTAAGAAATGAACTATGCCTATTTAACAAAAATAAAAAAGATAATAATTAATAAATCAATTATTGGTTCTTCAGTCTGTGAAATCCCTTGGAAATAATTTCTGTGAAGTTAGCATAGATTTTTGGAAGAAGCTTTATAGGATCTGCTTGCAGTGATCCTTCTAACTTCAATTTTGTTAAAATAAATGCATGCAAAGAAAAAAAAAAAAAAGTATTATATTTCTTTTGCACAGCAGTAGTCCACAAATGAGTCCACAATTGTCAAACTAGCTTTGGCTTTCATATTTTAATTTCCCTGTTGAGAATTGAATCTTTATGTTGCTGCGTACAGTGTGGATTGCAGTAGTCTCCTAGGAGCAAGCAGTGAATACTTGGTGTATGTGCATTTCTGAGAAGCTGCTCCATGGTCAACTCATGAAACAGTCCCTTCTCCATAAAGGAACAAGTAATTCCAGGAAATTCTCAACTTGGATACAAAAAGCTTTATAGTTTAATAGTAAGTAGTTAATAATAATATCTGTAACTAGCTATTTGTTCTGTGAGAAGAAAATCCTGGAAAAAAAGGATGAAATAAGAGAGGTCCAGAAAACCCTAAGGACATTCACCAAACATGTATCTAATATGGACAAAATTAAGTAAAAGTAAAGCATAAATTCAAAATCTTCTTCTTTTCTATCATTTATGTCTTGATATAGTTTAGACACACTGTTTTGGAACAGCCAGCATGGATTTACCAAGAGCAAAGTTAACAAAACTAACTTGTTTGCCTTCTACAGTAAAATTTGGTTTATGAATGAAAGGACAAGCAGAGGATGTTGCATATATTGGTTTTAGCAAGGTCTTTGACATCTTTGCTCTTAATGCTATTATAACCACATTGAACTGAAGAAATGATCAAGAAGGTTGGTAGAAAATTTATTAGATCATCTCAAGTATAGATTTCAGATATATGTTTTATAAGGTTGGTTTGACTTAGGCCTGTAGACTGGCAGATGCATCCTCATGCAGTGCTTATTACATGTGTCTGTTACACTTGAGACTGGACCATACTGAAGCGTATTCACATGGGCCTATATTCTACTGGTTTAGGGCACTTTTACATTTGTTTGCATGGTTTGTGAACATGAACTCTTAAAAAAATAAAAGAAGAAAGCTTTTTTTTTTTTTAATTTTGTCAAATGATCACACATCCTTTAGTAACCTCTGAATCATTTGTTTATCAGTTTTTAGGTCAAACTACCATATGTCACTGTAATGAGATACAGGCTTCTGGAACAAGGAGAGATCCTTTCAGATAAGAAGACATAATTCCTTCTAAGATGAATCTTTTGAAAATGTGCAGAATTTTCTGAAATTGGAACCAATTGATGTTCTGACAGACTTTTGAGAAATTCTCAGCAAGATCTGAATTTCTAACATCATACTAATCATTGCACTAGGAAGAAAAGTATGTATTTTCCTTTTAGCTCTTTTCCTGAAAATTCTGCAAGATTGACAGAAGATTGCAGGTCTTACTGTAAATAAGTGGGCATTGTCAGTTTACTTGCCAAAAGAAACCCAAAGTTTTCTGATGTGGAACCAACATACTGAACAAGTATGGTATTACAGAATCACAGAATCACAGAATGGCCAGGAGGGGACCTCAAGGATCGTGAATATCCAACTCCCTGCCACATGCAGGGCCACCATCCTCCCCATTTAATACTAGACCAGGCTGCCCAGGGCCCCATCCAACCTGGCCTTGAACACCTCCAGGGAAGGAGCATCCACAACCTCTCTGGGCAGCCTGGTCCAGCACCTCACCACTCTCTCTGAAAAGAATTTGCCCCTGACATCCAACCTAAATCTCCCTTCCCTCAACTTAAAACCATTTCCCCTTGTCCTGCAATTGATAGCCTTTGCTTGAGGGCACAAAAGGGGGAATTGAGTTTCCTCATATTTTGTCTCTCTAATCAAATTTCTGATCAAACTACTTCCTAATGACTTCATGAATTCTATTTAAATTCTCCTCATAAAGTCCACAAGGCGCTGAAATTGGTGTTACAAGCTCCTTTAAAGAGGTTGGACAATCTGGTATGTGTTGTTTTTCCTCAGTGTTTTTGTGTATAGGACAGCAAACCACACCAGGAAAGTCAAACTCCACTTCTTTGCAGTGTCAGTTTGTAGTGTTTCTTCTGTACACTGTGGAGGTCTCTGCCCCAGGTGCAAGATAAAACTGAAGTATTCCCAGCAGGTCTACATGACATTTCCTTATATGTTTGAGCCCCAGATTTCATTCTTAAAAGGGAAATACTTACCACATTTCCCAGTATCAATAAACAAGTGCCTAAAGAGACAAGAAAAGTTTTTTTTTTCCTTCCTTTTTCTTCTTCTTTTTTTTTTTTTAAATGTATTTTAACATAGGGACATCTTGTTGAATCCGTAACACAAACAGTACTTAGTTGTCCCTACTGTAAAGCAGATACTAACCTATCTTGCTTTACAGTCATATTACAATAAAATGAATAATGAACTCTTTTTCTTTATTCTATTAGAATCTCCTGTTATTTCAAAAGAATGTATTTTAATACCTACTTAAAGACAAAGAACTTCATACTCACAATTCTAGCTGGGTTTTCATAACTGATCCCTAACTTAGTCATTGCTTTCACAATAGACAGGATAGACTGCACTGTGTTACTGTAAATGATAGGTCGGAACTCCATGCGTTCTTGGTATGTGAAACCATCTTTATGGATGATCCTGGAGTAAAAACAAACAAACAAAAAAAGTGTGCAGGTTGCATTAAAAAGGAAACACAAGAAAAGTTGGATCAGATTTTTTTTTGTTTGTTTTGTGTGAGAAAGAACTGAATCCATCTGGCTCATGGAGAAGCATTTATCAATGGTTAATCTGCCTATTCTGGTGGAATGGATTAACAGTGGTTTCTATAATGACACGAAGCGAGATTTTAACTTCCCAGTTTTAGTGCATAGGTAACCTATGACTCAACATAAAGTACAGATCCCCAGCCCACTCCTATTGAGTCAAAGGTGCTGGACTTAAATCTCAAATATTTTACTATTAGAATCTTCAGTATTAGACTTGGGCTTTCACACTGCTTGTTTAGTCACTATTGTTTTTAACTCAAATTTCATCTGAGCAGGAAAATAAATGTAATTAAATTTCTGGACTGCAAGATACTTCTCAAGAAAAAAAAATCTCACACACATATTTCTTTGTGCATTGATTTCAACTTCCAGTTCGTGAAATATATTAATATTATTATCTATAATATCTTTGGGAAGATAAGTATTATTCAGGAGAATTTGCCCTATTTTGTAAAGGTCAAGGAACTTTAACTGTCAAATTCAGTTCTTCAATTAATGTGATTCTGAGAGAGGGATTTTAGTTTCAAAATGTTCCCTGACTGAACTGTGGTGTGGGGTTAAAATTCTCCAGGATCAGTGTGCAGATTGTGTCTTGATGGGAAAAAATAGATCAGTTCACTTGGAGGAGTTTGATATACCTCGATGGTAGTGTAGTGGATTGGGGATGGCCTAAGTCACGGCCTCTGTACAAAGCACCATTTAGCCCAGAGCTCCCCACTGCTGTAGCTGGTCTCCTTTAATGAATCAGATGACCTTAAAATCAAAATTCTTTGAACTCACATCACAAAATACAGAACATTGTATTTAAGGATATTTTCTCCACCTTTCCACTTGCTACCTGTGAAAGTAGGTGCTTTTCTATAATAAAATACAAAGCAGCTGAAACTTGAAGCACATGAGCTTGGTTTGACCGCTTTAAGCTTCTCACAGTAGTGCCCAGAACAGGATGTGTGGGGAAGATGAGTATTTTGCCTGCAGCTGAAAAAATCCAGGATAAGAGTGAAGGCAAGACCTTAATGCAGTCCCCAAATGACTATTTTATGTGCTGTTTTCATGCTTTCCTTTGAAGAACAAAGAGAGGAAGAACATTTAAGATCTTGAAATAAAACAAGAATATGTAATTACAGAACAAAACCTTGTTTTTGCTCAAGGCTTTTTATGCGCTATTTTTTTTCAATGTATATGTATTTATGTCCTCTGGCAGAAGATATGCTAGCCAGCCTATTAAATCAGTGGTGAATTTTACTGCTTTTATTAAACATCCATCATTCTTAAGAAAGGATTTTAAAACAAGGTGACATCTTGTATAGCCAGAAAAAGCTTTGTATTGAACAGAAAATCTTCCTTGGATAAAATAAAAAACCTATGAAAAATACATTCAGGATGCTGAATCTGTGAAGTGTTTTTTTTCTAGTCATAATATCTAGATTATGTTCCTACAGGAAGAAAGATTTTAATCTCACATTATTATTATTATTATTATTATTATTATTATTATTATTATTATTAT
>JAPSGF010000006.1:22939442-23006072 GCA_035772895.1 Perdix hodgsoniae
ATTATTATTATTATTATTATTATTATTATTATTATTATTATTATTATTATTATTATTATTATTATTATTATTATTATTATTTTCACACAAGGTGGGTTTCTTACCAGGTAGGTGGCATTGGTTCAGTCTCAGCAGGCTTGATGAGTTACCAGATAATTTTTTTTCTTTCTCTTTGTTTGCTGTTCTGTTATAGTTCTGAGACTTACAAAATAGATTTGCATTGAAAATTCAAGGCAAAGCATTGAAATTTTTAAACAAGTTATCTCACACATTGGAAATGTGAGAGTCAGAAATGAGGAGATCCAGAAAAGCATTTTTATCTCTCTTTTTAGTTTTGCTCCATAACCATCCTAGCTTTTTGGGGGGGTTTGAAACATATTTATATTTGGAGCATCAGAAGATATTGTGCAAAGCTAAGTGGAATGATTCAGCTTTGATTGAAATCTTCACTCTTGGAAGAATAAGGTTTAGGAATTAGAAAATTATATTAACAGGGGTAAAATAAATCGAATTTTAGTGTGAATTTGCATTTTCAGCAAAATGACTCCCTATGTAAGTATTTATCGGTCTTCTCTAGAAAATGGTATACTTAACCAAAAAATCAACTTTGCTTAAACTGTAAATTTTTCCTTTTTAGGAAAAAAAAATTGGTTATGACAGAAAGTTAATATTTTGTGTGATAAGTGATAATTTTCAGCAACATTTTTGTTGGAAAATAGTTCATATTTATGCTCATATGTGTGCAAATCTTTAAGTAACTTAGCTTTGTCATTTGGTGACCTTTCTTTGAAGCTGTTTGGGGTTTTCTGCTTTATTAAAGTGCTCACTTCAGAGGAACATCTTCAGTCCTCTCCTACTTCAGCCCAATACATTTAAATGGTTTATTGCATAGTGAGTGTTTCCTAACTGCAACACTAAACAAAAATGAAGTCATCCACCACTGAACTGGAGCAAAAAAATAATTAGGCAACTACTGAATGCATGGTATTAAATCAGTCCAAATAGAAAATGAGGTGCTTAAGTGGCAGCAAATTTGTTTTATGGTATAACAGTTTTTACTTCACATTTTAAAACATGCTGGTGAAGATACAGAGCACTTAGAAGATGAAGCATTTAGGAAAATTTAAAGTAGAAATAATATTTCTGATTTAGTAAAACATTTTTTTTTCTTACACAGGAAGAGAGTGGGGTCATGACTTTATAGTTACAATGCCTGTGTAATTTTTTTTCTGTACAAGGGCTGCTCTGAAAGTAATGCTTCCTACTTTATGGTGTTGGCTCATGATGTCGAAGGCAAATGTTGGTGGTAGAGTATAGAGGTTGAATCTTTCCACCAGTATTTTTTCACACTTTTTTTGCTGTGTGACAGATGACAGCAGAGGAGCAGTCTGACAAAATGGCATCTGACGTGGAAGTGTGTATGAAGAAAAGGTGTGGAACTGAATTCCTCCATGTGGAAAAAATAGCACTCATTGACATTCATCGATATTTGCTGAATATTTGGGAGAAATAACACTATTGACTTCAATCTGTGTGGTATCGTGTACACGTTGAACAAATTTCTTCTACAAATATTCTTGCAATAGATTTATGCACAGTCACAGTTCTTCCATATCAGTTAATCCAAATTTGAACAGTGATTTCTGTATTTGGGCTTGTACAGTCTATTTTCCTCCCATTTGATTATAGTATGATAACCCTGTCATTGCTAAAAGCAGTGTTCTTATTTGTTCTCATTCGTGCTAGATAGTAGGTAGCAGCTCACTGTACGGGTTGACAACTAAATATTTTCTCATCTGAACTGTGGAAGACCTGAGAACAATCATTCTGTCCACTGGCAGGATCTAGAATACTAACATGGAAACCAACAGTGTTCTGTGGAATTCAGTTTGAAAAAACAATGATGGAGCACTATTTTTATATAATGTGAATGCTTCAATATTTTCATTTTATATACAGTGAAATAAGATGAAGTTAATAAGGACTAAATTAAAATTGAGCAAAGGGAGATGGTTGACATAATGTGAAATTAAGCTGTGGAACTACTTGCCATTGAATAATGCAGATGTTTACATTGTTCAAAGAGATTCAGGAGAAACCAGATATGAAATAACTGAGGGCTTTTAAACACAATGATACCATCTCTGGTTCTCTGCTTCAGGATGCTGTCTAACTCACAGATCACCAGATACCAGCAGGATATTCAGTGAAAGTATTCCAAAGTGTTTCCATGTTTGGTCTGATAATCTTCTGGAAACATCCTCCAGTAAATACTGGAGGAGACAGGATACTAGGTTAGGTGAATGTGTTAAGGCCCATTGTTTTATATCTCTGTGATCTCACCACAATGCTGTAACTCCTACCAAAGGCCTTCTACCAAAGGTAACTCCTACCAAATTCTTCCTGCTCTTCAGCAAGAAGATGTGCATGATTTGAGCAGATTTGATTACCAGTCCAGCTGTGTGCCTTAGTCACTTTGTCTTTAGATGGTTGAATAAAAACTTGATTTTAATGATGTTTATTTTCATATTATTCAAATAAGCATAAATATTGTATTAAGGCATTACGCTACAAATACCAATTTCAACAAATGATATGAATATTCATGTACTTACTTCATTTGCTTTACAATAGTGCTCTTTCCTGACTCTCCAGCACCTGAAGAAGGGGAATATTAAGATGTGATTGATACATAAATAAGTAGCAAGTATTAAAAATACCACTCTGGAACAGAATTTTGTATATATAACGAGCAATACATATGTTCAGGATCCCCACTGCACTAACTATAACACTCTCCAGTAATTTAAAATGATGAAATCTTGGAGAAAGCATCAATTCTGAAAAAGGAAAGGAATTCTTTAAGAAAGGAACATGCAGTCAATTAAAGCAGAAACATAGTCTCTTCAATCGTTAAATAAGATAAGGATTTTATTTTGATTGTGTGACCATCAGCTGGGTATGTGGGCAAAAAGAGGTGGAAAAAGCTCCAGCTCCTGACAGTATGTTGTTCATTACATGATTTGTAGCTTCTCGTCTAATGTGTTTCATGACTTTTATAAGCCAAACCCTCCAGTGTGTTTAAAAAACTAGAAAAGTGGTGTATCTGTGTTGTTTATCTGATGATACAGAGGAAGCACATGAGGATGTGTTTTGATAGTCCCATGTTCTACTGCTGCAAGAGGGAAACCTACCATGTAGCCATGTGCCACGTAGAAGATACAGCTTGGGAATGGTTCCGCAATAAAACTCCACGGCTGTCAGGGAGCTGTAGGCTTTTGGTTGCAAAGACATTTTTCAGAAGTGGGGTTAACTTTTGGTTAGAGTACTCTGATGAAATTGGCCTTCTCATCTCATGCAAAGTTGGTAATCACAATAGAAACCTTTCCATTGGAAATGAGTGTGAGTTTAACTGATTTTAATTTCTGTCAGTGAGACTGGTGAGGAACAGGACTTGACCACACCTGCCAGACAAGGGCTAGATTTTAAAAGCACTTGAAGAGAGGATTTAATTTTGCATATGAATTCTTGGGACAAGATTCATCATTACTCTCCTTTTTTTCAGGTTATCATTTACTTCATTGGACAGTGTTGAATACTTTTGACAAAAGAGGAAATCTCAGAAATAATGACTGTAATTAGGGGCTCCTCAATGAATGGAACAAACAAGATAATTTCCCAAACAGATTTTGTAAATCTAATAACATTTAAATGACAGAGATTAATTTATTCAATTAATTTACTCAAGACAGCAAATCATATGCAAAACATTTTCTAATACCCATAATAGGAACAGCAGAAAGTGTGAGAGAAAAACATCAAGCCTATGCAAAATGGTCTGATGCTGCCATCTGCCATAGTTTGAACAAAATTCAAATTTGCTATGGATCATTTTTTATGTCTTCAATTCCTATCTGAAGAACCTGGTAAAAACCTATTGGTGAGACTGAATTTACTTTCTGTAGAGAAACAAACAAGCAGTTCTAGGAATTCCTACGTTCATCTCATGGAAAGATCACAGAATGACAGAATTGTAGGGGCTGGAAGGGACCTCCAGAGATCATCAAATCCAACGCCCTGCTAAGCAGGCCCCATGCAGCAGTCTGCACGGGTAGGTGTGCAGGGGGGCCTTGAATATCTCCAGAAAAGGAGAATCCATAACCTCCTTGGGCAACCTGTTCCGGGTGCTCTGTCACCCTTATTGTGAGGAAGTTCCTTTGCATATTGGTATCAGAAAGCATAACATAGAAATGAGACTCTTTTCCAGATCTGGAAGACAACATAAAAATAGAGTAGACAGCAATAATTTATATCTTATGGAAGCATTTATTTACCTCTGTTCATCTCTAATTTCATAGAATCATAGAATCATAGTATGGTTGGGATTTGAAGAGACCTCGGAGACCATGAAGTTCCAACACCTTGCTATAGGTAGGGACACCTCCCTCTAGACCAGGTTGCTCACAGCCTTATCCAGCCTGGCCTTGAATGCTCCCAGTAAGGATCCACAACTTCAGTGGACAACCTATTCCAGTGTCTCTCACCACCCTCACATTAAAGAATTTCTTCCTAATATCAAGTCTAAATCTACCCTCTTTCAGCTTAAAACCATTTCACCTTGTCCTATTGCTACCTGCCCTTATAAAAAGTCCCTCCCCAGTTTTCCTATAGGCCCCTTCAGGTACTGGAAAGCTGCTATGCGTTCTCAGAGCCCCAGGCAAAGAGAGAGCCCCTCATAAGGGAGGTGCTCCAGCCCTCTGAAAAAACAAATGACTCTCAGACATTGGCTTTTCTCTGGAGTATTCTTTCAACGTAGCAGCATTTGTACCCCAGGAGATGGGCCAGAAACAACTTATTTTGCACCTGCTTCCTCTCTTCCTTCCCCTTCCTGTACAGCCTGCTCCTCAGGATGGGAGTGCAGGGCCTGAGCTGCATTTTGATGCACTGCAGGTCTTCTGCTCATGCAAACAGCAGCAAAAGCATTGGGTAGCCCCTGCGAGACTGAAGGGGGAGTTGAGTGTAGCTTTCCTTTAGGAAGTGGTGTAGAGGGAAATTGTAATCTAGCCCAAATTTTCTACATAAAATAGTAGGGCTGAAGTCAGTCTTGTCTTAGAACTTGGAAAGTTTAATTGTCTTTTGAATAACAATCTGTGAAGATCTGTGAAGGTATCTGCCTGACGTGGACAAGTAACATGCCATTGCCTGTATTTTGCAGTTCACATACAGTTGATTTCAAATTTATCTTTGATTTCTATATCTCTATTTGGATGTCAAGTTTCCAGTAAATGAATAAAAATACAGAAAATAAAGGCAGAAATATCTCAATCAGTGCCTGAAATTCTGGCTGTGCTCTTTGGAGCCAAAAGATATTTGCCGTGCCCTGGTGTGTGCTACATCCTCTATAAGCAATATTCTTAACAAACAGTCTGGCAGCCTCTATCTGCTTCTCTTCTTAGCTGGGATGTTTTGAACTCGACTTCCCAAATCCAGTGCTGATCTGTGCTTCTGGACTCACTGTGACTTCAGGGAAGACTCAAAAAGAAGTGCATTGTGGTATGGCTGAAAGCATGGAGCTGCTGCAGAACTTCACCCAGCAGCATGACATGATTTTTCCTCCGCTCCGGAAGGCTCAGCCTCTACGGTGCGCAGAAATATACAGATAGAGCAGGAATAGAGAAAAAAAATGGAGGTACCTTGAAAGTCAAGGGTACTTGCCTGAATTCAAAGTAGAGCTAAAACTGAGACCTCAGCTGCATCCTGACTCCCTCTACTGTCCTATGCAGAATTTCACAAAATCACAGACTGGTCAAGGTGTGAAGGACCTCTGGGTCCATCTGCTGCAGCCTTTGCCCAAGCAGGGACACTCAGAGCAGGGTGCCTAGGGCCATGTCCTGGAGACTTGTGGAGATCTCCAAGGAGATGACTCCACAGCCTCTGGGCAGCTGTCGCAGTGCTCTGTCACCTGCACAGTAACAAGGTACTTCCTAGAGTTGAGATAGAATGTTCTTTGTTACAGTTTCTGTCTATTGCCTCTTGCTCCGTCACTGGGCACCACTGAAAAGAGCCTGGTTCTGTCCTCTTTGCCCCTCCCTTCAGATATTTATGGACATTGATGAGATTCCGTTGAGTTTCCTCCAGCCTGCACAGTCCTAGCTAGCTTCCTCAGATTTTTCTCACACGAGAGGTTTTCCAGTCCCTTTGTCATCTTATGGTGCTACAATGGATTCTTTCCAGTATGCCCATGTCTCTCTTGCACTGGAAAGCCTCAACCTGCTGCCAATACTCCGCATAACAAAGTCCAGGATATGTTTAGCCTTCTTGGCAGCAGGGGTGCACTGCTGGCTCATGTCCAACTTGGTGTCCACCAGCACATCCAGGTCTTTTCCTGCTGAGCTGCTTTCCATCCTATGTCCCCAGCATGCCCTGGTGCCCAAAGTTGTTTCTCCTCAGATGCAGGACTTTACACTTTTTGCTCATGAACGTTGTGAGGTTCCTATCAAAACATTTATTCAGCATGTCACTGTCCCTCTGGATGATAGTACAATACTCTGTCATATCAGCCACTCCTCTTTTTTTGTGTGTGTCATAAAAAAAATTGCTGAGGGTACACTCTGTGCCATTGCACAGATCATTAATGACTATGCTTTGTTTGAATATTTGTGGATACCATGGAGAGTAACAAATCCCTTTCAAGATTAACATCTGTTGAGCTGTTGATGTTTTTTTTTTTTTTAATATATTATGCTTCTTTTCTATATCAAAAGAAATAGCTTTATATCTTTACAGTTATTATTTATGTGATAATAAAGGTTTGGTTTAGGAAATTTTCCGGAAGGAAAGGTAAGAAAATAAGAAGTACTGCCGTCTGAATATTTTGTTTGAAATTTGTTACAGAAGCCACTGACTTTCATGTGAAATGGCAAAAAACAGGGAAAGAAAATCCTGAAATTAAGATCAGAACATGTGTCACACCTCTGCCTGAGCCTTATCTGTGGTGCTTAGAGCTCTCAAAATCACGACTTTTTGATCCTCATACCAAACAGAGCAAATTTATGCACAGAAGGAAACTGGTAAAGAGATCTAAGTTCTTAATTAGCCCTCTTCTCTCTTGATGGTATGAAGTTCTTAAATGTTTTCCCCAGTCATCTCCCCAAAAGTAAAAAGTAAATAAACCATTGCCTCCCAGTCAACAGGATTATTGTTCTCAAAGTCTTTGTTTTCAGAATAGATACTGATAGCATTAATTTTAACCTGTCCTCAGAACTATGGTAATTGTGAAGGATTTGATTCATTTTAACTGTCCACACTGTAAAACTCTGTATTTAGACCCACTATCAGAGATCTCCTGTATTCAATGGAGACAAATATTTGTGTCTAAAAAAAAAAAAAAAAAAAAATCACTGGATTTTCATCACCTTGAGGTAGATTAAATACTCTAAAAACAAGTACTTCCAAGTGAGTTGGGGGTGACCAGCACTCACCACTGGAAACTCTCCTGAACTAATAAATTTCAAAGTTGTAATCAACTTCAAAGTTGTAATAGTTGTCTAATCTACAAGTGAGTTCTTCTTTCTGTGAAATGTCACTGTTGATATCTGATATTGTGAGTACCAGCTGTTGTGGTGTGCTTTGCAATTTGCACACAAATTACAGGCTGTCGTACAAAGTACATAAACTTCAGGCAATGTGGTACAAGGCTTGACCATATCTATTTCCTGAAGCAAAAGAAATAAAACTTTCATCTTAGAGTTCTGGTATGATTTTTAAAGTATAAATATGCAGAGAGTAAATTTCTGGCAAGGATGGTCTTGATAGCACAGCGGCATTTAGCAGAGAGGGCTTAGACCTCCTGGCTCCTAGGCAGCTTCTCAAGAACATGATAAAGGGACATCATTTTTCTATTGCTTCCTCTCTCTGTGTGTGTTTTATAAACAGCAAATTGTCAGTTCTGTGTACAGAATGTGTTTACCGAGATTACGGAACATGATACAAACAACTGCATTGTCTTTAGTTTCTGTATGTCATTCAATTTGTATAAAATGATGTATCAGAGGACACAGCAAGCTCTCAGCCTGGTCATGGCTGTTGGTCAGAGACATCTCTTTGTAATCTACCCACATCTTAACACAGAGGGCAAGTCCCCCATCCTTTCTGCCCTGCCTATCCCTTCTAAAAAGCTTGTAGAAATCAATCTTAGTATTCCAGTTATGTCATTTGTCCCACCATATTTCCGTGATTGCAATTAGGTCATAGCTTTCTAATTGCAACATGATTTCCATCTCCTCTTGCTTATTACCCATGTTGCATGCATTGGTGTAGAGGCATTCCAGCTTCTTGCGAGAACCTCCCAAATTCTTCTGGGACAATCGGAAGTTCTCCCATTCTTCCTGAAGTGACTGCTCCCTGGTTCTTCTCAGTCGCTCAGTAATACAACCCCTTCCCCCATCAAATCTAGCAAATCTAGCTTAAAGTTCTGGTGAAAAGGTCAGATAGCTGGCTGCCCTGTTCACCAGCTGGCTATAGAAAAGTTGATGTGGTGCCCCTTATACACACTGCTTCAGCAGATATTCAACAGAAACTTTCACTCTAACTTTGTACTAGATTGAAAACAGGCCTTAGTTTTCTTCGCCTCAATTCTTTTTAAGACCATGTAAATGCAGGTTGTAAACTGTTTGTCTGCCTATCTATCTCTCTCTCTATTTATTCATCAAGTGTTTAGTTCCTTGTGGTCTAGATCCTAACAGATCTCCAGAAGAAAAGCCTTTCCAAAACAGCACATATACACAAATTTGAATTTTTATTCTGTGTATTAGGAATAAAAGTAGATAACACAGAAATACATACTGCAGAGAAAGCTTTCGTAAAAATGGATCAAGTTCCCATGGTTGTCTTGTTTCATGAATCGAATGTGAATAGTTGAGAATGAAAAATGTCAAACTTGAATTAAATTGAAGTCTTTTTCATATAGCTTGCAACTGATCTCGGAGCATTTTACTAACAGAATTGTAATGCAGATATATTAATAATGTCAAAAATAAAAAGACTATACATATAGGAAAACTTTCTGTGTTAGTGTTCTTAATATTAAATACATACATATTTTCTAGAAGTAAGTTTGTGTCCACTGTAAGACTGCTTACAGTATGAGTACCAAGGTTTGAAGATCAAAATATATCATCAAGCTGCTTATCTTACAAATTTCTCTTTATTTTCTAAATTCCTCTTAAGGATTTAATGTTTTTCCTTTGTGGATCAGTGTTGGTCAGAGGCAGGATGCTGGAATAAATGGACTTTCAATTAGTTTTCTCAATAATATAACAAAATTATAGAAACTTTATGAAAATTTAAATATGATTCTGGTTTTG
The DNA here is from genome assembly GCA_035772895.1 of Perdix hodgsoniae. Lineage (NCBI taxonomy): Eukaryota > Metazoa > Chordata > Aves > Galliformes > Phasianidae > Perdix > Perdix hodgsoniae. Next base: position 22,948,808 of record JAPSGF010000006.1, read on the forward strand.
ACTAACTCGAGTTTGACTCAGCAAGACCAATATATTTTATATTATTTTAATAATATTATTTCATTTTACTACCTTCTATTCTGCTATCTGGATTTTTATACATTAAAAAAAAGCCCTTCTAAGGGCTTCTATAAAAATGAAGTGGAACAGTTTGGAAAGCAATCAATTTCAATAAGTGATAACACATGAGCATTTTCTATTTAACCATTTGTACCACTTAATCCTGCTGTAAATGAATACATATTGTATTATACAAAAAGTCTGTATTACATTCTGCATAATTAAGCATCAGAACATTTATTCTAAAAGCAACTTCTCATTTCTCAAATCTTTACATTCTAAAAGATTTATACAATTTTAAATTGCATACTTAGAATCACAAAGTGGCTTAGGCTGGAAGGGACCTTAAAATATATATGTTCATCTCTCATCCTGTAGTTACATGATCATTTTCAGCCCATTCCTTGTGTCTTAGTTGTTGGCTTCATATATATCTGTTCTAAAATTTTAGAGCAAAATAACACATCAGTGGAAGAATATTATCAACAATTTTTATTTTATTTACCCAACAGTAGTAGTTTGACTGTCCTGGCTTCCCTCTCTGCTTCTTCCTGGAGTTTCTTTTCCAATTCTCTGGATCTCCTGGCTGACTCCTTGCTCTCAGAACTGGCTCCACCGCCCATCTTGAGGTGTTCACAATCCTTTCTTTGTCCCAACTGATTTACTTCTAGATAGACCAGTTGCTTTTATTACAGAAGGCCAATAGCTTGTTCTTTGAGAAAATCTAAAAATCCCATTCAACCCCTGTGCTCAGCTTCTGAATCAAGTTGTCTCTTTGCATGTGTCATATGATCTGAAGACATTATAGTCAAGGATTTACATAGAGGCATAAAATGTACTGTTGTGATGTCATAGATCCAAAATTATCTATTCAAAAATAAAAGCTAGGTCTGGATGGTTCTCTGTTCTTCTTTGGATGGGATATAGCCTCACCTATTTCAAAGAAATATGCAGAATATCTTCAAATGAAAAAAAGTTGGGAGTTGCTCAAGGGAAAAATTTTCAGCATATGAATCAGTGTTCATGCTCTGGAGGAAAAGGAAAAAAGATTTATATGCCTTTGAAGCATTTGTATTATTTATTTTTAATTATTCTAAGTTATCATAACTAAATATCTTTGTTTAACTGAGTTATTAATCAGCACACAGTATGCTCGATGCATTTTCATGTTATGGCAAGTGCATTTATTTACTTGTAATGATAATAAGTTTTTCACTGTGGTTTGTAACACCTTTTATTATAGTTTTGTGTGATCATTCCTTAATGAATGTCATTGTGCTTTGCCCTGTGATTATGTTATCAGTTATTGGTTCCAGCTGAAAGTATCACACCTTTTTATGTATAGGTAAGATAGGAAAGAGGTCAGATTCTCCTCACTGATGTAAATATTTTGTCTAGTTTTTTTTTTGCTCACTGCAATTGCAATATAGAAGTATTTTCATGTAATATGGCGGGTGCATATGCTGTCAGCTGTATATGGAGAAAATATACTCTATTGTAATTCACACCTGGCTGAATTACTGTCAGGACTGAAAGACTGAAAATACATCCTCTTTGATCTCTTCTCCTTGGATTAAGAATTAAAATAAATCTCACTGATGGTGTGCAGTACTACAATTAACTGCAATTTTACTCACTTTATGTGCAGTATTTCAGTTATATTAAATACACATATTTGTATAAAATTTTATGGCAATTTTACAATTATTGACTAGTAATACTTGGTAATGCTCTGACTTCACAAGATTTAGCCTGGAAATAACGTTTAAGGGGAGTATAAACATACAGGCATGTTTGAGTGATATTAGATAAATTTTCAGACCGGAAGAAAAATGAGGAAGAGAATCAGAAGGAAAGTATTTCACACGTCCTATTCAATGGAAAAGTAACTTTCTCCTAGCAATCCAGATGTACCAGGAAGGCAACCAGCACTGGGCTATGGGGGTGGGAGGGAGAGCAATGAAGATGAGATATGTTCCTAATGAGTGATCCATGGGAGTGGGGAAGTGCTGCTTTCTGAGAAAAGACAAGCCCTCTGCTGTTCTGGTCCCATTTATTAGTGAGTGTCACATTGTACTTAAAAAAGACCACATAATGCAATAAAGATCTGAAGTTGTGATTATTCAGTATTTGCCTCTCAGTGAAGCAGGAAGTCTGTTTTCAGTACTCTGCACTGCTTTGCCAGAAGGGAATTACCAGTACTTCCAACAGTTGCTTTTTTTTGCGTATATATCTATAAAGGATAAGATTGCATTGCTTTGTTAAGCTTGTGTTCCTACTTTGTTTATTCTTTAAGGCAGATCAAAATAAGACCTTAATGCAGCTGTACTGGCAACTTGTTTGTTTAAAAAATGAAAATAAGCAGCCCCAAACTATTACATCTGCACCAGGTGTCTGTTTACCGCAACCACGGGCAAGCACTGTGCTCCCATGGACTTCAGTGTTTAGGAAAGTAATTGATTAAGCATTTCTCAGTCATTTCTCCTTCATTTTGGTGCTTCTATTAAATATGTACTATCTGGGATTTTTATTTGATAAACTACAAAGACTCTCTGTAGACTTGTTCAGTTGCCTCATACCAGTATATAAGGCAAATACTGGTATAACTGTTAAGTTTGCATTAAATTTTTACAGTATCTAACTGAAATTGTGCAATAGTAAACTAGAACCTATCCAGTTACAGTGGAAGGAAATGAATGTAAATAAGTAACAAAGAAAGCTTTACATCATTTTGCCTAGATGGAAAGCAATGGAAAACCAGGTGTGATTTCCACAGCATACAATTCCAAGCATCCATCATACAATTCCAAGCATCCAGCATAGTTGCTGCTATGTCTACATATAGAAATTGATTTTATATAATTAGGTATTTAATAGAAGCAGGCTGCAAGTAGAACATCAATAGAAATAAAGATAAAAGCCATTGCTTCATAAACATGCAATGCCTTTAACATTTTACCTATCTGATTTTCTTGCTTCTATCTTCTAACTCTTAACTGAGCAGTTTGCTGAGAACCACAACAATCTGCTTCCATTTATCTGGAGAATTAAAGTAGATTTAGGAGAAAAAAATAGGATTCTGATCTACTTTGTACATCATCATCATTATTATTGCTATCACTTCCTATATTGTAATTGATGCATTTTCAGCTATTGATCAAGCAAAAATAATAGGCATTGGCTTATAGGACTCAAATGAATCTAAAATGTACCACAGTTTTTTTTTTCTTTCTTTCTTTTTTTTTTCCCATCACTTCTAGTTGCAATAATAAAAATATTGTCTCCATGTCTCTCTTCTATTGTATAAATCAAGTATGGTTGAAACTGAACTTACTGAAAAAGACTATATCTGGAAAAAGTCTCTCTGAAATGCACTCACATTTTCTATAGAATATTAACTTAATATTACTGGAGTTGTTTCTAGTGATGCACTCTAGATGGTGCTGATATATAGAGTGCACACGATAGGCATTTAGTAGCTACTGTGAGAAATTATGAGACTTTCTGAAAGTCTCTTACAGATGATCAGTTCCAAAGTTATGGATTTGGAATTCTAAATTGCATTTTCTAAATTTGATTTTACAATTTAAACTGAAGGTGTGGTGGTTTGGGATATTTGTTTCGTAAATGTGGATTGTACTCATTGTAAAGTCTTTGAATTAACTGAGAGGGTTTTTTTTTTTTTTTTTTTTTATTTTTTTTTTTTTTAAAAAAAAACAAACAAAAAAAAAAAACCAAAAAAAACCACTGTAATCTTCTTAGTAAAAGAAAGAGTAATAGCTTATAACAATAAGTTATAGCACACTTGGAGGGTTTTTCGGTTGTTTGTTTCTTTTTCCTTTATTTCTTTGCGTTCATGAACTGACATCTGTTCATCTTTTCCACATTTCAGTATAACTAATGTTTTCCCTTTTCCCTGATAACATTTGGAAGAATGACATTGACCAAAAAAAAGAGGAAGCTTTGGTAAGAATAGAATTCTCTAAATATAGAAACTTTCAATACATTTCCTTCATTATAAACCTAAATAAAGGAAGCCCGAAAAATCTTCAGTACAATACCAGTTACAATCAAAGGAAGCTCTTCATCTTTTTCTGTTGTTTGATTACTTTATTACATGTTGTCCTTGTTAGTAGAAAAAAAAAAATTCCTTTACACCCAGAATGTTGGCAAATCCATCTGGACTTTTCTAACTACTTGCGTGCAGAGATACCTTGCTGAATGGCAGATATTACAGACACATCAAAGCAAGTGTGGATACTTCTTACAGTCAGCTCTGCTGTTAGCTTAGATCCATTGTAAGCTACATTAACTCTGTACAAAGCTAGTGCTTTTAAAACCTGTTAAGAATTATGGTTTATTACCTTTGGCGCTTGGCCATGGGTCATGGGACTTAAATGTCTGTGGATCTGAGGTACTATTCCACATAGGGTTGTGGTTTGCTATGGTATATTTAGTTTGGCTTGTCATCTGCAATGTTTGATGTAGACATACCCATATTACTTGACTGTGATATGCAATGATATACACGACATCTTAGGATATTAATCCTTATGTGAGATTTTCATCTCTCAAACTCTCAGGAACAATGGTATGAGATAGACCTGGAAGAAGGTAGTGGGGTTAACTTTGAACTGGCAACTGAATTTAGCAGTAACAAGTAACAGGTGGAGAACCTTTGAGAAGTAGATTGACTTGTTCTTAAGTTATCTCCCTTTGCCACTCAAATTGTCTTCCAAGATATTGTGATTTAGTCATAAAACTGAAACAGCTGAAGCTTGAGTGTGATATAAAGACTACAAAAAGCTGTCCAAGTAGATACCTAGGTTCTCTTAAGAATTGTCTTCAAGACAAGGGGAAAATATATCAATCTCAAAACCAATCATGGCATTGAAATATTTGGCATAAAATAAGAAAATGTATCATCTATCTGATGGTTTCACACTCCTGTAAATGCTATAGAAATGGCATTAGCAGACAGAATTACTTTTGTTATTTACCATTCAGTCTCTATGATGGAATCCAACCTTTCAGAGTCTCTGGCAGCAGGTTCTCTGATTTTTCCTATACTACTGCTACCTTCAATTCTGTCAGTGCAGATATGTGATGCATTCAGTTGAGTTGACTCAAGGGTAGTCAGACTTTCTCAATTTTTCTATTGGGAATCCAGAAACACTCCTTTGAGCACACAACTTTTAAAAACTTGGACATGAAATCTAATGGAGAGATGAATGTTTAAATATTTGCCATACCACTAGTCTTTGTATATGACTTCGTCAGTGAAATAAGGCAATCTCATCAGAAAATATTCTCTGGTTTTCCTCTCAATATGGGAATACTTTGAAATTCATGGCTGTAGTAAAGTAAAGCCAGCAATACACTCAGGTGACCAAGAAGGACAATGACATCCTGGCTTTTATGAGAAATAGTGTGGCCAGCAGGAGCAGGGATGTGATCATCCCTCTCTACTCAGTGCTGGTGAAGCTGCACCACAAGAACTGTATTCAGTTTTGAGCCTCTCACTACAAGAAAGATATTGAGGCCCTGGATCATGTCCAAAGAAGGGCAACAAAGCTGGTAAGGGGTCTGGAGGGGTCTTATAAGGGAACTGAGATTATGTAGCCTGGAGAAGAGGAGGCTCAGGGTGATCTCATCTCTCTCTACAACTGCCTGAAGGGAGGTTGTGGTGTAGTGGGGGTTGGCCTTTTCTCCCATATAACTTGCTTAGATCAAGAGGGAATGATTTCAAGTTGCACTAGGGGAGGTTCAGGTTGGATGTCAGGAAATACTTCTTCAAAAGAGTGGTCAGATGCTGGAATGGATTGCCCAGGGAGGTAGTGGAGTCATCGTCCCTGGAAGTGTTCAAGGAACCTTTAGATGTTGTACTGAGGGACATGGTTTAGTGGGAAATATTGGTGATAGGCAGACGGTTGGATTGGATGATCTTAGAAGTCTTTTCCAACCTTATGATTTTATGATTCTATGAAAGTTTCCAGGTCAGTATCCTGCTCTGTTCTTGATGAACAGCACTTACATTTGTGGATACGCACTGTGTTAAAGGGGGATCTGCTGAATTTATGTACAGAGGAGGTTGAAATGTTATTAGATGTAGGTTTGTTTACAATTCAGATACCTATGCTAGAGGAGACAGAACAAAATACCCGGTTACAAAAGTCAGATTATACCTGAAAGATATATATCATCACTAGCAAGGATAGCTTAACTTTTCTTAATCCCCCTTACTCCAGACACACAAGTCAATTTTTTATTTTGTTTTGTTTTAGTTTAGATGATTTTGTATATAAAAAAAATAGAAATTCTGCAAGAAGGCATTCCAGCATGTTTTAATGCCATAAAGCCCCTCATAATTTAAGGCAAAAGCAGAGGTTGGAAGGGAGATCTAGAAGTCTCTAGTTTAACTCTCAGTTCAAAGCAGAACTAACATCAAAATTAAAACATCTCAGGGTCTTGAATTGTTACATTATAAAATATCCAAGGATGAAAATTTCACAGCCTCTATAGGTAGCTTATTCCAGTGTGAAGAATTTTTTCAATCCCTCTGGTTAGAATCGTCTTTGTTGGAACAAGTGAGCATTACTTCTTTTCCATTTCTCATGATAGCCTGGCTCTGTTGGATCCTCTTTTTCTTAGTGGAAACCCACAGTTTGCAGATTTAATATTTATGTTTACTGTTGATATGTGGAGAAATGATGATTGACAGATCTTTGTCTCACTCTATAAACAATACTATTCTTAAATTACAGGCTCTTCGGCTTTTCCAACTGGAAAACAAACAAACAAACAAAAAACAACCCCAAATCAAACAAACAAGCAAAGCAAAAGGAAAAACTGAATACTTCTAACTTTCTTATAGGGAAGAAAATTTTTTTTTCTGTGTAAAACACTTAAATGCAATGAATATATCTGTAGTTAAATTCCAGCTGGAAATTTTGCCTTTTTCCCCTTAAGATACAAAAAATTGAAAATTTGGATTTTATTTTTTTTTAAAGTTCATTTTTCTCCTTCCTTGTTCCTGGGTATAAATAAGTAAATGAAATCTAAGAATTCTGTTTTCCTTATTTGTCATCTCCTTTCTAGGAAGTAATGTGAAATAGCAGGACAGAAAAGGGAAACTTGCCCCTTAGTTCTATAGTCATAGGAAAAAATAATGATGTAGTTGCTCATACTTATTGCTTACAGAAGAAAAAAAAAAAAGGAAGTAGAAGAACAGAAATAACATTAAACATGTTAATAAAAACATATTACAGGATATTTAAAAAATAATAATGAGCTGCTCAATTTTTAATCTTGACAGATTTATTTTTCCAAAATATTGACATACCCCAAAATTTGTTTACCTTCATGTGAAAGTCTCAGACTCACTGTGGGATACATGAACTGTGCTGGCTTCAATACACTCATTATCCTCAGTTCTATATTTGCTACACATGCTGATGCAATGGAATATTTGACATTGAGTGTTCTGAGACTGGGCCAGCCAGCTCAGTATCAGTCCGGATAAGACTCACATAATTCTTGTGTGTTTACAAATACTTTTGCTGAATGTATGGTCTGTACTTAGTGAATCTGCACCAAATTTGTTACCAAATTGGTTGCCGAATTTAGCATGTGGCTAAACTACTGTGTTCAAGTAAAGAACCAGTCATTCCAAAAACTTATTGTATAGATTTGGCTCACCAGTGAAAAGTCATTACAAAGCACAAAGTGCTCAGTTTCTCTGAAGTCAGTTCCCTAACTCCAGACCACGCCATGTCTGTGATTTAGCTTCTAGTACAGGATGAACAGTCAACACAGAACATTAAAAAAATCTTAAAACAATGGAGAGATATTTTGTCAACATCCCACTCTGAACATTTCCAATTCCCAGCAGAGCCATATATTACGATCTGCCCCACACTGCCTTGGAAATGAAGCAAGAGTAAGAACAAACACAATTCTAATTTGAAATGTAGAAGTCCTTTAATAACAAACATTTTAACCTTTCTTTTTTTTTTTGGTCAAAATAGCATGAAGGAAAAAATATGAAAAAGGCAAAAATGCACTTTTTCCTGCCTCCTGGTATTCTTCCTTACAAGAATAAGTGACAGATCATGCACCTGGGAAGGGGCAACCCCAACTACACTTACAGACTGGCTGATGAGATGCTGGAGGGCAGCACTACTGAAAGAGATTTGGGCATCTTGGCTGACAGCAAGTTGAACATGAGTCAACAATGTGTCCAGGCAACCAGGAAGGCCAACTATCCCAGGATACATTGAACAAGGCATTATGAAATTTGACTTCTGAATGATATTTGTTTTCTCTTTCAGAATCCAGATCATGATATTAAATAAATCAGATTCTTATGTTGGTAGGCTTTTAGAAAGGATGTTGTCACAGAGGAATATTTTTTCTATGAACACATTTCACCATAACCCTGTGTTTAGACCTGATGAATTCAAGGAATGGAGCATGGCAGCAAATTGTGGTAAGGGAAAAGGGGGAGATTTCCAAGGAAAGTCAGCCGATAATACTGAAGTTATTCTGCAAACACTCTGCTCAGTGTAACTTCTGTAAGAAATGTTACCTCTCTGGACCACATAAGCTGTCTCTCATTATCTTTGTAGGTTGCAACTATTTTAGCCCTTAATTGAACCTTACATGTTCTCATTTTCTTCTGTGATCAGACTGGCTTAACTTTCAAATGTCTTCAATCAAGATGCCCAAAGTTAGAATGATATCCTGACCTAATGTTTAATAGCAGCATGATGTGCCTCATCCTGACACATGTAGCACATAGAGGAAGTACTGGATTTTTTTCTCTCTTTTGGGGACTGTAAAAATTGGTTTTTGTATTCTTTTATGCTGCTTATGTAGCAGTGTTCTAATTAATGCAACTTGATATGACACTTCCCCTAGAAAAATGTGTATTGTCCTGGGAAGAATTCAAGGGAAAATGGAAATTATCTCATTCTTCTCACTCCCACTCCCCTTAAAGAATTACTTAAGGGCTCTGCATTTCTTCCTGATCTGGGCCTCCACCCCAGAAATGTTCTGTTCTTAGAGAGGAAAGGAAAAACAAAAACAAAATGTTTTTACCACTCTTCTGAATGTAATGAGCACAGCTCAGCCTCTTCCTGGATAATTGGGAAGGAGATCCTAAGCACACATATGTTGAAAACTCTACCTACATGCAATAAGTTGATGAGAAAAAAATCCCTCAGGTCTCACAAGAAATGAGGTCAGGACTTAGGTGCAAAGGAAATGGAAGAGCCTGCAAGACTAGCCAGACATTCTCTGAATGCCAATAGTGTCTAATACGGTTATCCCATAACAGAACACAATTGGGAGTGGATCTCCATCCTCAGTGGCAACCAACATCAAATGAGTAAAAGGAAGTACAAACCTTACTTTTAATTAGAGAATAGCATATTCAGGTGGAGAATACCTCCATTAGGTAGCACATTAGTTTATGCCTTCAAGAGTGAAATTTTTGTTACTCAAAACCACAGCTTCACTCCCAAAATGAAATATTATCCTTCCAGTTTTATTCTGAGAGTTGTTACTTTAATTGAAATTATTCTCTAGTCTCCTGAGGACTTGTTCTCTTGGCATCTATGATCTAGATACTTTATGCAAATGTCTCCCTAATTTCTTGTCTTCCCAGCATTTATGGTGTCTCAAAGTTGACTTTACATAAGTCTATCTGCACTGAACTGCAGAACAGAATATGCAGGTCCTTTGGACAGTGACTGTGTTCTCCTGTTTGCACATTTTTCTTATCACAGATTCTGAACACGCTATAGCTGTTTACTGTATTCTTTGGTATAACTTGAGTTATCCTATGTTATTGTGTTCCATGTTCCACATGTTCTGCTTGCTTTTGCAATTAATTTTATGGTTTCATATTTATTATTAAATTTGTTGTGGAAGTTGTGGAACTTTCATGTAATGCTGAGTAAAATTCCCTCCAGAGGTCTTTATAGGTCTTTATAGCAACTATCCCTTATTTTAAAGTTAGTGTTGTGCAGCTGGTAAGCTGTGTTACTGATGCTTCACACAAATTTGTCAGGCTATTTACTTATCTACATGTTCTCTGCTGCTTCAGAGTCACCTTGATGGAAAGTCATCTCTGGGTTGGATGGATGCCACATGCTGCCTTCTGTGATTCCATTTCCAGGGAAGAGGAGGGTCACGTAACTGTCATGGTTCTGACAGCCAGGCAGCCATGCTTAATGCTTCAGTGTAGTGCTTTGCTTGGGTCTTAGATTTCATTTGTGCCTGCTCAGTTTTTAAGTCCCTCTGACTTGCAGACATGGCAGGGCTGGATTCCAGCAGTTGGAATCTGATTCCTCACACATATTCAGCCCTATATTCTGTTCAGATTTTCAGTTTGCAGTTAAACCACTCCCTACAAGTCCTTAGCAACACCATTTGCCTTTTCAGTTGATCAGTTCTGTTGGATCATCTTGTTGTATGTGACAGAAAGAAATAAGTCTTACTCAGTGTTTGTCCCATACACTCAGTTATTGGTTGAACTTATAGGCAAAAGTTATATTTGTATATTCAAGAATGCCTGGCAATTATACTGGAATGAGACTATTAGAAGTGTTCTAGTAAAGAATTTGGTGTGTTTATGACTTTCCCTGAAAAATGTTTGGACTTGGCAATGAAAACTGGGACAAGTAAGGAAAGTTTTTTCAGAGCCAGTTTGGCTTGAAAGCTTTGACACTTTATTAACACAGTTTTCATTTACTGTTAGCGTAAGACGTATGTTCTTTAGCTGGACAAGAGGTTTTCAAGCTAGCTCACGGTTAGCCTTTCCAGATTTTTGTTCTCAAAGCCTTATGCTGCATTACACCTTTCTATGCTTCCTCAGGCAGAGTGTGAGTTAGAGTTCCTGTGTTCCTAAGTTAGAGTGAGGCTGAAATGGTTTCTTTGTCCACAACATGCACAAAACTCAAACACCAGAGATAGGAGTCTTCTTTCCAATGGGAACAACCACTTACACTGGAGATTGATTCAAATTCTGGATCAGTATTTGTATTTTCCGGTACATGCTATGTAATTCTTACATAATATTATTGAATTGTTTTCTCCTTTATGTCAGGATGCTGACTACCAAGATGCTTGATCTCCCTGGATTTTTTAATCTTTCCTATAGCCATCTTTTGACTCTCCCTGTGTGCTGAAATCCCTAGAATTAGTGCTACTTGTAGCACAGTAGTACATTCAGAAAATAAAATGTTTGTTTATTATTTGGCTTGTGATTTCAGATCAAATGTTAGAGCAAATTAGTCAGTAAATGGCAGACAAACACTTTCAAGAATTCATTTCTCTTCAGATGGCTGCTGAATCCTATTTTTTTTAAAGCACAATCTGTGTGCAGGTAACTCCAGAATCTGGAAGTCCCTTTAGGGCCTGAAGGAAGAGGTAGGTGTCATGAGTGCAAGTGTACACAGCTATATGAAAATCTTGAGTAAGTTGCCAGTTCCTGTATCCTCCCAACTGGAGACTACACGATGTTGTTGCTAAGCCACTGTCCATTGTATTTGAAAAGTCATGGCTGTTAGGCAAAGTCTCCAGTGACTGGCAAAGTCTCCAGTAACTCCCATTTTCAAGAAGGATAGGAAGGAAGACCTGCGGAATTATAGACTGGTGAGCTTCACCTTTGTGCCTGGGAAGATCATGGAACAGATTCTCCTGGAATCTATGTTAAGGCATATGCAAGACATGGAAGTGATCCGAGACAGCCAGCATGGCTTCACCATGGATCATGTGCATGGACTTTCTTCAGCATTCTCAATTGCTTGCCCTTCAGGTCCCAAAGCCTCACACACATTTTTCCAGGGCACATGGGAAGATGAGATAGGCTGTGAGGGGGTTCAATTTCCACCCCAAGCAGGGATCTATTTCCACTCTTCCCTACCTCTTAGATCCCCTCCTTCTGCCTGATGGCAAGAGAGTAGAGGATCCACCACTACTTGCAGAACATCCTCCCAGAGTCTCTCTTGCAGGGATGACAGGGTACGGATCCTCCAATCAATTTCCCTCTCAGCCAATTTGCCTATCGATTTCATACAATACGTTGCCATAATTTGTAGGGTATACTAGATGTTAATACCTGGAAAAGTAAGTGCTGCCTTCAGATACAAACAAGTGATCATGAGCTTGCTGATCACTCTTTACTTCCAGCTACTTTGCTGAAATCATTTATTTTCTTCTGGTCTTTGATTGTATCTGTATGTACACCCAGCTTTTCTTTTGTTCAAGTTGCTCAAGTACTTAGCACCTTCCTAGAACATATGACCCTGCATTGTAAGTAAAGATGGTGAAAATGTCTTCTCACTTCCAAGAGCTTAGGCTGAAGAGGGTTTCTAGGAGAGCACCAAATAACAATCAGATGCTGCATCATTGTGAAAAGAGACAGAAAGTGTAGGCAGCACTATCCTTTTCCTCTTTTTTTTTTTCTTTTTTCTTTTCGTATATTAGAGAAGTCACGGTGGCCAAAGTTAAAATGTAATTAGTTGTGTGAGAACAGCAGAAGAAGGAGGAAGAAATGGAACTTTTAAAAGATTCTCAAGAGACATTCCCAAAGACAGAAGAAGATATTTTTCTGACGTGAGAGCTTTGGGAATAGTCATCACATCCTCCAGGGGCATTTCTATTTATGTGACACTGTGTTTGGAAGATCCTCTCCTTTTATTTGTTAGACTAAGATGCAATTCTAAACAACCCATTTGTACAATTTTGAATCTGTGCACATTTGAGCAGAGGTAATCAATAAGAATTTATATTACTTCAATGTTATGTGTTTTTTATTAATAATTCATCAGAATAATGAATACAAAATAAAACTATGTGCAACCACTGCTGTTAAAATATTCTAACGTATTTTTTGTTTTTCTCTACCTGCTGGACAATGAGCCAGTTCCCACATTATCTGGATAGACAGTACTGATCTACCTGAGTGGAGAAAGGAACTACAGAGGGACCTGGATAGACAGGATCAATGGCCAAGGCAAACTGCATGAGTTTGAATTAGGCCAAGTGTTGGGTCACAACAACCCCAGGCAACCCTACAGCCTTGGGAAAGAGTGGCTAGAAAGCTGCCTGATGGAAAGGGACCTTGGTGTACTGATGGACAGTCAGCTGAATACGAACCAGCAGTGTGCCCAGGTGGCCAAGAAGGCCAATGGCATCCTGACTTGTATCAGGAATGGTGTGGTGAGCAGGACTAGGGAAGTCATCTTGCCTGTGTTTTTGGCATTGGTGAGACCTCACCTTGAGTACTGCATTCAGTTTTGGGCACCTCAGTACAGAAAGGACATTGAAGTGCTGGAGCAGGTCCAAAGAAGGGCAACAAGGCTGGTGAAGGGCTTGGAGAATATGGCCTACGAGGAGAGACTGAAGGAACTGGGCTATTTAGTCTGGGGAAGAAAAGGCTGAGGGGAGACCTTATTGTTCTCTTCCAGTATCTGAAAGGTGGTTGCAGCGAGAGTGGGGTAGGTCTCTTCTCTCTGATGACAGGTGACAGAATGAGGGGAAATGGCCTGAAGTTGTGCCAGGGTAAGTTTAGGTTGGATATCAGGAAACACTTCTTTACAGAAAAGGTTGTTAAACACTGGAATAGGCTCCCCAGGGAGGTGGTTGAGTCACCATCCCTGGATGTGTTTAAAAACCATTTGGATGTGGTGCTCGGGGACATGATTCAGCAGAGGGTTGTTAGGTAGAGTAGTATGGTTAGGTTGTGGTTGGACTCAGTGATCTTTAAGGTCTTTTCCAACCCGAGCAATTGTATGATTTTATGATTCTATTATTTAGTCCTGGGTGCTTGTGAAAGTTTCCAACAATCGAATATATAGTGCAAGCTTCTCTACTGTATTTATACATTAAATTCACATGTACTCTGCCTATCTGATACAGAAGCAACATTACCACTTACATATTCAAAAAGGATACTCCATCTCCCTTTGGTTACTTTCCCCAGCTGTCTGTGGTAGCATGGAATTGTATGGGGGTCTTGCTCGACTCTTGGTTGTCATCTGGGGAGTGCTCCCCTTACTCCTTATCCATAGATGGTCGCATGTCACCAAAGATGGTGACTTTATCCCTTCCAAAGGGAACAATTGTCTTTGATTAATCATATAATCTTAATGGCCAAGAATGGCCAAGATGCTGTTTTGATTAAATGTTAAACATACTTCATACTTTAGTATAAACAGTGCTTGATTAAAGGGTTCTATATTCATGTTGCTTAAGCACAATGTCTCCTTCTTAGGAAAGGGAAGCTTTATATTTCCATTGCATGTGTCTCCCCCCCATTCAGAAGTTTCAGATGTCTACCTGGTATCACTCTGAATCTGAATGAATCATCTTCTATCCTTTCACACACAATGAAAAATAATAGGCACTTCCAGATTTCAGTTTCTGCTCATATATGCAGCAGTATACATACCTAATATTTTATTGCTGAAATTTATCAGCAATAATGGTAAAATATTCTTTATCTCCCCCTTCAGTGCTCTGACTGTCATTCTCACAAAGGTTGTTCTGAACATGGTTCTCATCAGAAGAGCGTATTTTGCATCAGAAACTTCCTTTTTTTGTTGTTTTGTTTTGTTGTTGTTGTTTTGTTTTGTTTTGTTTTTCCACTGCTCTAAATTCAGCATTTCTCCAGGGAGAATTTTGATGGTGTCCTTCTCTCATGCAAGTTAAAGATTTCTTTACCACATAAGCTAAGGATGATTTTCTCAAAGTAATTAAACAAATAAAAATGTCATCAATGTCCAGAGAGACTCCAAGTGCTCAAAAGGTCATTTTCTCATTTTAGGAAAACGCTGTGTAAAAAATTTGATGTAAGGAGCTTTTTCAGACTCTAGTGCATGAATACTTTCGACTCATTACTAGTGGTTGGTTGCAGTGATTAGTGGCAATCAGGCTGTCAGAGACGTCAGTAGCAATTGGAGAGATCCTGACAAACTTCAAGGTCTACTTGGCCTGCTGGTCAAAAAGTACACGCTGATCTCATGGCAGGTCCAACAAAGTTTCCAAAGCTAACCAAAAATATGGAAAATTTCCAAAACTAGTAATAATTCTCAATAAACCAGAATGGGAGTGATAAGATGGACAGCCCCTGTGGCAATAACTACATGCATCTTTGTGCTGACAAGTGCTCTTTTGTGTGTCTTTTTTTAGTCTACATAGATAACACATTTAATTTCACTTTCGAAGATTAATTGGATAGTTTAACCATCCATCTAGGTCTAACTTTTGAAAGGATATTTTTATGTCAGACATTTTATCTAATTAACAACTATGAGTGAAATCTGTCTCTGAATGCTTCACTGGCCTGTGGGCTGAGGGTTAAAATATTAGTTCAGAAGTTATAGTTTTTAAAATAAAATACAATAAATAAATTCAAACTTACAAACAAGCCAAACAACAAAAACAAAGCTGGACTGTTTTCTCTAACAGCTAAGGAACTATATATAAACTTCATAGGCAAACAAAATTAGCTATTGTGTGTCTGACTGCACAGATGGTATACTACAGAAAAACATCTGCTTTACTACAAAGTTCTGAATCATTGTGGGTGTATGAAAATTACATGGAAAAAAAAAAACAGGCAAAATTCTAGGGGTGGGAAAATTCTCTCTATATACTCAGTTCTCTGTATGTACTAAGTGGACGGAGAAGTGGACATACAGATGTCTTCTAAATATGTTGACTGTCTTAGACCGAAGATTTTTCATAACTGACATACCTGAAAGGAACTGTAACATCCAAGTCAACATGGTCAAAAAGAGTTCTTCATGGAGATAGCATTACACTGCTGAAATACAAGAGAAGCATTTATATGAGACAGCACTTGGTTCCATAGTCTCCTTAGAGAAGCTGGTTAGAGCCAGGTACAGAAGCTTCTAATGGATGCAAAAGTGGAGAAACAGCCTTCTTTCTCTGTTACACATTTTCTTACTGAAAATGCAAGGGACATTCTAGACAAAAAAATTGTATAATTCATCTTACTGCTGCATAAGTAAACACAAAGTGAATATACCAAGTATATAGAAATGCACCAGGTCTCAGTTTTTACAATAAATACATTTATCTTATTTATCTGATATTTTGAAATTATTCTAATGTTTTTGTCTAAGGTAGTGCATACAACCTGAAGTATGACCATGAAAATTGTTACCTGTAATTGTTTTGAAAAATTACATGTAGCATTCTGTGATACAGTGTTTAATTAAAAAAAGAAAAAAAAAAAGTCATTAGGAAAGTTAAAAAAAAAAAAGCATTAGGAAAGAATAAACTTATGGAAATAATGGTCACAGTTACAAAAACAAACAAACAAAGAAAAACCCGAAACAGATTTATTTCTTAGTTCAGAAAATCAAGTAAAATGAAAATGAGGTGTGAGAGTGCAAAACCAATACCAAACATACACTATGAGATAAAGAGAGGTTAGATGTTTATATCAGAAAATAAAGGATGGTCATAAATTATAACAAGGAAGTTTCTATTTGGTCTTCTGAAAAATGTAAATGCAACAGTAGATATGAAAGTTATGGAAACCTCAACAAGTTTGATGAATTTCTACCAGGAACTGTGACAACATGCTAAATCCAGATTCAGTTAACTTAGAATGAGATCCTTTGGATATCCTGTGTACTGCTTCATTTCTATTACTTACCTATAGAATAAGGTAACTAAAAGTAAATCTGAAGATCTTCTGTTTGAACAACATGATTGATCTCCTTATTCATGTAGATCTCCCTGTGCCATTATGCATATTTAGCTTGGTCAGTTACCTCTTGTTCCTCAGATAGTGTTTTTTGATACTAGCGAAACTCTTTACTTTCCCTTCCCTTCCTGAAATATTGTACCTCATGCCTTAATGGTGTGTGTCAGATCAAAACATAGATGTCTACTTTAAAGGAAAAAAGAAAGATTTCAAAAAACGTTTTTTAGGCTTATGATTTTTCCTACAGTCTCAAATTATGCGATCATGAATTGCTTTCAACAGGACTCAAAGGGGAGTCCAGTTTGAACGAAGTAAGTATGAAAGAAACATAAAATTATGTATGTGATTCATTGAGAATAATGGAGAAGTGCCTTGTTACCTCAATATGTAGTTGCTGATCTAAACCAGAAGCATGAACTTTTGCTTAGACTCCTCCACCAGGAGCACAGAACAGGAAGGTGATCATAAAGCAAGATGGCTCTGTAAACCAGTATTGTAATTGGTAGTACACAGGCACTCAAGAAGATGAATATTTTTCTTTTTTTTATCTAGCAAAAGTGTTCTTGTAAAAACAGCAGAAGCTCCATCTTTTTTAGATCGCCTTTTCAAGTTAGGATTGTAATGAGAGTTGGAAGATAACTTTAGTGGCTGCTGTGAAAATTTGAAGGACTTTATGATACAAAATATAAATTTTATCTGAATGTTTCTGTGTTCAGGGTAACAGCATACCAAAGAGAAAATGTTATGATTCTCTTTAATCAGCTCAACCTTATTAATTGCTCCTCATATTTATCAATGACACCAAATTAGATGATCTTAATATTATTCTGTGTTTTTCACCATAGGAACAAATGAATTTGGGTGAGCTTTGTTATCTGTGAATGGAACTTTGCTTCAGAAATTCCTGTGTTGTTTTACTTTTTAAGGGTGTATCTGAGACTTCAAGCCAATTATTAAGGTAAGGAAATTGGTTGGCTAATTTCTGTCTGTTTTTCCTCTTTTGTTGAGCATTTAATAAACAAACAGAATGTTGTGCAGGCGGTGATATGAAACACAGGTAGTGGGCTTTTCAGCCTCTTTCTATTGTATGAAAATTTACTCATATTATAACTCCCTGTCTTCCCTCCCTCCGTTCTCCAATTATTTAATTAATTAATGATAATTTATACAGACCTGGAGAGTGATTAATGTAAGAAAGAATCTGTTCAAACAAGAATTCAGTGAAATTCCATGTCTTATGAAGAGAGTAAGCAAAGAGAACGGCAATGCAGCAATGGATTTGTGACTTATGTACTGTTTCATATGATATTTCTGCTCAGCTTTAAAATACAAAAGACCGAATATCCGCTCAGAGCCTTTAAGTTCAATGGTAGCACCAGGCACATAATCATTAGTGATGAATAATTGGGCCCCTAATGGCTCACAGAAAACAGAAGCTGGCTCCTTACAGACGGCATCTAATCGATTAGCAAGCTACTTATATGCATAATTACATGTTTTGCTTTGAAAAAGCAACCAGAAATTCTGTTGACACAACTTATAAAGCATATGGTTGTATCTTCTGTATCTACCCAGCTTCACATGCTTGTCTCATTTATGAGAAAATTTGTTGTTTTGTTTCTTCACAAGCATATGTAATGTAATGTAATCACACATAACATCTTGCTTTATATATTGTCTCCTTTCTTACATCTTCTGCCCCTTAATTTCATGACTTGACATCCTGGAAGTGAAGTGATTCAGGGCTAAGCCAGAAATGGACAGAGGGTTTCCTGGAGATCTATAGTGATGCTAGACCAAAAATAAGGGACATAATTCTTTTAGGCATCCGGGTGACACTGAATGCTGCAATACCTGATGAAGCCAAACAGCACTGAGAAAGGAAAGAAGATGGAGATTGAATGGTGACTCTCTGAGAAACCCTGTTTATAAGGACAAAGAGAAGGAAAATGATATAATCTATCCAGACTTCAGCATGACCTTTAACATGATCCCCTACCACATCCTTATCTCTAAATTGGAGACGGATTTGAATGGTAGACTATTTAGTGGATAAAGAATTGCTTGGAAGGTCACAGGCAGGGAGTTGTGATCAATGGCTCCATGTTCAGGTGGAAGCCAATAACAAGCAGCATCCCCCAGGGGTCCATCTTGGATCTGGTACTTTTTAACATCTTTATTGATGACATAGACAATGGGATTGAGTGTACCCTCAGCAAGTTTGCTGATGAAACTTATCTGAGTGATGTGGAGAGCAGAAGGAAGGGATGCCATCCAGAAGGACTTTGAAAAACGTAAAAGGAGGGGCCTTATGAACCTAATAAGGTTCAACAGAGGAAAGTACAAGGTTTTGCATTTGGGTCAAGGTAATCTCAGATATACATGCAAACTGGGAGAAGAACTCCTTCATAGTAGCCCTGCTGAAAAGGACTTTGGTTGTGGCTGATGAAAAACACAATGTAAGCCAGCACTGTGCACTTGCAGGCTGGAAGGCCAAGGGTATTCTGGGCTGCATTAGAAGTGGAGTGGCCAGCTGGGCAAGGGAGGTGATTGTCCCCCCCTGTTCTGCCCTCATGAAACCCCAGATGGAACAGGCATCCAACACAGGAATGATGTGGAGTTTTTGGAGAGGGTCCAGATGGGGGTCACAAGGATGATCCAAGGGCTGGAGCATGTCACCTATGAAGATAGGATGAAGGAACTGGACTTGTTCAGCTTGGAAAAGAGGAGGCTACAGGGAGACCTAATTGCAATCTTCCAATATTTAAAGGGAGCTTATAAACATGAGGGACATCACATTTTTATACTGGTAGATAGTGATAGGACAAGGGGGGATGGTTTTAAACTAAAGGAAGGGAAATTTAGATTAGATGTCAGGGGGAAGTTTTTTACTGAGAGAGTAGTGATGTGCTGGAACAGGTTGTGGAGGTTCCATCCCTGGAGTTGTTAAAGACCATGTTGAATGAGGCCTTGGGCAATCTGATCTATTACTTGATCTAGGGGCTGGCAGCACTGCCTGTGACAGGGGGATTGGAACCTGATGATCCTTCAGGTCCCTTCTAACACAAGTCATTCTATGATTCTATGATAAGTAAAGTTAAATTATATGCTGGCCATCTAGAATGCTTATCTTCTGTCCCAGCTGAAGCCTGGCTGTCTTTGTGCCTTATTTTTCTGCTCCTTATGCTGTTAAGGGCTTCACTGAGGTTAGGTCAAAAGCATAATAAACTTTGTAAAAGAGTATGGTGTGAGACATGCCAACTTTTCTGTACATCACTTATCTTTTCAGAATGACAAGAAAGCCCGATGTTTTGGGTGTTTGTTGTTAGACAATCATAACATTATATGGTATTTAGAATTATATGTTATTGACTTACAGGATTTTTGCTGCACAAAGGATTGGATAAGGAGGAATCTTTTGTTATCTTGTTATTCTTAAGTGTGTAGAGGCAGTAGAAATGCATGTCACCTTTTTTTTTCTTTTTTTCTTTCTTTCTTTCTTTCTTTCTTTCTTTCTTTCTTTCTTTCTTTCTGTGTGTATATTTATGTGTATTGTCTCTTTTCCTCAACTTCTATATCTTAAGGAGCTCAAAGTAAAATTATAATCTTTGCCCTGGTGGTTATTCACAGCTTGAGAATGCCAGAATATGATTGTGTTCTGGAAACTGAGGGAAGTGAGGATGCTGCTCTGCAGCATGTATCCACTAGAGAGCTCCAATGCAGCAGCAGCATTTAAGATACTACAGTCATCTTGGTTTTGGGCTCCCCACATCCTCCTTGGTGGCTTGCTTAGACGAACTCAGCATCGGGCCTCTCCCTGTCAGGAACAGTGATGAAGACAAAGCTTATTTATCACTAAATTATTGGGAGGATGCATTGTGTTGGTCCTCCTGAGCCATCACAGAGTTTACAGTCTAATGTTATGAATAGTATGTACAACTACGTCCATACTTCAAGCCACAGTCACCACCCTTCCCCCAGCCCCAAGCTGATAAAATTTCTCTCTCTCTTCCTCTCTGGAGGCTGCAAAATATTCTCCTTCCCCCAGGTTGTCTCTGGGGCTTTAGCTGATGATTGCAGTATTTATAATTTTTTGGCCATTTTTAAGTTGATGGATCTCTGTCACTCCAGTACAGTGAAGGTTAAAACCAAGGAAAGGATTTTGTTGACAGCTTGAATCAGAATTTTTTACCAGACTTTAAAACAGAAAAGATTGAAACTTACAAACAGTTTAAAGAAAGAGGTAACTCATAATTGCTACCAAATTAAACTACCACTAAACTAAAAATATAGAAAGAATAGAATAGAATGCGTAAGCAATTTCAGTATGTAATCTGAGAAGTCAGTTCTGAAATCTCCAAGCTTAATTGTTTCACATGGTTGGAGAAGTACTGAAAACAGATACACAAGAACATCTATATCAAATACATTTACAAATAAAGTTGATTATTAGAGTGAGTTTTAGAATATTGAAAAGATCATAAATGCTGTGTCTTCTAGTGGAAATGTGAAACTAAATGAAATGTTTGAACATAATCTTAGGCAGGTAGGGACAATGTAAGCTTAGACTTTTGAGAAGGATATATGTACTGTCTCCCACTTTAGACTACACTGTCTTTTTTGAACTGGGGACCCAGAATTGGACACAGTGCTCCAGATGTGGCCTTACTAGGGCAGAGTAGAGGGGGCCTTTTGGCCATATTCTTTTAATGCTCTCCAAGATACTGTTGGCCTTCTTGGCCACAAGGACAAAATGCTGGATCATGGTCAACCTGTTCTGCACCAGAACGACCAGGTCCTTCTGCACAGATCTCCTGTCCAGCAGGTCATCCTGTAATGATGTGTATGTTTATTCCTCCTCAGATGCAAGACTACACCTGCTCTTTTTAAATCTCATCAGATTCCTCTGTGTCCAACTCTCCCATCTGTTCAGGTTTAATTGAATGGTAGCCCAATCTTCCAATGTGTCAATCACTCCTCCGAGCTTTGTATCATCAGTAACTTTGCTGAGAGTGGATTCTCTCTTCCTAATCCAGGTCATTGATGAAGATGTTGAACAAGACTGGACCAGCTCTGACACCTAGGAACGCTGCTAGTTACAGGTCTCCAGCCAGACTCTGCACCGTTGGTGGCAACCCTCTGAGCTTTGCAAGTCAGCCAGTTCTAAGATTCATAAGATGGATATTCATCTTTGTCTGTTCTGGGGACATAAATATTCTCCTTAGGGTTATCTCACAGTGATTTCCTAGAACCTAGACTTACTCTATACAGCAATTCTCCACTTTGAATATATGCAACATAGACAGCTTAAGCCTTGAAGGAAATAATGAATTTTACTACTCCAAGAAATAGACCTGGGAGGTGTGGGGAAAGTTGGCTGAAGCTGAGCAAAATTCTCTACAAGGAAGGAAGAGGAAGCTGGTGTGAAAACAGTCTGGTCTGGCTGTTTCTGCTGCTGCTTGGAGATATGGAAATACAAAATAGTGCACAAATGGGAGGAACTACTATTCCTCCTCCCCACAGTACTTCAAGCCAATCCACTCACCACAGAATGATAAATCATCTTTGCAAGGCTCCTGTATAATAAGAAAGGGATGGGGAAGAGGACAGCTGTTTTTTGTTCTAGACCTGCTTTCCAAACTAACTGCCTATATTTCTGTGGCTAAATCAATAATCTCTAGGAGCAAGTTGATACTACTGTATACATTATCTGCAATTGCTAAGTCTCTCAGTCAGAGGAAAGAATAAGGTAATCTAGTTTCTCAGAACAGTACTGACAGAAATGACTCAAATACTCAAGCTATCTTTTGTTTACTTCAATCTATTTCTGGCACGGCAAAGTGCTGTGTGAGCTAACTTACCAAGTTCTAAATTGATAACATGTTTATTGGTATTAGTCCAATCAGATGTGTTTCCTGTTGGGAAACTTATCAGGTGTTTCTATAAAAACTGCAAACCATTGTGCTTCATTTGGTACATTTAGTACTGTAGAGTCCCTGTCTAGAACCTGTTCCTATTACACATCTTTTCAGTGATGATTTCCAAAAATGCAAAGACACCTCTTCTTTCTTGGCTATGCAACTTCTGGCCTTCAGGTCAATGTTTAAGATTTGTGTATATTACAAGGAAGAGGTACAAGGATATAAGGTATAGAGATAAAATGTTCCTGTGCTGATTAGCAAACTCCAATAAACAGAAACATACTTCTGACTAGAATAGTTGGTACCCAGAAATGGTCAGAAGATTCATATTCTATTTCAGTGCAGTGTACCTTCCTCTTGTACTTGGTTTTCCTTAGAGTTTTTTTGGGGACTTTTACAATAATTCTGGTAAGTAGATTTCTTTCCCTTTCTCAGCAGCAATGGACAGTTGGCCATCCATTACCTACTTGTCCTACTTTGCTGTCTCTTTGCTGTTACTGATATACCACACCACTGCACATTTCTCAAAACCAGAATGCACCTTTCCTCCATTGTTTTAAAACTTAAACTGGATTTGAGTAAGACTGAGTAATGTAGTTTTGGCTGTAGTGGCTGCAGTCATGGCCGTGGCCAGCATCCATAGGCATTCATCCATGTCTGACATCCATTTTTTTCAGGAATACTTAATAATCTTTTTCAATAATACATTTTCTCAATAACTTGAATACCCTTTTTGTACTGTACCTTGCTTCTTGCAATTTGCAAACAAAGTCAAAGACTTCCACTTCTCATAGATGATCTTCTGTTTCTTTGGTTGTGATTCTCTCAAACAATGATTACTGCTTCTAATTTTTATTTTATTTTATTTTATTTTATTTTATTTTATTTTATTTTATTTTATTTATTTTATTATTCTTTTTGTGTGTGTGTGTTGTAAATAACTGCTGGAGATAGCTTTCTAAGGAGGATCATGTTTGAGAAGTTTCATTCACAGGACCAAGCAACAACTCTGGCTGGTCCTTCTCGTTAGGGCTTTCAAGCTGGCATACTGAATAATTTTATGTATAATTTTCTGATATGCTTTAAGATTTCAGATGCTTCTTGTCTGAATACTTCATTGCACTCTTTCACTTGAGCAATGACTATAGCTTGCATTAGAAATATAATTTCATGATGAGATCTTGAAATGTTTTTGAAAGAAGCTAAATGTCTTCATGTATATATTTTTCCCCTTAGAAAAACACAGTAAGGTGCTTTTACTTTGAGTAAACACATAAGTGAAGAGAAAAAAACATGAATAAAAATGACAAAAATATCCAGAAACTTATCTGAAATGGTGCAAATGTATAATTTTCAGTAAGCATTAATATTCTAGCTGTATAGAAATCGGCTAGAAAGCAAAATAGGTTAATATTTAGTCTTGACTTGCCAATTATTTATTTGTATTGTTTTCCTTCATGAAAATCAGCAAAGTCATTTGAAATTTCTGGAGAACCTAGGTACTTTCACAGTTAGTGGAAGTGATTACTTCCACTTCCACTTAGTGTGGAAGTGACAGTTAGAATTTTATTTCATAAGGATGTGCTTTTAGGAGTCTCTTGAATGAGGGATATAGTTTTGTGGTTGTCTTCAAAATACATTTTGAACTTGATGAATTAATTGAAAGAATTTTCATTACTGTGGCTGTTAATTTTTCTTCTGTCACGTGTTACCAGCACTGTTACTACTGTGAATTGGTAAAAATGAAACAAACATTTATTTTAAGTTATCAGGGAAGGCTCCCAAGTTACACTTTCCCAGACATGCTTGCTACTACTGCTGTGAGATGTGATTCTTCCAGTTTATATTGAATAATGCTTACTGGAACTATTAAAATAACACTGCTCTTTATAAGTGCGTCAAGATTCATGCGATAAAGCCTCCCAACATTCCTCAGAAGCGCCATGACTTGTCACTCAGCATTTTGCTGCTCAGTAGAGTGGCCATCTGACCTGCACAACCTGCAGCTTTTCAATTCCTACTGATTTTTTTGCTGTTGCACATTTCTTTTGAAATCCAGAACCACGGAATCACAGCATCACCAGGATTGGAAGGAACCTCAAGAGACCATCAAGTCCACACCCCCTGCTAAAGCAAGTACCCTACAATAGGTCACAGAGGTAAGTGTCCAGACATGTCTTGAATATATCCATAGGAGATTCCACAATCTCTCTGGGCAGCCTGTTCCTGTGCTCTGTCACTCTTACCGTAAAGAAGTTCTTCTGCACGTGTATGGAAATTCCTTTGTTCAAGTTTTAGGCTCCTTGTTCTATCACTGCATACCACTGAGAGTCTGGCCTCATCCACTTGCTTCTCACTTCCCATTAGGTATTTATAAACATTAATCAGAGCCTTCACAAATGGATCAGATAGACCTTGCAAAAATTGTTCTCTTTAGAAGTGGGCTATATTATTTCAGGAAAAGCTTGAAATTTTCTTGGGGAAAACAAAGTTTGGGAAAATAATTATAAATTATTATTGCTTTTAAGCTTTCTGAAAGCCAGTGACAGCTAGATACCTCTGAGATGATTTTTAAGCTTTGGCAGCTTATCACATTATTTGACAGTAATCTTATATACAAAGAAAGCATTTAAAATCTGAACTACTCCAAATAGAAATTGGCACGAAACTTTTACTTTGCAAGCACATATTCCCGTGAACTCTGTGATACAAGCAATAAATCCAAGTCAAGAAGTCCAAATGTGAACAGACACAGAAGGAAATACTGTCAGTTGTTTGACAAAGTTGAAAAATGGGAGCCTGGTCCTGATTTTTGAAATAATGCTATATTGGTAATACTCTACCGGTGTTAAGGATCTGTATCAGAGTAGAATATCACAGAATCACACAATGGCCAGGGTTGGAAGGGACCTTAAGGATCACGAATCTCCAACCCCCCTGCTGCATGCAGGGCCACCAACCTCCACATTTCATACTAGACCAGGCTGCCCAGGGCCCTGTCCAGTCTGGCCTTGAACACCTCCAGGGACAGGGCATCCACAGCCTCTTTGGGCAGCCTGTTCCAGCACCTCACCACTCTCTCTCTAAAGAACTTCCCCCTGACATCCAACTTAAATCTTCTTTCCCTCAACTTAAAACCATTTCCCCTTGTCCTGCTGTTATCTATTCTTTCCAAGAGTTGACTCCCCTCCTGTTTATAGGCTCCCGTTAAAGTACTGAAAGGCTGCAATCAGGTCACCCTGCAGCCTTCTATTCTTCTATGTACTTAGCTTATGGAACAAGAACACTGATTGGGGTTGCCAAGCACCTGCAGTGCTAAAGCTACAAGAGCAGCAGAGTATTTAATTATCCTTGATGTGCATATGTATTTGTAATCAATACTGAATGCTCAGTTGTGTCTGTTTTTTCCCTAGTGCTCTGTAACTATAAGAATCTACTTGAGAAATGCATTATCCTATAAAGGAGCCAAATAAGGGAGTGTCAGTTCTGAAGTGAATTTCTTTGCAGTTAAGCAGTTCATTCCTTGTAGCAAACTCTTGCTATCACATGATCTCACAATAGTGTTTGGAAGGAACAGTTATTTTGGTATCTCTGCACTTCCCACAGATATGGCTCAGCAAAACCCAGGCAAGTTAGTAGAGCACAGGTCCTCCCCCTGATTGCTCAGCCACTAGCTTCCACTTCCTGCTTAACTTGAAAATGTGATTGTCCTTAAGAAGCAGGAAGGCACAAATTTAGAGGCAATTGGAAACTGTATGATTTTTTTTCCCGGTGAAATAAAGAGAACAAACTGTTTGTACAAATATTAGCATGTTGTTCCCAGCAGCACTAAGCAAAATGCAGCTGGTTGGCTAGCACTTCTGGACTGCTCGAAGGGGCTCAGCTGGAGATGTCTTAGAGAAAATATATTTCTATCGAGTGCTGCAGAGGAAGCAAGCTGTTTTGATGGCTACAACAGACACTTTTGCTTTCTTTAAAGGCAGTACCATTTTGTGTGAAGAATTTCAGTATACAGCTCCTTTAAATTTGCTCTTAAAGTTTACTCTTTCAATTGTTTGTAACACATTTCCTAAACCTCTAACTGCAGTAAATCCATGTTACTTTCTCCGTAGTTTCTCAAGCAAACAGTAATACTTATCAGCTACAACCCACTGCAGGCAGCAAAAGATTCATGGGCAAATCTCAAAGTCAGTGGACAGTCTTTCCTACTTGAATCAGAGAATCATAAATATGTTAAGGTTGGAAAAGACTTTTAAGATCATCCAATCCAACCATCCACTTACCACCAATACTGCCCACAAAACCATGTCCCTAAGTACTACATCTCCACATTTCTTGAACAACCCCATGATCAGTGACTCCACCACCCCCCTGGACAGCCTGTGCCAATGGTTGACTACTCTTTTGGAGAACTTTTTCCTAATATCAAACTGGAATTTTCCTTGCTACAACTTTAAGATATTTCCTCTCATCTTACTGCTAGTTAGGAAGGGAGGTCACAGAAGAAGACTATTAATTTTGGAAGACAGAAGAACTGAAATTTTTAACCTGGAACTTTGGTGATTAAATCACCCACTCAAGAACCTTCGTTGTAGGATAGTTTGGTCCACATAGCAGTACAAAATCAACTCAGCCATTTATTATGCAAAGAGTTCTTTCTGGACGTGTCCTGTTACCGCCATCAAAACACCTAAAAACAAACCTTTGACTATATGTGCCACTTTGTAGCACAAACAGTGCACTAGATTAATAACCCAGAGAAGTGATATGTTCATAGCAGTTGATAAATTTATGCTGTAACAAAAGACAAAAATGCTGATACTATAAAATGAAATGTGCTCCGGGTAGCTAACAAGTAGGTAGATGAGTGTGCTTGCTGACAGTGAATGTTCAGGCTGCTCAGCTTGCTGGCTGCCTTGGTCTTAGAGCAGTGTTTATTTTCTGTGATTCTTGTCCATTTCACCCATAAGATATTTTTTCAGAAATATATTATACATACATATGAATTTTATGTATGAATATGTTATCATTCACTTTAACAATAAAAAATATATTAGAGATGTATATATCTAAACTGACGTTTTGGAATATACATATGTATTTTTTTTCACAATGCTGTCAAACAAATCATAAAATTCCTTATCATATATGTGGTTGTCGACAAAAATAACATACCAGTTATCTTTATTTTTTGTTCTTGGTTAATATAAAACATATTTCATACACATTATTGAGCTGATACACAATGTATGAGTGTCATAAAATATTCAATAATAGAATGTAAATAATTTCTTTCCTCATAAACGTTCTCACTTATCTTTTCTTGATCAATACTGACATGTTATTATGTGATTAAGCAATAAAGGTTACATAAAAATAACAAGCAATATTTCAAGTGTACCTTATTCCTTCTCAATTCACTGTTTATGATAAGCTTAGTTAAATATTAAAACTTATTTATTTGAAATTCTCCTTACTAAACTATATTTTTCTGACAGAGATAAAACACAGCAACAGCTAGCATGTTCTGAGCCACAACAGAATTTTAAAATGCTTATTTTTAATTCATTTAAAGTGTGCCAAAAATAAAAATGAGCTATGACTTCAAGTTTCCTTTTTTTTAGTAGACACTTCTCATGCCATCTCTATGGTAGGATGGGATGGAGGGTGGCCAGTTTCACAGCTACGTGGAAAGTTTAAAGATTTGTCGCTGATTCTAGTACCAGCTGTTTGGGCTTTGGTTCACCCTAGTTGAAGATGAGGTACCCAGGCAAGCTTGAGCTATGATTACCCAAACAGCTGACTCCTGGCATGTTGCAAGACACAGAATTCCATGTGATTGCTTGTCAGATTAACTTGGATCACCTCCACTGTTGCAGATTTTAATGAGTGCAGCATGGAGGCTGTTGTCAATTGCTGGTGAAAATTTATGGTTAATGGTGGTGACTGAGTTGAAAAATAGCATTCTGTAGCTAATAATTTGTTCTGTCACGTAGTGTTATTGTACTCTTTGTCCCTGTTGTAGTTTCCATGGAAATAATAAGAGGCATTACTTTCAGAACAACCTACGCATTTTAAGTTAATCAGAAAACAGCAGAGGGAATCTCCTCCTATTTAGACCTATGACATCTCTACGTGTCCGAAGCTTGTGATAAAAAAATAAACTCTAAGATGCATAAATAGTGTGATATGATTGTGATTCATCTGCTTGCTGCCAGCAAACAGACACTGTGCCATGATCAAGCAATACAGTTAAACACAGTTGCTCAGTACTTGTTGCCCAAATTTCTTCTATGTGTTTGTAAACAAGTATGTTCTTTCAAAATAATGAATGAAAAGTATTTCTCACCTAGTATCATGCCACTGTAGTTAAGGAGGTGGGGAGCATTACCAGTAACAATTAAGTTTAAATGAGACCACAATACATATCATTAGCAAATCAATACTAGACTATTGCAATCTTTGCTTTTGATCTCTCTTGTAAGTTCTCTAACTTACAATATCACTTTATTTCATTTCAATTTCTACTATAATACTTCATGCTGTTTAACACACACTCTCTTCAGCTGTTATTTTTACCATATCAAACTTTGACTCTGGCTTGTGCAGCTGCATTTCACCCGACAGAGATTATTGCTGACTCAGTCAGTGCATTCCTGTATTTCAGCATAGTTGGGCTGAGATCTTGATGTGTTGGAAATATAAGCACGAGGGTTTGGCTGTGTCAAAATGGTCTTTCATTCTTTTACATACTTTTTTGTTTTGTTTTGTTTTGTTTTGTTTGTTCTGGGTTGAATTAGCAGCAACGTTGTGATACCTTGAACCTTTTTAGATCTGATTCTTAGCTCAGCAACAAGACTCTATCCTTTATGTGAGCTGTGATAAAAGTACAGTTTAATCAGTAATGAATTATGAAATCATGTTTAAAATGAATTGTTAGAACATGGGTAACCTTCTAGTAAAAGTCTGGAAACTGCACATTGATTCTGCTTCCTCTGATTGAGGAAGCCCTACAGTTGTCTGTCACCTTACAAACTGGATAGGGTTAAATTCAGCATCCAGCTGTCTGAGGCTTTGTTTGCTATAAATCTTAGATATGCATTTACAGTAATGAAGTAGGTCCTATACTCTTATCATCCCGTTTTCTCTCTCTGATTCATTTATACTACATCATGGCTCACAGTATTAGGGAACATATCCAGCCGGAAACTAAACCAGGAGAAAAGATTTTGGTTGTAATGCCACCACAGAAGGGACAGATGAGGGCTGAGACCAGCTATGTGGTGACAGGTAAGGAATCCTTAAAATAACACAAGCAGGGAAGAAATGAATATTTAAGTCTTTTTTTCCGTACCTATGTACTGGACTAGGTTTCTAGGACTCCTTTTGTTACAAAAGAGGTCCTTTGGTGTCCCTGTGCAGAAATCCTTTGCTGCTCAAGTGAAGCTCTTCCTTTCAGTCATGAACTGTAACAGTCAGCAAGCTGAATACGTGCTGAAGGGACGTTCTCATCACTTGGGAATGGTGTTCAAGCTGATCAAGCTGATGTAACCTGTCTTCCTTGTAATTAACAGATGTGTGGCCATCATCATCTAAATGGTTGTGGCACACAGCTGCAACGTGTATTAACATTTGCCCTTAGAACAGATCTTTCTGTGGCCTACTTATATCTATCACCCTTTAGACTTTGTATGTAGAAGTCAATATATTTCCTTTAAAGAAAATTGTTGTTATTAAAAACACAATTTCTCCACTGAACCTTCAGATGACAATATGACACTGGTAAGTAATTAAGCAGGCTTTTTCTAATGATCTCATAGAATTTTATAAATGCTTTTAAGAAATCAGACCTTAGTAAATCATTGTGATTTGAGTGGAAATCTATTGATATACCTTTTTTCTAATTAAGAATATTAAACATGTAAAATAAATCCCTTTTCCAAGATCAAGAAACAACTTCTGACTGAGTCCATATTTGGAGTTTGGAAGCAGTGAATTTAGCCTTTTTTTTTTTTTTTCTTCTTTTTCCTATGGATAATAAAAAAGTTTTCCCAGATTTTAGTTGTACTGACTTCATGATTTGACTACAGTTTCTTAGAAAACTAGATACCTAGATAAATACTTGTAGAGATGTGTTTAAGTCTTTCTCTGACAGCAATAGTCATGCTCTGTATATACAGAAAAATGTAGAGCTGTGGAATGCACAAATCTGTAGAACTGTGCAAAGAAATGAAATATAATCCTTGGGGTAGATATTGCATCAAGCCCTGAATTCAGAAGAGTTTTCAGAGAGCATGTAACAGTATATTGTGAGTGTGTTCCTCATAAAAAGTCATTGCTTGTAAAGTGATCTGCAAATGTGAGTTTAGGGATTTAGATAGACTTGACCTCTTTGCATGCTGTCGGGAATGTACTGTAGGACAAGCTTTCTGTACCTGCAAATACTTATAAGTCTCCTAAAGGGAGAAGACTGGTTAAACAAGATTACTGAGCAGGGTACATGGTCTCCTAAAAAAAAAAAATTATATTGGGCTTTGTTTTGGAGTCTATGACATGACTAATATAGCCACGGAATGTGCTTAGTAGCCACTATATATGTCATTCGGGAAGCTGTGCTTCTTTTACTCTTGTATAAATAAAACTAGCTATGTTTGGTTAGAGCAGTCATCTTGAGTTGAACACTACTCCACGCTACTCTGTCCTTATTCAGAACTGAAACCTATGAGCTGTGACTTCAGTCAGCAATTAGAAGCCAGATGAAATTTATTCCTTCTGTTGACTCCCAGACATGAGACTGAACGAGTGAGAAAAAGAAGAGAGATTGAGGTAAGGTGAATGAGGCTTGTAGCCCTCTTCTTTAGCACTATTTCATTTATTCAGGTGTATGACCCAAAATTCAACTTGATTGACAGAGATAGATGTTTATTTGAGATCAAAGGAGAAGCAGGAAAGGAGTAAGTTAGTAGAGGTTATCTGGTCAGTAAACTAGGAAGATAGAGTGTTGTGAACTTTAAGCTTCAGTAAGCAACTAGGATAATTTTATCTGAAGGTAATAAAATAAGCAGAATGACTTCTCTTCACCTTTGGGAGGATGATAAATACTGCAGTAAACAGGATCAGGGTGAAAAATTCTACTGAAAATTATCTGTAATTTTAAAAAGTCAGTATAGTGTAATATTTATGAAGGTGAAATATCTTAATATGACTCAATAATCTGAGACTTCTATGAAAATCTGAGGAAGTTAAAAATTATTCCAGAACACTTTAAAAATAGGATTTTATTATGAAGAAAAGACTATCATTTTTAGGTGGTGTCTGAGAAACTTGTAAGACTGTAAGTAAGGTAAGAACTACCAAGAAAACCTGGAGAAAATCCAGAGGAGAGAGACCAAGACTTATAAAAGAATGTATGATCACTGTACAAAGACTGAATGAACTTTGTTCAATCAAGAGTATGAAGGGCATAACAATATAGCACTATGTAACATCATAAAGAGTCTGGTGAACAGTTTCTCTCTATGTCAGCTGAAGGGAAATACGCTTAATTATTAGAAAAGAAGACCCACAGTGTATACTCACAATCTGGGAGACTGAGGAGCATCTTTTCATGGATCTCTTCAAGAAAGCAAACTACTGTTTATTGCTAGTTTACAGGTTGCTTATCTACAAAAAAACACTATTTACAAATAGCAAAATGTACAAGGAGCATGTCAGGCTACATGGAGCACTGCAGGATACTAAGAAAAATACTAAAGCTTTCAGGGGACAGGAATTATTCTTTTTCAGTCTTCAGCAATGGTTAAAGTCAAAGAAGGAAGAACCAAACACAGGAGGGGAATTCATGATACAGTTTAGGTTATTGATAAAAAGATTGATTTCAGCAAACTATGGGTTGCCATTATGCTGAGAAACATCAAAGGTTAAAATCTGAGAGATAATTTACACAGTATTTGTTTTGATCTCAAGGAAAGAAATTGGGCTGGAATATGAAAATCATCACAGGGCTTTGGAAGTGGCAAAAAATCAATGGAGCTACTAAAACTGTGCTCAACTTCTCTCAGCTTAGGCTCTTGCATTGCACTACTTTTAAGCAGCTACAGTCCTTTACAGATGTGTGTGTGTGTGAATGATGATCAACAGAAAGAGACTGACTGCCTAAGTTCACATCTATTTATTAGGTAGACTAAGGCCAATTCATGTTAAGTATCTGAGCCATCTTGTCTGAAATATTCCTCATGAGGGGAGTGGAAGTGCAGGGGCTGATCTCTTATCTCTGGTAACAGGGATGGGAACCAAGGGAAAGGAATGAAACTGCATCAGGGAAGGTCAAGTTGGGTATTAGGAAAAGGCTTTTGACCTGATGATGACAGTGGGAATGGAATAGGCTGCTCGGGGAAGTGGTCATAGCTGCTGGAGTTCAAGAGGCATTTGAACAATGCTCTCGGATATAGGGTTTGAATTTTGGCTATTCCTGGGTGGAGCCATGAGCTGTGTTGTGTTAAACTCAATGATACTTTATTGGTCCCTTCCAAGGTATTCTCTAGTTCAATGATTCTATGATTCTAAATATCAAGATTATATAGAGTTAGGAAGAAGAAACTGAAGTTTGAGTGCTGAAATAATGATTTCACTGAGGATTAAAATGCTTGATTGGAAAAGCAGTAGAGCAAGAATACTCATATGTAAAGATATAGCCTTTCACAGTTAAGACAGATTCCTTTCTCAACAGAACGTAATCACTGAACGTGCACCATATCTGCATATTTAGTGGCCTTTTCCAGAGGCAGAACGTGGGCAAATCTTAATTATCCACTTAACCATTTGAAAATGATAGACTGACAAGTTCTTGGAGTATGCTGGAG
This sequence comes from Perdix hodgsoniae, assembly GCA_035772895.1. NCBI lineage: Eukaryota > Metazoa > Chordata > Aves > Galliformes > Phasianidae > Perdix > Perdix hodgsoniae. The sequence goes on from JAPSGF010000006.1 coordinate 22,982,398, forward strand.
CAATTTTTTCTTAGAAGTGTCTGGACAAGTGCTCAGATTGGCAGGACAGTTTGCCTCTCTTGAAAAGGAGCATACTGCCTGAGAACAAAAAGTTAAAAAGGTATTAGCATAACAACTCGTCAAAACATCATACCTGCTTACTCAGGAAAGGTCACAAACTTACTGCTGTTTTATTGCTTCAGGGGCTTTAAAATGATAGGCGAGGCAATTTAGATCTCTGATTTATAATAGACTTTGAAAGAGTATGTGTGTTCAACACCAACTCAGGAAATTTCTGGATTTAGTCTTATGGTATTACACAGTAGAAAAACTATCAATTACCAAAATGACAGTCTTAGAGTCATAATAAAAGCCACAGAAAGGAAGAGAGATAAGAATCACAATAAAAGCACTATAACTGCATTGGGACTTCTTAAATAACTGCGTGTGGGAGTAGTGAGATAAGAATGATCATGACTGTGACTTTGTCTTCAGACTTTCTTGGTGATGGAAACTTAAACTCTTCTTTCAGAGATTACTAAATCTAAAATTGTGACATCCTTGGTGGGTATTCACATCACTTTTACAGGTACCTCTACACATGCTTGTGAGAAAAATAACTTATGATGGCTTAGTATTGAGTTTGTTCTGGGTGTTCTGTAAATGTTCACACAAATCCAGGATCCTTTAGGATCACTTAGCTTCTAAAATTTATAATCTGAAGAACACAGTTCCCGTCAGTGTTCTTGGTGTAGTTTCAATCCTGTGCCTCATGTCTTTGTGATATAAGTCAAATTTTGAAACTCTAAGTCTAGGAGTCTAGGAAAAAATCTGTGTACACTTATGTCCTGAAAACTGGACCTGGGTGTATCTTAAGACATTCTATGTATCTGCTGTATTTAATATATATATATATTTTAACATGCTTGTTAACAGCACAGATAAAGCAGTTGAGTCACAGGATTTAACAGACTGTACTTAGTTAATCTGACAGAAACTATAGGCTGCTCCATAGCTACAAAAAATATGTGTTAAAATAGGGAGAAAAGATACTACACTGGCTGCAATTTTAAGTAGTTTGGAGATCACAAATGTAGTAGCTAATGTAAATGAGTAATAAAAGATGATTATAAAAAGAAAATATTTCCACACTGGCTATATCATGCCTGTCAAATTTCTGACCTTCCTCAAAATAGGGAGGTGTTCTTTTTCTTTTTGAATTTATACTATACCATTTCATGCAAAAATACATTGTCTGTCTAAGTCAGAACACAGTCGAACCAGTGGCTCTGCTGCCAGAGATAGGTGTCCAGCCTTGGTGAAGTGGCTTACTGCATTTTTTATGTTTTTTTGAAAAAGCTGTGGCAGAATGACAACTATCCCATTCAGTATATGGAAGTAATGCTGTGAAACTAATGCTTGGCCTTGTGAGGCCTTGTTCAGACAGTGACTACGGTACTGGTAACATAAATTACTTTCTCAGATCCGTTTTATGATTCTATGATCTTGCTGGGGCAGATAGCAGCTGGAGTACTGTCTTAAACTGGGTTCTGGAGGAACGAATGGACAGATGTGTTGTTCAACAGCTGAGGGTCAATTGAGCATGCACTCCATCTTCTTATATCCATAGTCAAGAGTCCAAGAGCTCTGTGAGCTCTCCAGCCCAGCAAGTGGCTGCATGACAGCATCTCCCCCTGAGTAGGGACACCTCTTAGGTTACTCCTATTGTAGAGATGCTTTCTACCTTGGTGTCAAGAGACACCCTGCTGATACAGATCCTTGGTAATTGACAAATAGTCTTCTAAGCTTTGTAAGCTTTGCTAAGATTATATAGTATTAACTATACACACACAAATCTTGTAGACATAAATTGTTTACCAAGTCTGGGACTAGGAGTGGATTCAGCCTCACCTGGGTTCCTTACCTCTTCATTTCAAGGAGTTTAGAAAACAAGTGGATCCATTCTGAACCTTGTGACTCAGCAGAACCTTCTCCTCAACCTTTAGAAGTAAACTATATACTTGGACTAAATTTGGGTCAAACTGCACCTCTGAGAAGAAGTTTAGAAAATGGGGTCCACTCTGAACCTCTTGATCCAGTATGAGTCTCTCCTGAGTATGCATAATTTTTGTGTTTGTAACTATGAAATACTCATTGTATATAAGCAGGTTTAGGAGTGCTATCTCCTTGGAAAAAAGTAACACAGGTAATTACTGTGTACTTCCAACACTTTCAACGTTAAGCATTGCAGTAGAAGTTCCCATGTTGAAGGCTGCCATTCCTACTTTTAGCTATGGGCATTTCTACAGCTTAGGAAATGCAAAAAAAAAAACAAAAAAACCACCAAAATAAAAGAAAAAGACAGAAACAGTAACAACAAAACCCAAACCAAATCAGTCAACCAAACAGTGTGTATTTACTGCTGTCCATTGAAAGTGCTGAGTCAGGATTACAGAGCTTATATAATTGGCAAAGATAATGCTTTGAACATTTTAAACTTCCAGAGTGGAATAGTTGGTCCACACCCTGCAATTCTGGATTAGGGAGGATTGCATTGTATTAAACCATATTTTATGCAATGTTCTCATTAGGGACATTTATGGTCATTTTCTTAATGAATAATCATAATAAGTATTTATTCCTTATTACTGGAACTACACTGCTTCCTTTCTTTTCCCCCACTTCCTTTCTTTCTTTCTCTCTTCCATTCTTCCTTTCTTCCTCTCTTCTTTTCTTTCTTTCTTAGGAAAGTCAACTATTGTGCAGAATAAAAGAATAAGAATGACTTTAGAGAAAGACAGATTCCTGTGTAGATACCTGAAAATTTTGTGTGGAAGTTATGGACAGTATTAATGGCTATGAATTAGAAAGAAAATGAATACCAGGATTTGGAAAATAAGTTACCAGTCATATAAGAAAAGGATTTATTTTACATCAAATAAGGGCTCTTTTGACCTTAAAAGGGTAAAGATTGGCTGAAAAGGAAGTGACCAATTGAAACATTTGAAGGTGGTTATTTGTAAATATTAATCGATTCAAAGACTAATGGAATACTTTCTGATTAATTCACTTATTTTTATAGGAATTTTCTCTTCTAAGAAAACCTAAGAAAACCTAAACAGAAAATAAAATAGGGATCTGGAGCACAGATTTTATGAGGAGCAACTGAGGGAACTGGGATTGTTTTGTCTGGAGAAGAGGCAACTCATGGAGACCTTAAGGCTCTCTTCAACTACCTGAAAGGAGGTTGTAGCAAGGTGGGGATTGGCCTCTTCTCCTGCATAACTAACAATAGGAGTAGAGGGAATGGCCTCAAGTTGCACCAGGGGAGATTCACGTTGGACTTCAGGAAAAATTTATTTTCCAAAAGAGTGGTCAGGTGCTGGAATGGGCTGCCAGGGAGGTGCTTGATTTTCTATCCCTAGAGGTGTTCAATAAACATTTTAATGTTGTACTAAGGGACATGGGTTGTGGGGAAATATTGGTGGTAGGTGGATGATTGAACTAGATGATTTTGGAGGTCTTTTCCAACCTTGGTAATTCTGTGATTCAATTCAAATTTAAAATTCATCACAAAAAACTACCCCCTTAGAGAATGGCCATGAGTCTCTTGATTATTTGTGTAAGTCCCTTTGAAAGAACTGTAACAGTGAAACACCTCACTCGACTATTAAGCATCAAAATGTATCTATGTTTTGTAATTCCAGAATCAAATGAGAGTTAGGTGAAACTTAGGTGAGTAACATGTTTGCCTTTCAACCATGTTAACGAAGCAACTCATTGTGACACCTTTTATTAATTCTCTAGTTTGAATATACTTGTCACAGTGTCTAGAGGAAGAGATTCCTAATCCACTACATAATGAAAAGGGGCACACCTACACAGCACACCAATTTTAGAGTGCCAAACTGTCACCAGCACGCATAATATCTGCTCACAAAACCTACCTGCCAAATGTTTGTATCTCATAATTTTCTTTATTCAATTTCCTCCTCAGAGTACTCTGCAGTTAGATTAGTTGAAATGACAGAGGCTTATCTGCAGACAACACAAAATCACTGAAGGGAAAAGTGTGTAAACACTCCTAAAAACATTTAATAAAGATAATCTCATTATCAACTTTCTCTCAGAAGTGCTCTTCTGTTCTGTTGAACAGTGACATTTTACTCATCATAACAGGGAGAAGATCATAATTGAGAAACAGAAAGTGTATCTTTGGTTTAAATTCAGTGGCTATTCTCCTTGGTATTACAGGAAATACCTAATTTTCACAAGGATATAAAAACAAGAATGAGATCAAACTGAAAGGCCACCTAGTCTTGTATGTCAAACACTGAAAAACAGGAAATACCCATAGAATAATCAAAGAAGATAGGAAGTTTCCCTGAGTACTCCTGCAGCCTCTAGCATTCTGTTGCTTACTGGCCAAGAACTTTTGGACTAAACAAAATTGAATATATTCTTTTTAATGTATATATATGTTTTCTGTTACTGACTGAATCCAAGCAAATTAATGGCAGCAAGTAATTTTATAGTTTAACAGTATAAAGGCACGTTCCCTTTGTTTTACGTCCATTTTTGCCTATGCTTTTGTTTCATTTGTTCGCATTTGAGGGTTAATAAGTTTCATTCCTGTATGGAAAGAAAGAATCATTCATTTTTTCCCTGGCTAGTTACAGAACTCTGTCATACTTCAGCAGTCCCTTTTGGAGTATAAAGAGCTCAATATACTTCTCAACATTCTGAGAACATTTGTGAAACTGCCTATTATACTTAAAGTCTCTCATAATTTTGATTTCTGACTGACAACAGCTAATGTTCTATCAATTTCAGCTCTATTTTCTTACATTTTTCTTCACTTACTTATTATTATTTTTTTTTTGAAATTTACTGCATAACCATTTAGCATCATTAAACTTTTCTAGGATTCTCACATGCGGTTTTCACCATTACTACCTAAATAAGTTTTTATTATTACTAGATTGATCACTTTTCTATTTCTCATCTTTATAGCTATGCTGATCTCCATGAACCCCAACACAATCTACAATTTCTTAGTTTTGTAAAATTATTTTTAAAAAGCTTTATTATGTCTTGCCATCTATTGTCTATCTTTTATGCAGTTCTTCATTTACACAGGATTTTGCTACTTACAATTTGCCACCTTGACTTCTTGTAGAGTATTTGATGGATGATTTTGTTGAACGACTATTTCAAAGTGAAGTGGCTTCGTACACAGGATTTCCTGTGTCCATTTTTGCTCACTTCTTAAAAGAAAACTCTGAGGCATGGCCTCCCTTGATAAAGTTAATTTTATTAACTCTTCCCTAATACCCATTTTCTTGAGTTACACTAGAAGAAAGTTCACATCATCTCACACTTTCAAATTAGCAAGGAAATTTTCTGAGTTCTGTGCAACACTGATATCAGACTACTTGGTCCATAGTTGCATATAGATCTAGAAGACTGGACATTCAAAAACAGTCAAATTCCTAAAAAGAAAAAAAGACCATTTCACCATTTTCTAAATGTTAGGTAAGAAGCGGAGAAAAAACATAAATAGTCTCAAAGGAAATTCTTCATCTTCTGAAATAAAATGGAGTTACATGTAATACGTTGATGTCATCAGGCTGTAGGACTGAGATTCTTCATGCTGGCATGGAGATCTAAATGAATGTGATGAAACCAAACACTTGTGCTAAGTTGCTCTTGTGCCTTTGGCAAAAGTACTTTTCTTTTGAATAGATGAATATCAAACTGCATATTCTTTCTCAGCATGCCACATTTCACTCATTACTGTAGAACAGCAGGTAAGAAGATGAATCTTAACCTTTATACAGGTGACATCAAAATGTTCTTAAGAAAATAAGCCAGGATTTTAGAATAGCTGTTCAGTAGTTCAGCTTGGCAGAAGACATGGTTCGTAACAGGAGATTGCCAATTTTTGCCATCTTATCAAAATTTCCCTAGTTTCATCTTACTGTAGGTTCCCTTTTCATGCATCCCTTTTTCCTTTTATTTTATTTGTGCAGTCCTTCCCTTTCAGGTGTCAGCTGTTTTCTTTGGCTGCAAAACTACTGTACCTGATTAAAAAGCTAAGGGATCCTTGTACTTTTTGATGAAATTTTTGTGAATATCCATGACTGTGTGTCTGTGTTATTTCAATGCAGTAAAGTGCAGAAATTTCCAGCTGAATTTTTTACACATTGCCTTGTAGCTGGACCTCTCCTCTGCATTGTAGCCCCTTTCTTTCTTCCCTTCTGCTTGCCATTGTGGACTGCTGCCCAGCAGAACCAAATGTTGTTAGAAACAAGCCCAGTATTGCCAACGGTGCTGGTACAATTCCCAGAAAATTACCTGTCTCCAACAGGAAAAAAAAACAATTTTTGCAGATATCAGCCTTCAGGAAAATTCTGCCTTCTGATTCTATTGTCAGCTCAAAACTTATGATTTGTTTCTTCTGCATGCTTTCAGTTTCTTGTAGAATTATTATAATCATCATATGTCACTTATTTTAAATAGAACAACATTATCTTAATCCTAAAGCCTATATAATTTTGTCTATTGATTAGGCCAAATAGATTAATGGACATTAGATTAATACTTTGCTGTTTTGATTTATCTCTAAGAGTGATTTTAAAAGATAAATGCTTCAGGACTTTTCTGCATTGATTTTTAACATATTCTACCCCATATAGAATAAAACAAACTAAAATATAACAACATAGAATACTGTACAGCAACATTTACATAGTCTGGCTCAGAAGGAGAATTTTTACTTAATAATTTGTTATAATGTTTTCCCAGACCCAATTTCAATTCTGAAGGATTTTGAACACTTTTATTTTATCCTTTCTGTGATAAACTCCAATTGTCAGAAAGGATTTCAGGACTTTGCTTTACAATCATTTTTTTATTTAATTAAATGAGGGTTTATCTAAATATACTAACATTCTGACTGAATTGGAGAAATCCCTACTATATACTGCAGTAGATGTTGCATATACTGATGTGGGTTAAAATCCCAATCAAAATTAAGGTATTTTCCTGTGCTTTGAGGATACAAATACATAAAAGAATATTTGACAGAAGGAAACTGGATTTATTGCTCTGGTTTTGGTTCTGGGATCTATTCTTAAACAGGTTTACTTAGATTTTGTTTTCTATAATTTAGCATAGAAATCACAATCTAGACACCCAGATAAATTAAACTTCAGTAACTGCTCACAGATCTCACAGAAATAAGAAATGATCTGTCTTTACCAAACATTGTAATATAGAATAAGTTCTTCCATTACAGGTTTTGTAATTGAGATCTTTATTTTTCAAAAAAGTAAATAAAATATGGAGAACAGCAAAATGCCAGTTCTCACCTCCATCTCCAATCTCCTTATGTGTTCATGTGTGGGGAGTGAGCCCCACCTATAGATAATCAAAACCCAAACTGTGTTGGAGCACCTTCTCTATTTAGCTTCACAATGGCAGTGAAAGAAAAAAAATCAGTTTTTGTTATATCTGCTTGGCCTTACTTCAGTGGCTTATTCATTACAGATATCAGGAAAATCATCATTTAAAGTGGGAGGAAAGGAAGTGCTGAGGAGGGAGAGAAGGAAAGGTAGGATTTGCAGTCAACATTCAGAGCTGTCATTTCAGTCCAACTCATATATTGTTGAAGGTTTAACTTGGGAAATTAAGAGAGGTGGTTTACACAATATGGAATATTGGAGTGTAATAATATTTAATGCTGCTGAACAGTTCAGATAAGCCTTGCCTTAAATAAACACTATAGGAAAGTTTGAAAAAAGCAATGACTGTGACAAAAATGCCTGCTGCTCTTCATGAAAGAAGCAGATACTGTTGGAAGCTCTCATGGCATGAGAAAACAAATGTGCCAAATGTATCAAAATTCTGCTTGTTCTCTTGCACCTCAGCAAAACACCAGGATTTACAGTACATAAACATGCATGCATCTATTTATCAGACATGAATGTAAGCTAATCTTTTTCAAGGCTGTCGCAGACGTTTTTTAGGATCATCAAAATTTATATGAACAGGCTTGTGATAATACATCTATGAATACAATTATTTAATTAAGTACTTCTTGGAAGCAGCTTTGTTACTATTAGATTTTTTTCCACACTCAAGCATAGCTCGCACTGACTATGCTTGATTTCAGCTATTTTGTTTATAAGCTCCTTCTGGCATCTAGCCCTCAGCAGCTCTGTAATTGTGCTTTCTAAATGGGACTATTTTAAATCACTTACACAGCTTGAAGTAACTGCTAATTTGGGCAGCAATTGCATGTGACAGATTTCTAATTGTTAGATGGATGACAAGGTGCTAGAAATAAATGATGCATTAAAAGAAAACCCAAACAATTAAGAAATCCTCCCTCACACTTAATGACTGAGGCAAGGTCAGTGCTGTCTGCCTTGTGATTAAGGGCTATCTTCCTTGTTTTGTTCACTTACTGGCTTCTCTCTGCAGAGAAACTGTGACACTGGGAAATCAGCAGCAAAATATTTTTCTCTTAAGCAATTTTTAAGTTTTTAAGCTGGATTTCTTTCATTTGCTGTGTTTCAGACCGTTTCTAAATATAGCTAGTTCCTTAGGTGCTATTGAAAGACCTGAAACTCCAGAATATTTTCTTACATTTTCAGCTAGATTATCACCAGAAAATTGGGATTAGAAGAATCAGAAGTATCAATCAATCAAAACAAAGCTGCCTAAAGAACATTTATGCTAGTAGCTTCCTGCATTTGAAAACTGTAGGAGAAGGAATTATTTTACAAGGACATTCAGAAGTGGCGTCCAAAAATCATCTGAGTAAAAAAAAAAAAAAGAGTTGACATAAATAATCTTCCATGGAAATGTACTGATCTCCAGTAAAATCACAGAAGGGAATTAGTACACACACACTTGGAAATAAAAACATAATTTAAGTAAACCTCTATACCTTATTAAGAACTGCCAAGAAAACATTGATTTGTGTCACTTCTTCATTCTTCAGGGTGAAGGATATGATTTTTCCCTTCTGTTCCATTCTCACAAGATCCCACATGCAGCACTGCACTCAGCTTTGGGCCTCTAGCACAAGGGCAGGTAGCTACTGGAGCTGGTTCAGAGCAGGAGCACGAAGATCATCAGAGGGCTGGAGCACATGCTGACATGCTGAGAGAGCTGGGCTCGTTTAATCTGGAGAAGTCCCCAGGAAGGCCTTGTAGCAGCCTTCCAGTACTTAATGGAAGCTTTCAGAGAAGATGATAAGGGTCTCTTTATCAGAGAACATAGTGATCAAACAAGGAGTAATGGCTTTAGACTTAAAGAGGATAGGATTGTATTTGATACTATCAAGAAACTGTTCCCTATGAGGCACTGAAACAGGCTGTCAAGAGAAATTGTACATGCTAAGTCAGTGGAGGTGTTCAAGGCCAGGTTGGATGAGGTTTTCACAGAATCACAGAATTGTAGGGGCTGGAAGGGACCTCTAGAGATCATCGAGTCCAACCCCCCTGCCAAAGCAGTCTTCCTAGACCAGGTTGTACACATAGGCATCCAGGTGGGTCTTGAACATTTCCAGAGAAGGAGACTCCACAGCCTCTCTGGGCAGCCTGTTCCAGTGCTTCGTCACCCTCACATTTGTGCAGAACTTCCGTTGCTTCAGTTTGTTGCCATTTGCCCTTGTCCTATTGCCATGCCCCACTGAAAAGAGTCTGGCCTCGTCACTTTGCCTCCCACACCTTAGATAATTATAGGCATTGATCAGATCCCCTCTGAGTCTTCTTTTCTCAAGGCTGAACAGACCGAATTTGCTCAGCCTTTACTCACAGAGAGATGCTCCAGGCCCTTTATCATCTGTGTGTGTCTCTGAAGGACTTTTTTCCAGGACAGTTTTGCAGAACCTGATCTAGTAGGAACCATATCTGTCCGTGGCAGAGAGGTGGAGACTTAATGACCTTAGAGACTCTTCCAGCCCAAACCATTCTTTGATTTTATGAAATAAACTGTGAAATTGATTTCTCTTCTGCATATAGTTTTCAAATTATTTTCACTGTTAATGTTATAAATAAAAGGTACACTGGCTTAAAATGATGATTTTCTCCCAAGAATGAAGTAAAAGTAATAGAATCCAATATTTAAAATGTAGTTTTAGAGTTACTCCAAGTGCTGATAACATTTTGCAAAAACTGAGAATTTTCAACACAAATACTTCCAACCACCAAGAATAATAAATAAGGCTCTTGGAGTTAAGAGACTGATTGCTCTACGATAATGAAAATATTTTTTTTTCTCTAGTGTTTTTTTTCCAATAGCTATAATTGCTAGAAACTTACTTTCTTTTTCAGAAAAGAAAGCTGAGATACTTATATTAAGATACCTATATACTCTCAATATATTACCTCCATAAATGGGAGCTTAACAATGTCAAACATTATAGGATCCAAAGTAAAATAATGAAACCATTGAGTAGCACTGATTTAATTGAAGTCAGTTAACTGAAATATTTCTACTGGTTTTCTGTTTCAAATTTCCACAGTAATCGCTCTCTCTCTTTTTGCTTTTTTTTTTTAATTTTCTTTGTAATTGTTAGTATCTCTTTAGAATCTTTACTTTTCTCCCAATTTCCTTCTATATTTTAGTCATGCTTGAGAACTACTGGTCTATTTACTGTCTTGTCCCTTGAGGCTGTTCAGTCACCACTTAAGCCTCATTCTCTTTTATTTACAACAGTTTCCTTTACCCTTTTACATACTCTTTGGAGCTGAAATTTGCCTCCCAGCTTTCCTACAATTGGGTATTGTTTTACGTGGAACAAAATGATTAAAAATAAAAAGAGAAGCCAAGTATCTTTGAGTTACTGGCCTCTGAACAGTCATTTTTGGCACTTATTTATGTGTGACTTATGCAATGTCAAGATCTGTTTCAATCCCAGCGTTCCTTGCTCTTGACTTTCCGGTTTCACATCGGCTGCTGTTCTTCCCACAATTTCTGCCAGAGCCATTAGAGATTCCTGTGTAGTTCCAAGTCCTCACAAAGTGCAAAAAGCATTCTCATGACATTTTCTTCAGTAATTTCCCCATTTAACAAGCATTAGTGTCCATTATTACTGTCCAGTAGGGGAGATAGTCTTTGAGCACAAGATATACACATTTCCATTCTTCACATCTGCATTCTGACAATGATAATAATGCAAATGGCAGAGGATTTTGAACAAAAGTTGTAATTTGGACTTCTCATTAATTGGAAAATCTGCATATTTCATAAAGGAAAGGTTCAATGGGCTGTTTAAGCTTGTAAACTTTGAAAAAAAGAAAAGAAGTATTTATTCAAGTTTGAAATAGGTTTAAATTCTTATTGCTGGGGATTCCTGGGGAAGCTCTGCTTCAGAGAAACAAGAATATTACTGCCACTTGTATATTTCCTTAAGGAAGTTTTTATTTCAGAACTGTAATGGACAGATCTATGAATCTTATAACACATAAAAGTTTTAAAAACATAAGATGTAAAAAGTAAATTTTCACATTAGGATGTTTAGGGTATCCTCTGACAATAAACCTGGGGCCTTATTTTTAAAATAATGTGTTTTGAATGACTTCCTTTGTTTAGAGTACATCTTCTACTGGGTTTGACTTTAGACACAAAGGTTGGGAAGCAGAGCATGAGCTCATGAATTCAGAAGATTACTATTCAAAAAAATCTGATTTTTTTTCCCCCACAATATTTTAATTAATAAATAATTATCAGGATTGTTGTTATTGTTGTTTTTTTTTTAATCTGTTGTTGCAGAAAAAGAAGGGATAGTATGAATTCTTTGTAAAGCTTATGGCTTTAATTGCTGCACTTTCATTTGCCCTTAAATATGTATTTTATAAATCAAGAACTCGTGGAAAAAGATGTTCTGAGAATGGATGTGCTTAAACACACACAGGGTATAGAGTTATAGAATCAGAGAATGACTTTGGTTGGAAGAGACCTTAAAGGTAATTGAGATCCAACCCCCCTGCCACGGGCACAGTTGCCAACCACTAGGCACCATCCAGCCTGGCCTTGAGTACCTCCAGGGATGAGGCATCTATATTTTCTCCAGGCAGCCCACTCCAATACCTCACCATACCCTATGCAAAGAATTTCTTCCTAATACCTGATCTATATTTCCCCTCTTTTAGTTTAAAGCCTTTCCCCCTTGTCTTACCATTATCAGACTGTGTAAAAATTGATCTCCCTCTGTTTATATGCTCCCATTAACTACTGGAAGAATGCAAAGAGGTCTTCCTGCAGCCTTCTCTTCTCTAGGCTAAACAAGCTGATCTTCCTCAGCATTCCATCATAGAAGAGGTTCTCCAACCCTCTGATCATTTTCATGGCCTCCTCCAGACCCGCGCCAGCAGCTCTGCATCATTCCTGAGCTGGTGGGCCTCAGGCCTGGATGCAAAATTCCAGATGGGACCTCACAAGGGCAGAGTTGAGGGGAACAATCACCTCCCTCTCCCTGCTGGTTGCCCATCTTCTGATGGACTTATTGACAGTTGGACTTATGGGCTGCAAGAGCACACTGCTGGCTCATGTCCAGGTTTTGGTCCATTAGGATCCTCAAGTCCTTTTCTGCAGGGCTGCTCTCAGGAGTTCTTCTCTAAGTCTTATACATGTCTGGGATTGCCCCAACCCAATTGGATCACCTTGCACGTGGCCTTGTTCAACCTCACTCGTTTCTTGTGTGCTCACTTTTCTAGCTTTTCTAGCATTTTTTTCTTTTTTCTTTTTTTAGTGGTATGAGCAAACTTGCTAAGGGGGCACTCAATCCCACAATTCAGGTCATTGATAACGATGTTGAAGAGAGTTCCCAGGGAAATCGCTTGTCATCAGCCTCCACCTGGACATAGAGCCATTGACCACAATCAGTCATGTAACCACCCAACCAATTATTTATCCACCAAACAGTCCAGCTTTAAAGTCCATATCTTTTTGACTTAGAGATAAGAATGTGATGTGGGACTATATAAAAAGCCTTGCAGAAGTCTGGATAGATGACATCAGTCACTCTTTCTTTGTTCCTTAAATGCCACGTAGAAAGCCACAAAATTGGTCAGGCACTATTTGCCATTTGTTAAGCTGTGCTGGCCATCCCACACTACCTCCTTGTTTTTCATGTGCATGTATACTAGTAATCAATACTGGTTCAACAGACATAAGGCATGCTCAACCTCACAATTTCAGAATAAAGTATGACATATACCACTTATGTTTGGAAAATACAACTGAACTACAGTTAAAGACTGCTAAGACGAAAAACAAATGTTAAGAATCTTTCCAGTAGGAGAGAAGCTGAGCACCGTGAGTGTCCTGTTGGGAAAGCTCCTCATATATATATATCTATAAATATGTATATATATGTATTTTGTTTCAAGTCTTGGGATTTTCCAGTCTACTATCTCGGCTCCACATCAGCTCTCCCAGCTCCCCTGAGGGCTCTGTGGGGATTTGCTGTGAATGCTGTCAGCTGGGTAAATCTTTCAGGGATAGGTTTTGGTTGAACAAGGAACTACATTACTTGACAATTTCTAAATTCAAATCAGAATGTATGTCTTGAACATGCAAAGAAAATATTAAAAGTAGATAATGTTCTGGTTACAATTTTATTCATGATTTTGAGATAGTCAGAGTCTCTTTTAACAAAAATCATGTAAAACATTTATTTCAAAGGATCCAAAACTTTGTAAACTCTAAGAAAGTATATTTATCATGTTAAGGATGAGTCCACTGAACTCTCCAGGAGGTAATTAATTCCTGAGTTTTTGTAAGTAAAAATTGTTGAATTTAATAATGTATGAATATCTTACTAATTAAAAGCTGTAATTAATTCATATTCTGGCTTGAAGAAAACATCTCATTGAGATTGTGTCAGCACTCTACTAATCTTAGGCAGAACATTGCAAACGAGTGTTTAGCAAGTATTAACTGCTAATTAATTATATATTAAATTAATTGTCTATTAATTAAAATATGGTGTAATGAGGAATAAGAAAATATAATAAAAGTCTAACTGAATCAGATGGAATAGGACAATGTTATGTTGCAATTATTTAATAACATGTGTTAGGAACTCTTTCAACTGAGATGAAATTCATCCCTAGCAAAACAGAAACAATGGCCACAGGTTGTTTAAATTCAAGGTACTTCACTGTATTAAATTCTGTTAACTCCAGTACTTTTTCAAGATGAAACTCTTCCCAGAGCTCATAAAACCCAGAATGAAATAGGTCCCAATTACAAAATAAAGATGAGACCATGCTAGATAAATCCTGCATTATTATTATTTTATTAGTTGCTGCTTCCTTTGAATTTAGAAAATTCAAAACTAAATCAAAGTTATTTCAGAAATCCTGGAAAGCCTTCAAGATCTTTGGAGTGCCTGTGCACAGTATTTGGTGGTGGTATTATATAGGATAATATTCCCTCTTATTTGTTTACTAAAAAAGGAGACACAGCATCTCACACTGGGAAGTATTCTGAGTATATTTTCCAGAGGAATAGGCACTCGTGGCAGATAGCCCTTAGAAACAATTTTTACTTATCACCTAGTAAGAATGAGAGGACTCTGCTCCTAGAAAGATCTGTTCTCAGCAGACAGTGAAGAGATTTAAGATAGACATTCAGATATCTACAATGTGGACAACTAAAATTGGAAAAGACAAACATGATATCTCAGTTTATTTCTTTCACTTCACAAAATTAATGTTGATTCACAATCAACTAAAGATTTTTCCTTTTTAAAAAAAGTTGTAGTCTGTTACATATTTTTATTTGTTTGTTTGTTTTTAACTGAGATTGATTAGCTTTCAGTCCTGGAAAATTTGACAGAAGTTCACAAACAAAAAACCCAGTTCTGCTAGAGTATGTGAAGACTTTACATTACCTTCACAACTGGGAACAACAGTGAGAAGATTTCCTTCAGTAAGGTGGTATTCATTTCATGTATATTTATAAACAGGCTTACACTGGATTTTGATCCTTACAACTGTAAGATCCAATTGGGACATATTTTAGGTGAGCCAGAAAGATGTGGCCGTGAAATCAGGAACTGTATACATTTGCATTGGGTCTATACCTCAGAAGTTGATCTTGTCCCATCTACACAGTTTTATCACATGTTCAGTGCACAACATCCAGATCATAGTATGAATTATAGAAAAGGAAGGGTACAGAGAAATATAGTGGCCACATTATGGAGGCTGTAGTACCTCAAGGTTGACTGAAGTAATAATACAGTACGTGTGGCAGCATGCCAAAATAATAGAGCTGTGTTACTTCCCTATTCTTCAGGTGAGGAGCCTGAATGGTATGAAAAGTATAGCTTAGCTAAGCTGTGTGTAACACAATTTCAAAGATCTGTGTAAGCACAAGTTCATCTAGTCACACATGTTTCACGGTGAGGCACATGCAGGTAAAGTTCCAAGAGGTTAGAGTTACACAGTTACACACCAAGGCTTTGGAGACATGTTTTGAATTTGAAACAATGCACCTATATGTGCATTCATGTGTATATGCATAAGAATGCACAATGCATAAATACCTGTTGGGTCAAAAATGAAATATTTTTGGCTAGTAACATTGATTACTAGGGAAGACAGGAAACTATGTTCTCATGTTTAGCATCCATGAAAATACTCTCTCACCAATTCATAAGGCAACATATGCCTAGGATGCCAAGATTCTTTTCATTACATACAGATGAAGAATCAAAATATCTGCTGTCTCCAAATGACTAAGTGATTCTCTTTTACTAGGATTTGTATGGGGTTGGTCTATCAGTGGATTCTGCCAGGATTGCTGTTGGAAGGCCATAAATTAATCTATACAATTGTTTTGGTCTGATATAAGGAGATTTGTACAGATCACTGAGCGTACATATGCTGTTTAGCTATGGATAGATTACAGTTGTAGACATTAAAACGGCTGGAAGACACACAGTAGATAAACTGACTGATATCAACTGGGTGCTCTCTGTAGTGTTTGATCAAGATTCTGGCATACTTCCATGTGTACATGGACTTTGGAATAGAAAATGTTTGGTAATACCTAGGTTGGATAAATGTTGTAAAAACTGTTCTCACATGCCATGAATTTCAGAGGGATGGAATTTCTTGTTACACTAAGGTGCGATGTTGTGATGGGAATTGCAGTCTGCTCACTTGAGACTTTTAGGGGTAGTATTAGTGATATGGTGAAGATTTATTCCTAAAGAAGAGGTGGGCAGCAGTTTAACAGCAAGGTTTAAGTGCGGAAGATGAAGTCTGTATCAAATAGAATTTGGCAGCTGAGTAAAGGAATTTGGAATAAAAGACTGGTGAAAACCTAACAAGAAAGCCACTAACCAAGAAGAGTGCACAGTAGAAGAAATAGCTACCAGAAGCTGGAGGAAAAGAGTATTTACATGCCTATAATCCTGTGGCTGAGACTACCCAGATAGGCTTGGGAGTGCCCTGCTGAATCCTTTCCAATACCATTTAGGGAATCTGATAAGTGGCTGTTGTTACTTTTTCCCCAAAACAGAGAAGCCCGGGTATAATTAGATGGAGGGTGTGCACTCCACCACAGTGCCTGGGGTGCTTCATGCTGTGCCCTGTCTTCGCAAAGCACAATGCAGTGGTGAAGGATACAGCCTATTAACTTTCTAGCTGCTGTGGGATAGAAGGGCACTGCGCTTTTCTTGGCAGTCCAACATTTCTACTCCTGCACTGAGTCTGCATACAGAGAAGTCCATGCTGCTCCCAGCTTCTTCTCAGATCCTCTCTCAGTTCGGGGACAGGTAAGTGGAGGATGAGGATCGTCTTTCCTTACTTAGCACATCTGCTTTGTGTATGAGCAAAGCTGCTGAAGAATCATTTTCTTGGGAGTAGGAGCACATCAAAAAGCATGCTGCATGACAACTGGACAGGGAAAAAGTAGTTGGCAGGAGCACCACGAGCTTTGTCTTTTGAGGCTACTGGAAGGAATACTAACAAGAACACATTACAGGATTAAGGTAGCAAACAGTAATTATTTATAATGAATCTTTTCATATAAAAATCATATTTGTACCTACAAGCACTGATAAAAATGGCTTTCAGGTTGCCAGTTGCAGTCAGCTTTTGATTAAGTGATAAGAAGATCTAGGACTAAGACTTCAGAAAGGGGGAAAATGGGTAGAAGAAAGAAAGAAAGAAGTAATATGAGAGATTTGAGGAGACATAAATGCTAATAGCATGGGATAAGTATAGAATTGATGGAAAGCTGTGAATTCTGGAAGTGAGGGAAAAAAAAAAAAATACCTAGGAGATAATTTGATGAAGGAGGAGACAGATGTGAGGAGATACTTAATGGAGGAGTGACCACTGAGATGATAGGTTGAAAGGTAAGAGACAGAGACAGGGAACTGCAGGAGGGAGGAGATTCTATGGGAAGGAAATAGGAGTCAAAGGTATCACATGTAGAAAGGGAGGCAGAAGGGAAATCTGGCAACAAGCTGGAGGCTGCAGCTGCGAAAACCATACAGGAAGCAAGCGACGGGTCTCCAAGAAGACCAAAGGTAGAAAAGCAGTACTTATATAAATGAATAGGTCAGAAAATATTCATAAATGGAAGTTTCTGGATTTTTTTTTCCCTTTTCCTTGTTTCTTCATTTTCTGACTGGCTTTAAAGATGGAGCTTTGCAGAAAGCAAGGGAAAGAGGTTTATGACACTGGCTGATTCCTGTGTTACTGCGTGCAAACAAGTAGCTCTTTAGCTCTTGTCACTCTGTCTTACTTCAGGGTCCTGTTAACCATCTATGAAAGGCCATGACAGCCAGGCTGCCACTGTTGCTGTTTGCTGTAATTGTCTGTTAGGAAGTGCTTCAATCTGCTGTTCAAATCCAAAAGTAAACTAAACCCTGAACAGTTCATCACAGCTGTGAGAAACTGATCTTGCGTGGATCCTAAAAGGGAGCAGGAGAAAGCAATGACTATCATCTGACTTATATGTTCTGTTAGACATAGCTCAGAACCAAAGCCTGTGAAGTTCTTTAAAAATGCCAATGAATTGGAACAGCTGTATCCACAGATGTGATCCTTCATTCTGATCTGTCTGTGCTTTATATAACTAAGAATACAAACCTGAATCTAAAGAGTTATTTCTAGCATGAAACTCCTCACCTGCCTTGCAGGGTCTTGAGGGGATTAAGTAGGATTTAGACTGTGTTTGCAAAGAGTTATTGCAAAGACCAGAGGCAATTAAACCTGCTCCGGATTGACAACAAGGAACTGACACATTGTCTGCAAGTGCTGCATTATTGCAGAGGGTAAGGAGTGCTGAGGCAGGGGTTAATGCTGAAAGGATTTCTTATAGCTGGTCTTTCTTGCAAAGCAGGAGGGTGAAAGAGTATTAACTTTGGCATCACTTGAGACAGTTTATCTACTGGAACTTTCTGTTTCTCTTTGTGTCCTCTGTGGTCTTTGCACCCATTGAACACTGGGCAGCTGCAGAATTGCTGTAGAACTGCTGCAGAAACTCAGTTGTTCTGTGAATAAGGAGCTAGCTAACTTAGCAGACACCCTCCATACAGGTATGTAACCCTGCTTCTTAACTGAATGAAGTTTCTCAGCACACAGCTGCACATTGTATTATTGTACATTGTATTAGCACACAACTGCTATGAAAATACTACTACATGTCTTAAGTACTGAAATCAAAGGGATCATTCAGCTTCTATTTCTTGTCTGCTTATAATTCTAAGAGCCCATTTACTAGAATTAATAAATAATAAATATATTGCCAATAAAATTATTTAATTGCATATTGATGTAGTGTCAATTGTCAAGTGCAATTAAAATTAAGATATTCAAAGTTTAAACTGTCTATAATAAGCATATATAATAATTTGTGAGACATTATCTTTTATATGTGTCTATGTTACAAATGATTATATATATTTATTACAAACATGTGAAAGGAAAGAATTATCACATGGTATGGCTACTTATAAAATATATGTGTTATAAATGAATGTGAAAAGCCTGACATAATAATGAAGTACAGAAAAATGTCTGAGTAGATTTACAGTTATAATTCATTCCCTATAAAGATGCTGATGTAAGATTGATTAATTTCATCTTGTCATGGAAATTCTGAGATGACTCAGAAAATGTACTGTAACAATGCATATATTAATAACTTGCTCTGCTTTAGTGATCTGATTCTCTTTCAAAGCTGATGTAAGTATGATAGAAACTCAATTATTTTTTTAATTTGATAAAAATACCCTATTTATGTAAAAATTGTAGTCTGCAGTTGTCCAGTGTCAGAGTTTTTTTTCTTCATGTCCTCAAGTTATGCTTCATAGACCCATAATGAGCACAGACAGGAAAATAGTGAAAAATGCAGTTTTGTTTTTTTTATTTAAACCAGTTGAATTATTATATTTTGGATCTACTTTGTATGTAACTGATAGTTACATGTGTATTTCTGTAACATATTTTCATCTGAAAGTATAGTGTCATATCTCAGCATCAGAATAGTGTATAATCTGAGAAGTTCAAGGTATCTATTAGCTGCCTGTTTCTTTCCCTACCAGAGCACAAATTTCACCACTAGTACTTTTTCTTCTTGTCTGTTCTTCGTAGTTAAGTCTTTCCTAATATGCAGTAACTCTTCACATGTTTTCCTAATCTCTCTAGCCCCTCAGCTGTTGCCAAGGTATCTTTCTGTGACCTAGCTCACCAGATCCATAGTGAAAGGTTACAGAAGGTGAAAAACTGTTGTAGCACATTTTCTTGAAACAGTCTGAGTACTGCTCTGTCATGCAAAATGTTAGGCAAGACCCACACAGTCTGTACTGCTGCTGTCAGCTGATGGGGAAAATGTGGTTTTCTTGAGCATTTCCATTAGCTCTGCCCTGCAATAGCTGTTGTCTCTAAATATCCCCTTGAGAGACAAAACTCTATCAGGAAGGATTTTGGCCCATATTAATTGTGTAGATAATGTTTTCTGTTTTCATTTCTTATAGTAGGAAAACTTCTGTCTCCTGGCAAAGATCTGGGTCTCCAGATAGTACCCAACTACTGATTCTGATTCACAAAGAAAAGATGGTGAATTGTCCCAGGACATAGGACTATTTAAATAAAGACCCCTCTGACCCCTTTGCACTTGGGCTGGAATAATCCCAGATACGTATACAGACTGGGAAAAGAACTCCTTGAGAGTAGCTCTGCAGAGCTGGAGGTTCTGGTGGATGAAAAACTGATCGTAAGTGTGCTCTTGCAGCTTGGAAGACCAGTGGTATCCTGGGCTCCATCAGAAGAGGGATGGCCAGCAGGGACAGGGAAGTGATTGTCCCCTTTTGCTCTGTCTTCATGAGGCCCCATCTGGAATACTGTGTCCAGGTCCCCAGCTTGGAAAAGATGAGGAGCTGTTAGAGAGGGTCCAGAGGAGCCCACAAATATGATCAGAGGGCTGGAGAACCTTCTGTCTGCTACCGAGACAGGTTGAGGGAGTGGGTTTTGTTCAGTCTGGAGAAGAGAAGGCTCCAGGGAGATCTCATTGCAGCCTTCGAGTATTTGAAAGAAGATTATAAACAAGAGAGAAACCAACTTTTTTACCCAGATAGGTAGTGATATGACAAAGGGAAATGGTTCTAAACTGAAGGAAGGGAGATTTATATTAGACATCTGGGGGAAGTTTTTCATTAAGAGAGTGGTGAGGTGCTGGAACAGGCTGCCTGTAGAGGTTGTGTGTGCTCAAAGGGGCCCCTGGACAAGCTGGTATAGAATCCGATTTGGAGGTTGGTGGCCATGTCTGTGGCAGGGAAATTGGAACTTAATGATACTTGCAGTCCCTTCCAACACAAGCCATTCTGATTCTATGATTAAAAGGATTAAAGGATTAGAAGATTAGAGCAGGTTTTTTTTTATTTTTATTTAATTTTATTTTCCTTTTCATCTTTCTTTTTCCTGGAAGTAGGTTTATCATTTGGCTTTAATGCCTCATGTTTATGGTAGAACTGAAGTCTTGGGGAAGATCTGCATATTGCTCAGACCAAGGATGTCTCTCCAGGACTGGAAGATGTCACCTAAAAGAATAAGGTTTCAATTATTTGCCAGGACTCCCCCACTAGGAAAGTCAACAAAATGTTAAAATTTGTTCTTAATTTATTGGAAAACTCACTTGTAAGTATTGCACAAACAAAATTCTGGTGTAGCTTGTAGGCAAAAGTAATATAACGACTACCGTGACATTCATCAGAGCCACTTCCACTGTCTGGTTGGGATGATTCATTATGATGACTGTTTCCCAACTAGGTATTGCACCAATGAAGGCGTTTAAAATTACTCTATTATTCTGTGACTTCTAAGCCAAGGAGCAGAGTTTTGCAAGAGGTGGAACATGTCCAAGTGAGGACAAGATTTGTTAAATTTCACTTGTCTTTCAAAAGATATCTGTTTCAAAATTTTTCTCCCTTACCATAAAAGCCTCTCTGTGTCATCCTTAAGTTTGTAATAGAAAAGTCTCCTGCATTAACAGACTGACCCAGACCTTTACCTAACAGACATTTATAGGCCTGTGCTGCTTCAGACTCACACAGAAACTTGAGTTATTATATTCAATATTCTGTATTGTGTTCATTTCTACATTCTGAATAACTCACACAAACACATGGGAGCGGAAAAGATGAAGCTTGCTCTACCCCTGCCCCTGTTATGCTTTCATACCTGCTAAAATGAATTGAAAATAGCTTTTAAATGGAAATTTGAGAACTGAGAAAGGCAGTAGATCATGCATACTACGATGAGTAAAGAATATTTCTGGCTGGAAAAGAATTGAAATGGCTAATGGGTCTTCTATCTCCCATTTTGCCCTTAAATAACCTAGTTGCAGTTTAATAGAGAAACACATAATTGGCAGGAATCAAATGTATCACACTCTTTCCACTGTACTGCTGCCAAGTTGGCTTGAGTCAGTAGTATTTTAAGATGCTTTCCATACCATCAGAACACACTGAGAATCAAAAGAGACAGCACCTTAGGTCCTAAAACTTCATAGATCTGAGAAAACTGCTTTTGAGAGTCACTAGTGGGTAATGAAAGAGCAGTACAGCAGTTTAAAATGAGTCTTCCGGGCTGCAGTGGTGGGATCATGTATGGTGTGCTTGGGAGGATCTTTTTCCAGGCTGTAGGAGGCTGAAGACTGCTTGGTATGAGTGGCTGTAGTATGTCTTATGGGATGCACTGGAAAGCCTTGAAGGCCAACACATGTGCAGTAAAAGTTTATGATGCAAGGTGGGCAAAAAAAGCTACAACACCTCTGCAGTCTTTGGTCAAACTTTCCTTTGGTGTCAAATAGCAAATATTTTGAACTTTTTCCATTAAATTTTCTATTTGCTTTGTAATTGTTTGCACTCACCAAAACCTTGTATAACTGTCATGGTGCTATTGATATAAAACATTGATGAAAGAAGGAGCTGAAAATCTCACTGGGAAGCCTGAGTAGAGTTGCTCTAGTATTAACTATTGAAATTTTAGATGTTGTAGAAGATTTTAGATGAGATGATTTTTAATTTAAGCAAGTCATTTTGGTGCAAATCATTTAGGAGAGGACAGGAAATCAATGCCTCTCTCTTCCTTAGTTTGTATAGCTAATTTTCACATGGTTAATGTTATTTGCAACAATATTTGTAGATAATGTTAGATAAGAATTGCTATGAAAATAATTTAGGTCCTTAGAGAGGAGATGTTAAAAGCAGAACTGAGACAACTGAAGTATCTTAGTATTTCTCTCTTCTAAAGTGAAGTTAATACTCTATGCCATGTAAACCTCTTCTTTCCAGTGGCTTTTGGAAAATAAGATAGTATAAAATGCCAGTCACACTGAGAGTAGCTGAGACAAAGACAGTTAACATATCATTTAGGAAAAGAAAATTCTGATTATTTTTTTTTTTAATTTATTGGTGTTTTGTGTTCAATTTATTTTCAGGCAGTATCTTCATATAGGTGAATGTTCGTGCTAGGGGATCCTCATAAGCAGTAGGAACAAAACAAATTGTTGAAGCTGGTCCAAGTGGAAAGCTTGCGTGCTACTTTTGTATTATATGATTAGGTGATACACAGCAGGTTTTCACTGCCAGAGGAAATCACATTATCTTTTGTGAATACAAAAACTTTACTCCATATAAAAGAACATTTCCTAGTATCTCTCATGCATGCAGAAGGGCAAAATTCTTATCTAGCTGGTGGCATATTGCACATTTTCTTCTGCAGATAATTCAGTTTCCTCATTGTCCTCCTTAGTTAGGCAGAGTTCATAACAGAATACAAGTGTGCTGAATCAGAATGAGGTTATCTGTGGACTGAAGACACTTGTTCCTATTTTTGGTCTTATGAATGCTTTGAATTTGTCATAACTAAGTACGAAACAACCCTTCTTGTAGGACTTAATAAATTTGGGTAAACCTGAGAGAACCACTGGGTGGTGACATCTTGTCATAAAGGGGGGGGTAAGCATAATTTCTCACACCTTTACTTCAAAATAAGGAAGAGTATCTAAAAGATTATAGAAAGACAGGCTTTGAATGCTGACAAGATTAACTTCATCTTCTACTGTACAGATTGGCACTGTATTTTAAAAATATTTATTTTAAAATCTTTCTTTCTTTCTTTCTTTCTTTCTTTCTTTCTTTCTTTCTTTCT
>JAPSGF010000006.1:23006082-23041920 GCA_035772895.1 Perdix hodgsoniae
TTTCTTTCTTTCTTTCTTTCTTTCTTTCTTTCTTTCTTTCTTTCTTTTTTTCTTTTCCTTTTCTTTTTCTTTCTTTCTTTTTCTGTATTGTTTCTGTTCAGAGAATGAAAAAGTAATGATAAGTGTTTCTTGGAGTTTTCTAATGTTTTGAATGTTATGATCAGAGAGATGAAGAAAACCCAGCAAGTGGCTTTTCTGTGAGTGTGGAAGCATGCCATACAAAGTCACGCCTTACAATACATCAGAGAATTTCCACAGGAACATGGGAACATTTATGTGGACATACCTCAGAATTCAAATTATGTGAATTTGACAGTATGTTATCCCCTCTGATAGATAGGATCTTGACTTAAAAACAAACAGAACCACAACCCCCCAAAAAAAACAAAAACAGAATAAGTTGTTGAGTATTTAGTTATCTCACAACGTACTCTCCTCATTTGCTCTTTCTATGTTTGGAAAGCGTGCCAAAGAAAGTGATTTTGAAAGTCCCTATTATGAGTTGTCTAAAAAAGCCAGGAATTACGCTAATCTCATATAAGTGAATTTTCTTATCAGTGGTGTATTTACATCAAGAAATGAGGGTAGAGTTCATACAGGGTGCTTTCTGTGGTTTTCTATGCCTTCATCAAGTATATGAGTGTCATTTCTCTGCAGTTTCTTTGTGGAAGCACACTGTAAATTCTGATGAAGTATGTAATTTTTTGCTTTCTCTGTCATTACAGTTCTTGTTTTGTCTGCTTTCTCCCCTATAATCTCTGAACTCTGATCTGAAGCCAGAAACAGAAGTACCATTAAGTACTTATTTTAAAAAAATTATTTTATGAAACAGAAAAATAACAGACAAAATGAACAACTCCCTTTGTTTCAAATCCCTTCAGCTGGTTACTGTTGTTCAAGACAGGCCTGGTTTCACCACCAAACACAGCTTGCACAAAGAGATTTTCCTTCAATGGCTCTTTGTCCAGGTGGAAACCAGTCAAAAGTAGTGTCTCCAGGGGGTTGTCTTGAGACCAGCACT
Organism: Perdix hodgsoniae; assembly: GCA_035772895.1. Lineage (NCBI taxonomy): Eukaryota > Metazoa > Chordata > Aves > Galliformes > Phasianidae > Perdix > Perdix hodgsoniae. The sequence continues at coordinate 23,007,104 of JAPSGF010000006.1, forward strand.
CTTTAACATCTTTATCAGTGGCATAGATAATGAGATTGAGTGTCCCTCAGCAAGTTTGCTGAAGACATTAAAATGAGTAGTGCAGTTGATACAACAAAAGGAAGGGATGCCATCCAAAAGAATCAGGATAGGCTCCAAAAGCAGGCCTGTAAGAATCTAGTGAGGTTCAACAAGGCCAAGTGCAAGATACTGCACGTGGGTTGAGGCAATCCCAGATATGTGTACAGAGCTGGAGAAAACTTCCAGCCCTGCAAAGAGGGACTTGAGGGTTCTGATGGATGAAAACCTGGACATGAGCTAGTAGCGTGCATTTGCAGCCCATAAGTCCAATTCTATTTTGGAATGCAAGATAGTGGCCAGCAGGGAGAGGGAGGTGATTGTTTACATCTGCTCTGCTGTTGTGAGGCCCCATCTGGTGTACTGCATCCAGGCTTTTGGCACACAGCCCAAGAAAGATACGTATCTTTTGGAGTGGGTTCAGAGGAGGCCATGGAGGAGATAAGAGGGCTGGAACATTTCTCCTGTTAAGAAAGGTTGAAGGATTTGTGCTTGTTCAACCTGGATGAGAGAAGGCTCCAGGAACAAAACAAAGCAAAATGAAATGAAACAATATCACAAAAAACATCAGCAGACATTCTCCTCTTTTGTCTGCATTCTTGTCTCTCTTGTCACATTCACATTCATTTTGTATACATACTGGTCCCCATGTATTGCAGAGGAAGAAAATGGGCATGGTTGAGAATATATCCACAGGCAGCTATGAATAATTGGAATTGCTTCCTTTTAGAAGATAAGTAGAGAATAAGGCAGAGCAACTTGGGAAGAAAATGAGGGAAAAAATTCCTAACATAAACATCCCAAGGACAGTATTATATGAATGTACTTCCAATATAATAATGATTAAATAATTAAATAATTAAATAATTAATTAAATAGTTAAATAATAATGGAAATAATAATATTTATAATAAAAAAACTATAAGGTTTGGAAGGGATCTCTGGATCATCATGTTCAACCCCCTGCTAAAGCAGGTTCCCTACAGCAGGTCGCACAGGTAGGCATCCAGGTGGATCCCGGTTATCTCCAGGGAAGGACACTCCACAACCTCTCTGGGCAGCCTGTTGCAGTGCCTTCACTCTGGCAGTAAAGAAGTTTTTCCTAATGTTAGTATGGAACTTCCCATGTTCCAATTTCTGCCCATAAAAATAGTGCACATGAACCATAGCATGATGAACTACTTCTTTCCACATCTAAACTTAAATCTTTAATTAGAAAAAGTGAACAATAGTTTTACTTCACTTTTCAAGGATGTGAAACTGGAGTTAGTCAAGGTCACCAACATTTCCTGTCAGTCTACTACAAAGACTGACCTTCATGTTACTTTCTAAGAACTAGGATAACTGTCACTATTGCTCTCCCCACCAGGAGGAAAAAATCGGGTTTGTTAATCCATTTTGGACTGATTTAGCAGAAGTGGATTAAAGGAAGGGAGCTTCTTCCACACCAGTTCAGCTTTAAAATAGGGCAATATCAAAAACGAAACAGTAAACAGGAAGTTAAAACATGTAACAAATACTGAATATGTGAATTACAAATTCATATGCAGTGCTATATCCTGAAAGTCTGCACCTAAGAATCTATTTTTAGTAGTATTTTCTCTCTTGTAATCAAGAAAACCATTTATAAATCACTTCCTCTTGATGTTGCCAGGACCTCTTAAACAATCCATTCATTTAATTCACAGGGCGTAAAGAGGTATATATAAAAAATATTTCTGCAACTTTTCCCAACTGATAATTTTTAGTATACACTTTGCTGGGATAACTCTTTGGGTGATGAAGATGGCAATGTAAATCTAACTGAGTTTTAGATACATTAATGGAAAGGAGCTTGGGATAATAAGTTTTTTGAACTTGCAGTTCAAGAGGAAGAGCATAAGCACTTTGTGAGGAAATGTTGTAATCCAATTTATGAAAAGAACCAGTTTACAAAATCTGCTGCTGCTTCCTGATTTTTGTTTTACTTGAAAATACACTGTCACCGATGACTGAACTGCAGAGGGTTTCATACTGTACTCCAACACAATAACTTCAATAGTAAGGCTTAATACAGCAAGGCATGCTGTGTAGAAAAGGGCATTTGTAAATATTCAGCACCTTTAAGAAGCTGCTAAGCAAGTTAGTTATAACTTGCCAATATGGGCACTTTCAAAGCAAATGGATATTAGGAGAAAAGTGACCAGGAACCAATAGGGAAATTACCCTTTTGTCTCCTTGACCTTTGACTCACTTGGATCAAAATTTGGCAAAGATTGCAGCTGCTAAGTATATTACCATGGGATGTAGGTAGTGGCATTTAGTCAGACTGCAAAAATAGACAGTCCCCTCCCCAAGCACAAATACAGCTTAATTTTTTCTTCTGGCAGAAAGATAAACAGGGAACTGACATCTCCTGGAATATATAAGCGCCCCCTCAAAGCTCGGAGGGTTTGTGCTTGGTGGGGAGCTCAGCTGCTTGTCCTCTTGTAACTTGATGCAAGCCGTGTGTTAAGTGCCTGTACATTCAGCTGAAAAGTCAGTTGCCCTTATTCAAGGTGAGTCACATGATGCATTTAAAATCAGAGAGTTTTCCTCAGAAATCCTTTTAAATTCACTTGGTGAAAAGATTGGAAAAATATTGAAAGTACTTCTAATGTAAAACAAAATGATAGGATTTTGCAACACTGCAAGGAGAAGTAGGAGTGTACATGCATTGAGTCTCCTTATTATGTTAACAGTGGAATTAAATGTTCAGTGTTACAGTCTTCCCAATTTCATTCTGTCATTTGATATTTAATATTATTGAAATTAAAGCTCCTGAAATTAGTTGGCTATTTAGAAAATGCATGTTTTAAAAGTGATATTTGTAACATATGCTATTGCAATGTTGTAAATATTTTAATTATTAAAATTCATAATAAAAATTAAAACTATAATTCAAAAGCACGTCAGACTTTAAAGGAAAATGAAAAGTAGAAATAATCTCTATTAAATATTTCAAAATTTTTAGCATCATTTTCTAACTTCAAACAGAATAATTGGAATTACGTTTTAAAATAACCATGTTTGTGGGTTAAGATCCTCACCAGTATTTTCAAAATCTCTTCTTGTTTTTATTATGAACACTTCCCTGTTTACTTTCTATTAGCTGGGGCAGCAAATCAAATTCAATGTCAGAATCAAAGAAGTCCACACACACACAGAAATGTTTTTAAATGACTATTGGATCTGGAGAAATCATTAAGGAAGTGAAGACAATATTCTTCAGTTTTTGTAAGGGTTTACTTTGAATTGATATGTGCAAACATAAGTGAAGTTGGAAAGAAACATTCCTGTTGGAAATTACTACTTTAATCTTTACATTTTATGTTTATGTTCAGTTATGATATGAATATGTTATTTACTTCTGTGCAAATAAGTTGTGAGTTCTCTTCACTGCAGTTGTGTAATGGATAATTGGAATTGCATAAATTGAGCTATGTCTAGACTATTGTTACATTGTGTTTGGTGGGAGAAGGGTGAATAGGCAGAAGCTGTAAGCAGTCAGTTGTTTCTATTTATTAATAGTGATGATGAGGGATATCTATTCTACCTAATGTAAAAAATCCACTGGAACAGCTTGTAGAAGGCTAGATGGTAATATATGTCAGTGGAAAATGTATTTCTGTTGATTCTGAAAAGCCTCATTATTAGAGCAAAGAAAAACAGTCCGACAATGTCTAAAAGCCCTTTTTTTTCCATTTTTTTTCCAAAACTTCCATTTTTTAATTTTAAAATACATATTTACAAATTTTCTCATTAAAAAAAAAAAAGAAAAAAAAAGCTAGGATATATAAAAAACAGACACAAGATAGATTTCCAAAGCAGATGAAAAGAGCAGTCTGGGCTCAGGTGTAGACAGACATGATGTTATTGCTGTGACAACATGTGGGACACAAGAGGATACAGCATTAACCTGCTGACTATGTACATGGTGTCAGTACATGATGTATGTGTCCTTTGTCTTTCCCCCATTAAAAAGGGCATCATAACTGCATGTGGAATTTACAAAACTAAATGTGGCTCATCTTACAACTGCTCTACTATTTGGAAATCCAGGAAGTTTTTTAGCCCTTTAATTGTGAGTAAACTGGGAATTCAGGTTGAGTTGTTCTTTCATTATATCCTTCTGCTTTTCTTTGTTCTGCTTGGCCACAAGTGTGTAATTAACTCTACAACTAATACCTGCTTCAAAAGTGATTTAGAAATGATCCCAACAAGCTGACAAATAGATGTAGGTAAAAATAAGAAGGACTATGGCAATGATGTCTAAAGTAGAAAAGAGCTGATTTACCGTTATTTGGAGGTCAAAGGCAAATAAGAAACTCAAATTCTGTGTGTGTAACTAATTCTTGAGCAAGTATAAATTATGCAGTTGTTTTCATAATCATTATTAAATATGACAAAATATTGCTTGGAACTTACATGTTACCATTTCACATCACTGGATCACAATCATTGTGATTTTGTTTCTGACATCTTCAGATAGGGGCCAGATCTCAAGATACTTAAACTCATACTGCCAGCAAAGGTCGTTTCCCAATGAATAATTTAATACTTTTTTTTTTTTTCCTGAGACTGAATTAAATATAAGGTGTTATACACTCAAAAGACCAACACCTAGACAGTTATTAAGAAGTTTGTCTTTCTGTAAAGCAACTGAGATTGGTGATATCAGCTGGTGGGGTGGGTGGCTGAGAGTAAGAATTCAACTCCTATAAGGAAAACCATGTCATGCTTTGGCTTTGAAATAGCTGAAACTTTGGGAGAAGTTTTTCACAGGTGCTGGAACAGGCTGCCCAGAGAGGTTATGGATGCACCATCCCTGGTGATGCTCAAGGCTGGGTTGGATGGGGCCCTGGGCAGCCTAATCCAGTGCTTGACCTAACAGTCGGCAACCCTCCCCACAGTAGAGGTTGCAACTGGATGATCTTTGAGGTCCCTTCCAATCCAAGCCATTCTATAATTCTATGAAACAAAATTTTATCCCTTCAGTAGTAGACTGAGGACTGACAGAGGTATGAGAAGACAGACTTTTAGGAGATGCCTCTTATTAGAGACTGCCATATTCACTAAGGTGTGTTCCAGGCCTGGGTAGCTTACACAAGTGGTGTAAACTCCTGATTGTGTCTGAAGTGGTAGGCATGGGCATTGCAGTCTGTGATCAAGGCTGAAGGCTATAACCTCCTGCTTTGGCACAGGGAGATTTCTGAGAAAGCGTTTTCCTAAGGAAAAAGGTTAGCTGAGTACTGTTATGATAGTTTTCCCTAAGACTACAGAGCCATAAAAAAAAGAAAAAGAGAGAGAGAGAAAAAATGCAAATGAAACAACGTAATGGCCTTTAAGAAAATGAGGAAAAAACAGATTGTTATATATGTCATGTGACTAGCACACCAAATGTGTAGAACACTTTTTTTTTTTTTTTTTTTTGGTACTGCTATCCTCTATCTGACTGTTTTTGACATGTTATCTTCCTACCTACTTCATCTCATGTACTTTGTATTTTTGACCTTTGGAATGTAATTTTTGTTCACTCTCTCCGTACATTATCAGCTTCTCTCACGAAGATCAGTGAGTCTGTTGGGACCAAGAAGTGTGAAAAAGAGCTTGGAGGACTGCAACAAGGATATTTTTACATTTCCTGTCTGCACCCTGTCAAAAGAGAGGAATGACTTGTAACAGAAGCTGTGGGCTCCTCACTGGGGCTGTCATTGGTGCTGTGCTGGCCATCTTTGGAGGAGTTCTGATACCAGTTGGAGATAATCTCATAAACAGAGCAATAAGAAAGGTACAAAATATTTCTTTTTTTCAATCCAGTGGTTTTCTGATTTCTGAATAGTCATTATTTCTGACTTTTTATTATTTCTCCTTTTTATTTTTTTTAGTTTCTGTTAACTTTCTTTTAAAACCGTACGTAATGTACACAATCCAGACTTTCCTGGGAGTAGTTGCTGCAGCACTTACTTTAATATTTGAATTACATTACCATATTTGCTTGCTTTCATGATTTAAGAAGGTAATATATTTTTTCAAGGTGAATTTTAATTAATACAAATCACAAGTCTATTTAATTTTACTGCAATAGCAATTGTTACTGGTTTCTTCTTTTACCACTATACTGATCCAACTGTTTTTCTGCATTTTTTTCTTAATTGGGACTCACTCCATGCATTTATGCATGCACTTCATGCAGCTATGCACTCCTTACTGCAGATAATTTCTACTACACAAATTTATAATGCAGAATCTAGTCTTACTCTTGAGTTCATTCAGGTCATGTTCTGTGACTATGTAGTCGAAACATCCTTTGCTTCATGAGACTACAAAATCTCACCACATACCTTTCCTTGATTCCAGGAGCGTGAAGAATAATTGAAGTAGAGTATTGTAGACCTCATGCAGAAACATTTCCCTCTCTCCCCCTCTCTCTCAAACTCTTCTCACCTGATTTTCTTTAGAATCTAGTTTTGACTGTAGTTAAAAATGAGAAGTTAATTTGTTAAATCTTCTGTGAAAACGAGTACATAACTGTGGGTCTAAGCCATGCTGAAAAGAAATGACCATGGAAGCCGTGGGAATCAGTTAGAATTGGTTGATCAGACCACCCAGCAGTTAGAAATCAGGCTTTGGTTAGTCTTCCTAACAGATCTGCTGTGAAGTTGAAAATGCTGGAAACTTTGGAGAGAGATATGTAAAAACCCTTCTGGTAGACTGTACATAATTTATTTACCAGCAATATAAGTCACACAGAGAAGTGGATACATGAACAGTCAGGAAATGTTTCATTGCCTATTGAAGCCTTGCCTAGATTCCACCATCACTTCGTAAAAAAAAAAACAAAAACAAACAAACTAAAAAGAAGTCTTCTACATTCAATTCAATTCTCAGCATCCATTGTATTCTTTCATAATCTTTCCAGATTCATAGAAAAATAATAATAAAAAAAATAAATGAAAAAGAGGAGTGTATCTACATAAAGACTCACCCACCTTCTAGTATTTTACAAATATATATATATATATGTACAGACATAGTGTCTATAATTGCAAATAATTTCAATTGAATGAAAGGAAGTTGAAAATTTTCTTGTAAACATGCTATTTTTAAATGTATATCTCCTTACACCAAAAATTTTCTTTCAGTTAATCCACAGTGCTGTGTTGTGCAGTTAGCATTTTCAAAGCAATGTTATGTGTTCATCTGTGTACTTGTAATAATGGACCAGTTATACAGCATACTTTGAAAATATCTACATATTAAATTATACATGCACAAATTCTTAGTAATGTTTTAGACAGAGTAATTTTTCTTCTCCCTCTTTATAATTTTCTGCATTGTGATCATGTTTCAGATGTTTGTAACTATTTCAAGACAACTTGTTAGAAGTATATAAAAATGAAAATTAGTGCCACAATTCATTTGAATAATACAAGAGTAAATTTGTAGAGACTTAGTTTATTTAAGTAGCAGAGAATGTTTTGTTTTTCTAACCACAAGTCAAACTGGATTATTTCCTCTCATGCTTTTTTGTCATGCTGATTATTCAGTAAGACCAGGAAACTGCAAGGAAATTGCTTTTCTGAAAAGATATGCCAAGATACATACAGCTAAAATACAAGATCACTTCAGAACATGTGCAAGAGGGTCTTGAATCTACCTAGAGTATTAGAATGGTTCCTAGTTCTGATTTACTTGTGTAAATGAAATTGCTAACAAGAATAACAAATATTTTTATTCACTGCTACAATACTTAAGTATTAAAATATACCATTTTTTTTTCTAAACTTTTTTGGTATTTTATGAAAATTTCATAGAAACGGTCAGGCTTCAGTGGCAGTTTCATTGGAATTTGTCAATACAGACTGTAGAATAGAAAAACATGTACAAACAAACAGATTTTTTCCAAGATACGATCTGTAAGTATGCATATTTCATCTGATATGAGTTATAAGGTTGACACCACCACCAGCAGCATCGTGCAAGAGATTACCTAAATAAGGTCAATGTTAAACTATTTCAGCATTGGTGCTATACAGCGAAAGGTGCCTTTTTTTAAAGGCACCTTTGATTTCAGAACCAAAGGACAAAAATTGTTTTCCCAAGCTGCACCTATCCAGAGGGCAAAGATACCATTCCATAAAGAGGTTTAGAAAATTGGTCTTCTCACAGTAAGAAGTGAAGCACAGAACTCTTTACAAAAAGTATTTTGTTTGAGGCTATCAAAATATACATTTCTATATGACTGAATACATTTCTACTGCTCACTGTCGTGTGATATAGAATCATAGAATCATAGAACTCCTCAGGTTGGAAAACACCTTCAAGATCATCAAGTCCAACCACAACCTAACTGTACTACCCTAACTCTAACAACCCACCACTAAATCAAGTCCTTGAGCTCCACATCCAAATGGATTTTAAACACAGTCAGGGATGGTGACTCCCTGGTGACACCTCCCTGGTGACTATTCCAGTGCTTAACAACTGTTTCTGTGGATGATTTTTTCCTGATTTCCGACCTAAACCTCCCCTGGTGCAACTTGAGGCCATTTCCCCTTGTCCTGTCACCAGTAAGAAGAGACCAACCCTACTCTCACTGAAATCACCTTTATTAACATTTAAAAAAAAAAAAAAAAAAAAAAAAAGGAGAGGTCAATTCAAAACAATCGATCAGAAAATTTACATCTGATACTGCTGAAAGGAGATATATTGACGTGGCTCAATTATACTTTTTGCCTTTCGCTCCCTAAATACAATATTATTAACTTAGACAAAATCGAGGTTTTTTTTTCCAGCTAAGTCTAATCATTCAAAGCCATTGTTAGGTGATTTATTTTCCACTTTTTCTCTAAGATTCTTTGCTGCTTACCTGAATGCAAACTCAAGAGATTAAGAGAAGCTATATGATATTATTTAATATATTGAATTCCTGGTGAGTTGATAGTACAGAATATTTTGTCATAATACATCAGTGCTCTACTATTTCAGTGGAGTCCTCAGGTTAGCTTCTGCTATTTTTGAAGGAAAGCTATCAGTTTTAGCTATTAATTACTGTGTTTAGGCATCTGTCTCTCTACATGTCTGTTATATATGATTGGCCAGATCATTGTCTCTCAGGTACTAGAGGCATAGGTCACACTTCTAATTTATTATTTTTTTTCTGTGAAAGACATATGCAACTTCTCTATCTTAACTAATGAAACTAAAGCAACAGCTGGCTCCAGTAACATATGTGACCATATAATGTGTACTTCAGCAGTGGTAAAATTGATTGGCTATTATAATTTTTTATGTCCAAGAACTGAAAAAGGACTAAAAGTTTTGATTCAACAAAGCCTGAATAGGAAATCTAATATGTGGGAGAACTATCATGACATGAAAAGTAATAAATGTCTATTCCTACTTTCAGCTACAAAATGGGAGATTATTTGTTTCCATGGAATTTAGTTACTTCAGTTTCATAGGACCATGCTGTTTTCACCAGCTTGCATTTGCAGCCTAAAATATGCAACATACAGAGATAAACTAGTAGCAATTTTCTTGCAGCCTAAGGTACGCACATATTTCTGTTCCCCTACAATCGTGACATTTTTTGGCTTGATTGTGTGCAGTTTTCTTCATAAGAAATCATAATTACTGATTTTTGTCTGAAACGGTAAAATACAGCAGGCTTCTATTGTTGACTGCCTCAGCCTTCGGTTTGTGTATTGTTGGTTGACCCATCACCAGTAGAAGAATATCAGAAATAAAAAGGGTTAAAGTTCCTCTTGATGTCGCCCAGTCTTGCACATTTAGGTCATGAGCTGAACTTATCTGTGTAGCAATTGCAGTCTGTATAGCTACTTTTGCTAATGATAGTTAAATATTGCTTAAGGTATTAGAGATAGATACTAGGAGCTGACGTATTTATCTCTGCCCATGGCAGGCAGGGTGGAACTTGATTATCTTTAAGGTCCCTTTCACCCAAAACCATTCTATGATTCTGTGACTAAGGAGCTGAGACTTGTTTCATATTAAGAGTTGTGAATTGTTTGTTGCCTGTATTACCTTTCATAAAATCACAGTGGACAAAAAGCATGGCAGAATTACTTGGTGAATATATATGAGGCCAGCTACAGAGGATAGAATTTACAAGTGGCCTTGCAAGTGATCAGACAGCCAAAGCCCAAACACTTGCTGGGACACTAGTGCTATTAAAAGAGAACTTGAATAAGGACAGGCTTCTAGATTTTTTTCCACTTTAACCCATGATCTTCACTCTTAAAACATGTGGCAGCAAAACATACACACCTTCTTTTTCAAAAAAGTGTTACAATAATGGCCAAATGCCAATAAAAAAGAATAGTCTTACTCCCTTCCTCCTCCTCCCTCTTTTGTCCTTTTGCTTCCCATGTTGAAAACCTGGTTCTCATTTGATCCTCACCCCTTCCCACAAAACTGAGCCAAGCTCACTGGCAGAAAAGTAACCAAACAAAATAAAAAAAGGAAATAGCCTTCCTCCAGTCTAGAAAATAGATAAAGCTCCTGGAGGAATGAGAACTGGCCCAGTACAAGGGGATGGTGAATGGGTCAGGTCCAGGAGTTGGTGGTAGCTGGCCTTTCCCTTTAACTGCAAAGCTGTCAGAATAGGTTGGTTGTCCTCTTAAAGATGCCCCCATGTGGTAGTAGTGCCATTTTCTGGATGGGCTGCAAATCCATAAAGGAGCACACTTCAGCCTGGCTCCCCAGCTGCTTCACTTCCTGGGGCCTCTTCATACAATATCCAGGATCATTTTTCCTGAGAATTTCCCGAGCATATAACATAGACACAGTTATTCCTGCATGAAAAGTACTGGAGAGTCACTCTACTTTTCTAGGTGGACAGCAAATTAGCTCTTGACTGATAAGAAAGTACATAGTACATATGAGATATGATCACTGCAGAATAAATGTATTGCAAAGTGCTCGAAATGTCTAAAGCTGCGGTCAGATAGGGTGCTACTTCTGCATCTCTCAAGGATGGAAGGAGAGGTCCAACATCTCTGAGCAAAATCTGCAGTGGTGGGGGAGTTGGTGTGTCATTCTGTGCAGCTATAAGACCTGGCAAAAGGTTATAGGAGGAAGAAGGGGTACAAGGGAAACCTTAAAGGTTTTAAGAAGCCAGTAACATTGATTTCAAATTTTGTCCGAAGGTTGCAACTTCTCTATTGATTTTGTGCCTGTTACATGCTGTAGACTTATAGAGTTTAGTTTGTCTTTTTGATCGTGTAGCTTCCAAAGATCCTTAAGCATTCCCCTGTCCCAGTTGAACAGAAGCAGGAGGTCAAATTCTTGCCTGTGCTCCCATCAAATACCTTGCAGTGTACAATACACAAGCAGACCCTGAGCAGGCCGAGCTGTGCATGAACAGACTACACTGCACTAAAGTATAATAATTAAGTTTGCATAAGATCTTAAAGATCATCAAGTTCAACCATCTACCTAACACTACAAGCCCACAGCAAAACCATGTCCACCCATTTTTTAAATGTCTTAAGCCATCTTCCAGGAGTTTTCCTCAGGAGTCTGTTCTAATGCCTGACCACTCTTCCTGTGAATAAATTCTTCCTGATATGCAATCTCAATCTCCTCTACTGTGACTTAAGGCCATTTCCTTGTGTCCTATCACAATTATTAACACACTGCTCAGTACAACCTCCTGTCAAGGAGACGTAGAGAGCAATGAGGTCTTCTCAGTCTCCTTTCTCTAAACTAAACAGCCTCGGTTCCCTCAGCTCCTCCGCATGTCTTAGTTTTCTATTCTACATCAACAGCTTCATTGCTCTTCTCTGCACATATTCAAACAATTCAATCTTTCTTATACTGAAGGGTCCCAAGTTGAACCCAGTACACAAGGTGTGATTTGACCAGAGCCAAGTACAGAGGGACAGTTCCTTCCCCAGTCCTGCTGGACAAACTACTTCTGATGCATGCTGGGACACCATTGGCTTTCTGGGTGACCTGGGCACACTGCTGGCTCATGTTCAGCTGGCTGTTGACCAGGAGTCCCATGTCCTTTTCTGCTGGGCAACTTTTCAGCCGCTCTTCCCCAGGCCTATACCACTGCACTGGATTGTTATTAGCTGAATGCTCCATCCACCCTTGCTGAAAGCTGTACAATTGAATGTAGTCCATCAATCCAGCCTACCCAGATTGCTCTTACTGCAGATCAACACTCCCATCCAACTTGGTATCATCTGCAAACTTACTGAGGGTGTACTCGATCCTCTCATTAAGGTCACTGATAAAAATATTAAACAGGACTGACCCCAATACTGAGCCCTAGGAAACAGCACTTGTGAGCAGCTACCAGTGAGATTTAATTCCATTCACAATGAACCTTTGGGTCTGGTCATCCAGCCAATCCTTTACCCAGTGAGCAGTACATCCATCCAGGCTATGAGTAGCCAGCTTCTCCAGAAGGCTGTGGAAAACAGTATCAAATGTCTTGCTAAACTCCAAGTAAACAACAATTTGCAGCCTTTCCTTCATCCACTAAATGGGACATCTTATCACAGAAGCAGATCAGGTTAGTCAAGCAAGATCTGCCTTTCATAAACCTATGCTGACTGGGTGTGATTACCCGAATGTTGTGTATGTACTGTGTGGTAGCACGCAAGATGATCTGCACCATGACCTTCCCTGGCACCAAGGTCAGGCTGACAGGCCTGTAATTCCCTGAATCCTTCTTCCTGCCATTCTTTTAGATGGATACCACATTTGACAGCCTCCAGTCTTTATGTTGACCTGTTTCTCCCAGATTCTTTGAGTAATTATCTGTGAAACTCGAAAAGCTAATTTCCAAACCATGGAAAATCTCTGTTCATGAAGGGAATGGCTTTCCCAACTCAGAATCACAGATGGAGCAGTCCTTGGCTTCCTAGGGTTTGCAAGACAAGGTTGAAGGAAATTGTAGCTATTAGGTCTGAGTGCAAGCCCTCAAGCTGATAAAACATTTGTTGTGGAAATGTTTCCCTCCCCTAGCACAGAAATGCACATGAATTTAGAAGACAAATTTAAGAAGAATTTAGAAATTTAGAAGACAAGCTCAATGCCTTATACTACCAGCAATGCATTTGCAGCTCAACTACAGAAACAACCTTTCTTCAGGCAAAACATTGTCTGTGTCAGGAGTTCTTCAGGATGTCAAATTCGTTTGTCAAACAGCAGTTCTTAATTAGTATTATTCATCTTTGAATGTTGTTTGCTAAAGAAACTCTAGAATCAGAAAGTGAAAATAGAAAGGGCCCAGGTGAACATGATGAGGTTCAACACAGCAAAGTGCAGCATTTTGTACTTGGGCCAGAGGAATCCCAGGCATCCATACAGACTGGAAGGAGTGGTCCTTGAGAGCAGCCCTATGGAGAAGGACCTGGGAGTCTTGATAGATGAAAAACTTAACATGAGCCAGAAGTATGCCCTTGTGGTTTGGAAGACAAATGGTATCCTGGGCTCCATCAAGAGGGAGGTGATTGTCCCCTTCTGTTCTGCTCTTGTGAGATCCCATCTGGAATACTGCGTCCATGTGTGGAGCCCCCAGTACAAAAAAGACAGGGGGCTGTTGGAGAGGGTCCAGAGGAGAGCCACGAAGATGATCAGTGGACTGGAGCACCTCCCCTATGAAGACAGGCTGAGGGAATTGGGCTTGTTCAGCCTGGAGAAGAGAAGGCTGTGGGGTGATCTCATTGCAGCATTTCAATACCGAAAGGGAGCCTACAAACAGGAGGCAAATCAACTCTTTGAAAGGGTTGATAACTGCAGGACAAGGGGAAATGGTTTTAAGTTGAGGGAGGGGAGATTTAGGTTGGATGTCAGAGGGAAGTTATTTACAGAGTGGTGAGGTGCTGGAACAGGCTGCCCAGAGAGGTTGTGGATGCCCCATTACTGTAGGTGTTCAAGGCCAGAGTGCATGTGGCCCTGGGCAGCCTGGTCTAGTATTAAATGGGGAGGTTGGTGGCCCTGCATGTGGCAGGGGGTTGGAGATTCATGATCCTTGAGGTCCCTTCCAACCCTGGCCATTCTGTGATTCTGTGATTCTGTGAAAGAAAATCCAGTAGATTTAAATTGCAATTTAAAATGTCTTTTCTTGCTGCATTACTTTCTGGAAGATTCCAATTCTTTCTTTTCTGTAGCTTTGTGAACTCTGAAACTTAAATAATATTGCATAACTCAGCTAGAAAGCACGCTGTAGGTTGGAGATAGGCTGCTTAGAATTTTCTTCCTCTTGCAAAGCCTTTTCTAAATTTTTACCTCCAATGGATTTACAAAAATCCATTATTCCAGGTATTTATAAAAATTACATAGAAAGAAATCTAATGTAGACCAGACAGAGCTGATATACCCCTCAATATGGGAAACATACCTTCAAACTCTTACTTTCACTTTTCAGTCCCAAGTACTCAATATGCATTTATCATAGTATATCTGAGTGCCACACAAAAAGCTGGTCATAACAATTCCCAGTGTCCTGTCTGTTCCTTATATTTCTGTCCTCATCTTCTGAACCTGGGAAATCTTCCTAATAAACAGAGATTTCATAGAAAGTGTCAGTCTCAGTCACAAGAATCTGCGGACAAAGAATAGTCCTTATAGCATTATTCACTTTCGCTGGCTGTAAAATGACTTAGTGCATATATCAGTGCCATGATCAGAGATAGCACCTACCGTCTCCCGTGGGATACCAGCAAATGTATGAAAGGTAGTTTATGGACTTTGAAAACAGTTGGATAAGATTCAGATATTCAAAGATTTTCTTCTTAGAAGTCATCAGTGGATTTGGAGAGCGGGAACTAGGGCAATGTGCACCCACAGCACTAGGAAAGCTTTCTATGGGCTACAGTAGTAATTATATCAGCTTTGTGCACACTGATTTAAGAGGGACTTTGTTTTGCAGGCCTGCCTTCACATGCTGGCAAAATATCTATGTGCTATATGCCTTTTCTTGATGGTAGAACAGCTTTTTTTTTTCTGTCTCCTTGGCAACCTTCTATAGATAATTGGAAAGTAAACACTACTTGTCAGTCATTTTTTTATTGTTGTTGTTAATCTTAACTGTTTTTTTTTTTCCTTTTAGGAAGCCGTCATTTCAAATGGTACCATTGCATATGATAATTGGCTTGTGCCAGGAAGCTCTGTTTACAGGCAGTTTTGGATCTTTAATGTGGAAAATCCATCAGAGGTTTTGAACTCTGGAGCACGTCCAAAACTTGAACAAAAAGGTCCTTACACATACAGGTAAGCAGAATCCCCACATAAATGATATATCGTTTCAGAAATTTTGTTAGACAAAATTCTGCTGAGTTAAAAATGGTTTTGGAAACCCCAGAATCCTATTTTAGTCAGACTTGTAAAAAATGCCTAAATATTTGCAGCTATGCAGAGCAATGACAAGCACTCTCTTTACTCTGTTTCACATTTGGAAAAAGAATATAAAGTAGGTATTCAGGTATGAAGATATTTGTGAAAAATGACTGCAAAGTGGGGAGGTGTTTACCATAAAAACGCATAGGCATGATTCATTTGTTGCTTTTCAGTGTTTGCCCACCTCTTAGAAAATTATGCCAGGTGCCTTGAAAATGAGAGATTGTCTTATCAGCCATATATCACACATATTTATTTTAATAAAGTAACTTGTTTTATTGATCTTTTATGATTTATTTTTAATGTACAGATTTTTTGTTTCCAATTTTTTTCCCTCTTATTTTATTTTATTTTATTTTTTTTAACACACTGCCTAGAGCAGAGTCCATCCTCTTTCAGGAAAACTTTTAAACTTTTGCTTGATTTTAAATCAGAAGCTGACATAGGAGCAATTGATGCTTCCCAAATCATTAAGCTCAGTTAGTGCCTGCCTGTTGTTGGCTCTCTTGTTACGATATTCTTTCTTAATATAATAGGTTATTTCATTCTTAATATCTTTGGGAGTGTATAAAATATTTGCAAAGATGGTTTTGGACGGCAGCATCTCTAGGTGAGGTGCTTTAATGCCTGAAAGATTAATTTCTCATTGGAATATCTTGGTTCATACATTACCTGAGAATACATTACCTGGTTCATATATTACACAGGAAATGGTTACACAGGAGCCAGGAAACTAAGCAGCTAAGAAATATTGCTGAAGGAGAATTCTCACTAAACAGACACACTGTGGGAGTTCATATCCTCTCAGGAGTAAGTCTGCTGAGTGTGTAGATGTAAGAAATGATGTCTATTACTCTTCTAACTGGTGCACTCATGCTCACCTATGATGTGAAAGATACATCCCATGATCAGAGATATCAGGTATACTTGAATGTCTGGAACACTGGGTCTCTTTCTTAATCTCCCTTTGAATTTTTAATTACTTACTGCAAAATAGAACAACTGACCTTGAGACAGCAGTTATCCTAAAGATTCTCTTTGGAAGTAGAAAACTTTAAATCTTTTGTTTCCAGTTATATGTGACATTAGAAAACAAACCTCCCAACTTCTAGATAGCTGCTTTACACAGTAGGCCATTAATTAAAGTGGCATGCTCTCAAACCACTCCTGAGAAGCAAAGATCCAGCTGCTTTGGGGGTATAGTCCACCTGCATTAGTTACATCTGTACTGTAGGTAAATATGCTCTGAAATTTCTGGTCCCCCTACATCTGGGCTGTAAGATCCGATGGAGCATGAATACATTCCAGAATGGGGCCAGAATTAACTTAGTGGTCCCATAGTGTAGACTAACCCATACAGTGCTTCCTGAATGCCACCCCCACAATGAGGTCAGAAACAAAATGGAGACGTAAAGA
Source organism: Perdix hodgsoniae (assembly GCA_035772895.1). Classification (NCBI taxonomy): domain Eukaryota; kingdom Metazoa; phylum Chordata; class Aves; order Galliformes; family Phasianidae; genus Perdix; species Perdix hodgsoniae. The sequence goes on from JAPSGF010000006.1 coordinate 23,023,976, forward strand.
GACAGAGCCAGGAGTGCAACAGCTTGGAGATTTGTGCCTCAGTGATTGACTAATAGAAATATAGGCACTTACAGACACGCAGGAGAAGAGCTTTTGTGTTTCTTAGTGGTGTTGAAAGACTGCTTCTAGATCTCCATGCGGTTATGAAATGTTAACAAAGTAATTTCCATTATAGATTTAACCTGTAATCTCTTTCATTGGAACACAAGCCTATCATATCAAATCTCAAGAGTGTTTATTAACAGTTCTGAGTCATTCCCTTCTAGTAGCATGCAACAATTAAAAATCTTAGAAAAAATTGGATGAAACTTAACTAAGAACAGAATACAGGAAGATGCAGAGCTGATTACTGAAACAAAAAATTACAAAGAAATATTTGTTTGAATTTTAGTGACACACAAAAATGCACAAGGCATTAAGGAAATATTTACAAGATAAATATATAGTACATGTTTACAAATATTCAAATGAAAGTTTAGAATCCTTTTAGTGCTATAAAATGGTGAACATTCATTTTAAAAAGTGTTTGAAGAAATTCAGTTAAGTCTGGTTATATATTGATGCAAACATAAGATTTTAAAATATTCTGTTTTTATTTTGTATTTCAAGGGTGCGATATTTACCCAAAGAAAATATCACAGAAAACTCTAATGGCACAATATCTTACATGTTGCCTAACGCTGCTCGTTTTGAACCTGATATGTCTGTTGGGACAGAAAATGACACCATCACGTGCCTCAACCTCGCTGTTGTTGTAAGTCAAGTAACCAATCCATGATATCCACATTTAAATGTAGAGATAGTGGAGGATAAAGAGGAGAATTTAGCATTAATAATGCGCATTCTGAGGACAGACTGCTTTTACATTAACATTTCCTTATATGCCCAGGGTAATCTCAACTATAAAAGAAAACTGACTTATTCTTGCCAATGAAAGCAAAGTCACCAACCTGGACAGAATGCAACAAAAAGCATCCTTCTGTGCAAGTTTTGTGTGGGAAAGAATTATTATCAGCCATGATTGTGTTGCTGGAATGTCTCCTCATGACACTGTGGTTCCTGCTTGTGTGTTTTCAGGACAGCTGTGAGAGTGAGTGCTAGTGTTAGAATGAAAAGGTGATTGGCATAAACAGAAAATAATGGCCAATTTTCTATGTTGTAATCTGGGCTAGCATCTTCCTTTCAGAAAGCTGCTTTTGTTTCGGTTAATCAAAGTCCTTCATGCCATGGCATTCATGAACAATACTCATTTCCCACATTTTGAACCATGCAGTTCTATGAATCTAAACGTAGGCTCCTGCCTAGAAGTGGCTATGTCAGGGATGTAAGGGCAGATTACTCAAGCTCCATATTTGTGTTCAGAACCAAACTGGGATAAGTCTAGATTCCCAGAGAGGTTCTGCCTAGCTCAATTGGCAGCACTGATGGCAGTCTAGTAATGACCACCTTCTGTATCATAACCTTGTGGTGAAAATACTAAGAAATCAGGGGAGATGTTTTTCATGCTTTACCATGAAAGGATCTATCTACATCTCTATCTCATTATCTTTCTGTATCCATGCTTGCTGCTCGCTCTGAGTTTGAATTCAGGCAAGAATGAAAGATTCATGGGTTAAAGGAGATTTAAAAAATAAAAGCAAAAGAGAGACCAATTCTGTCTCTTGGAGTTCAGCTTTCTGGCTGGTTGTGACTATTCCATAACTTTCTGTGTATCACTGAACACAGAAAGATCCTGTAGAGCCTAGGCTGAGCTTGCTCAAAGAGAGATTTTTCTTAGATTCATCCTGGAGAAGAGAAACCATCAGGACCATATAGTGGCCTTCCAGTGCCTGGAGGGGGCCTACAGGAAAGCTGGAGAGGATTTAGACTAGATATTAGGAAGAAATTATTCACTGTGAGGGTGGTGAGACACTGGAACAGGTTGCCAAGAGAGATTGTGGATGCCTCCTCCCTGGAAGCATTGAAAGCCAGGCTGGATGGGGCTGTGAGCAACTTGGTATAGAGGGAGGTGTCCCTGCCTATAGCAGGGGCTTGGAACTAGATGAGCTTAAAGGTCCCTTCCAATCCAAACCATTCTATGACTCTATGATTTACTTATCAAATTTGTCATCATTTCCTGCTTCACCATATGAACCAACCTAGATTGTTTCTGCCTGTTTTCCACAAGCTATCTGAAGAATTTAGGAATGTGTTTATGCTTCTGGAAAAAATTGTTGCAATCGCTGCTGGTAAAACACATCATTCTTCATTGGAATAGAAAAAGTTAATCTGTTACGTAGAAGTAAAACTTTCCAGAAGGGACATGTTACTTTCAGAAATATATTCTTCCAGAGCAGAAATGTATCCTTTCTGATTAAAAAATAATTGTACTTCGGCAGTTGATTGTTTTTATTCAGGATACAGTCATATTGTTGATAGCATAATTTCATCACCATATAAGTTTAAACCGCAGCCAACAGGTGACAAGGCATGTGTGTGTGAGGCTGGTGTATGTGACATATGGACACAATAGGTAGCAAAATGAGAGGTGGTACAATCCATGTGATATGCATTGGGACTTGAAGTTCAAAGAGTTTAAGGATAATCTAGTGAACTCGTGTAAACAGTGAAGACAAATCGTCTGGTTTTATGCTGTTATATCCAGCAATTTTGTTAATGAGTGTCAGTTGTAAGTAAAAAAATTATTTGCAGTGAGTTGTAACCACACTGTGTACCAGCTTTGCCAGAGATTTCTTGGAGTCTTTCTGTATTTTTCATCCAAACTTTAATTTTATTGCTGTTGTAGGCTGCACCTGCTCTGTATACAAACAATTTCATCCAACTACTTTTAAATACCTGGATTAAATCTTCTAAATCAAACATGCTGCAGAACAGAACAGTGAAAGAAATACTATGGGGATACAAAGACCCCTTCTTAAGCAAGGTTCCCTTCCCTTTGGACCCAGTTCTGGGAGTCTTCTACCCGGTAAGTGAAACCAAAGAGGAGATAATGATTCCTTACAACTTCGTGAATGAAAGTTAAGGCTGCTGCTGTGAGGAGGAAAAATCTGACAGTATTTTGTTATTCCTTCTTGTGTCTGTTACAGTATAATGGGACATCTGATGGACTTTACAGAGTGTATACTGGGAAAGAAGACATAAGCAAAACAGCAATAATTGAAAGTTATAAAAACAAAAGGTATCAGATGTTATATATATGAAAAAATGTACATATTTGCAAGGTGTGGTTTTTAAAACATGCCTCACTAAGAGCTGTAGTTAACTGAAAATTAAAAATAATTCAAGAAAAGCTTGATCAATCTTCAGGCTTTTCATTATTCTGTTATGAGCTTGGATTTAAGACAGTTATTGATTCTTTTTGTTACAAATAGTTGCTTCTGCCTTGTGTACTTAAATGGGCACATCCAATTTATCCTATTCTACTGTATCATACAGTTTGAATGGAATTTATTTCTGTCCTGTGCCATTGCTAATGAATCAGGCTTATAATGGAGCAATGAAACTTAGTAATAATGACATGATTTACATGTTATAATTCATGAAGCGTAACTTTTATATGTTACAGGAATCTATCTTACTGGGAAGGTTACTGCGATTTGGTTAACGGCACTGGTGAGTCTGTTAAAGGTTTTTGAAACTTCAAGTAATTTCTTAATATTGCAAGATATAGTTAATATTGTAATATTCAAGATATTAATATTAATTATTAGTATAATTATATTAATATTGTAATATAATTAGATACAAAATACAAGTTAAGACCCCTGGGTTTTCAGTCCTGTATTCTGCCCATTAAATATCTATATATAAATATAAATGTATACACACTGCTGCTACTATATATGCATATATGCATCTCCATTATATATTATGCATCATTATACACTATTTTGTACACTATTTTATATATACTTAAACACACTTCAGCTAGAGTAGATGCAGAAGAACAATGAAAGATCTAACTGACTATTTCTACTAACTGTCCGTCCGTTACAATATAAGCAAGATTCTTTTTCTTTGGTATAGCACTTGAAAAACAGCATATTTTCCTTTTAGTAATGTATATTGTTTTGTACTGTTGAATAATAAGATTACATGTACCAGAATGGACAGAAAAGTTTTTCCCGAGATAGGAAATGAAATGGAAGTGACAAGGGCAGTAGCAAGTGAAAATGGATAAAGAAGAAAGGTAGCCCTAACCCTAACACATCCCCACTCTCCTCACCTCCACATGCAGTGTGGTTTAATGTATAAATGAGTGAACTTGGCAGCTCATTTTGAAGTATTTCAAATACTTCCCAAGAATCTGAATTCCCAAAAGGCTACAAACAAGAATAATTTCTTCTTTTGGGGAGTAATTTTATTAGGAGCAATGGTTTCTTAGGTTGTAGAATTTATCTTTCTTATTATGAAACCTGAAATCCATTTGTTTTTTCACTGTTAGCTTTTTCTTTGTCTTTCTCCACAGCTGATGGAATAAACACACACAGGTAACAGGACTGGGTGCTTCAGTTCTTTGAAAGTGAGGAGAGTTTCCTTGTTGGCAAAGGTCATTGCATAGTTTATATGAGCACTCAGTCTGACTGCTAAGTGAACTTACATTTAGAGAATCAGCAGGTTTAAAATGTCATGTGAGTGAGAATTCGTTTGCATCTTGTAAGCTTTCACACCAGACAACAGCATGTTTTCTGAGCAAAAGTAAACAACGAGATAAAAAGACTGAATAAGCACACTTATATGGTTTGAAATGAGTCCGTATTTGCTGTATTTGCAAACATTCCAACACTGCCAAGATTTTACAATAGACTGTGTCTCCAGGACGATCTTGGATTGTCTTTAAGAAAAAGTGCTGCTGTCAGCAATGGGCAAGCAGCAGTGTGTAATTTCGCTTTCTGGATCTTGCCAACTAGATTCAAAGATATCACAGTTGTTTTCCATGCTTTGGTTAGAATTGCTGACTAAGAAACTGAGCTGTAGCAAGAAGTAACAAATGTACTGGTTAAAAGATTGTTACAACACCTTGCTTGGAAAGTGGGTGAGACTCCTCTTACTCAACGCTGGATGCATGCAGTGCAGAAGTATGCTTCTAAGCAGGCAAGCTGCTCTGCTCTCTTCATGGCAAATGGGAGACATCAGAAAAAGCTCTTCCTCTGGACATCCTGTGCTTGTCTCTCAGGAGCTTCAACTGAGCAGTTTTGAGTGAAAAATGCTTAGTACTTTTTATTAAATAGGCACTTTTGAATACTAAAGCTGCATTTCTTATAAGCACTAGGTGCTACCTGAACTCCAAGTAAACCAAGAATCTCTAGAAAGCTTCAGACTACATATACACTGAAGCAGTGGCAGCACGTACTGGGATTCGTATTAAGTAGGAATGGTATTTTTATCCTCTGTTTTTATGGATCTGATGATCATAGAATCATTGAATCATTAATGTTGGAAAAGACCTCCAAGATCATCTAGTCCAACTGTCCATCTGCCACCATTGTTGCCCACTGAAACACATCCCTTAGTACCACATCTACATCTTTCTTGAACACTTCCAGGACAGTGACTCCACCAACTCCCTGGGCAGCCCATTCCAGCACCTTACCATTCTTTTTGAGAATTTTTTCCCAACATCTAACTTGAGCCTCCCCTGGCGCAACTTGAAGCCACTTCCTGTTGTCCTTTACTATTGTTGAAGTAGCTGACCCCCACCTCACCGTAACCTCCTTTCAAGTAGTTGTAGAGGGCAAAAAGGTCTCCCCTGAGCCTCCTGTTCTCTAGACTAAACAATCTCTTTTCCCTCAGCTGGTGCTCATAAGTCTTGTGCTCCAGAACATTCACAGCTTTATTGCCCTTCTATGGATACACTCCAGGGTCTCAGTGTCTTTCTTGTGGTGAGGGCCCAAAGCTGAACACAGTATTTAAGATGTATCCTCAGCGGGGCTGAGTACAGGAGGAGAGTACCTCCCTAGTCCTGAAATCGCTTGAGTTGGAAGGAAACTTTGAAGGTCACCTAGTCCAAGCTCTCTGCAATGAACAGGGACACCTACCACTAGATGAGGTTGCTCAGAGCCTGGTCCACGCTGACCTTGAATGTTGCCAAGGATGTGGTGATGGGGCATTCAGTGCCTCTATGGACAACCTGTTCAAAGACCTCACCACCCTTAGTATAAAAAAATCCTTCCTTATATCCAATCTAAATCTCCCTTCTGTTACTTGGAAACCATTTCCCTTGTCTTATCACAACAGACAAATGATTTAGAATAACAGTATCACAGAACTGTTAAGGTTCGAAAAGACCTCTAAAATCAACCAGTCCAACCCCAAACCATGCCACCATGTGCACAGACCATGCCCCTCAGTGCCGCATCTTGAACAGCTCCAGGGACAGTGACCCCTACCACCTCCCTGGGCAGCCTGTGTCAGTGCATCACTGCTCTTTCTGAGAATAAACAGATTATCAAGTAACATCTGAGCATTGAGCTAGAAATTAATGTTTTTTTTTATTATTATTATTATTTTCACAGATGGGGCATCATTTCCTCCATTTGTTAAGAAGAATCAGGTACTGCGCTTCTTCTCCTCTGACATTTGCAGGTACGCTGGCCCCTTCCTGTTGTGCATACGTGTGTGTCTCCCAGCGATCTTTCATTTTGGAGAGATCTCTGCTGGAGCTTAGATTGCTGAGGCAGTACCACATAAATGTTTCACCTAAATATGACTTAATGTGTGAGCTGCGCTCATGAGCTTAATTCTACCACTTTCATTTGTGTCAAGTAGTAAGTTATTTACAGTGTGTTTCATTTCAGAGAGTTGCGGGTGTGTAATTCGGGAATGCCTTTGCTTATTACAGAAGGAGACACTGCTATGAGGTGTTACAGACATTGGAACCCACAGGGTTCAAAGACTTGATCTTTTAGGATCAGGACAGCCCATCGCCTGCCTATGCGTCTGAGATGGCAGTTTGCCCTTCTGCAAGGCCTGGCTGGGCCCATTTTGGTGATTTCTGCTGAACATCATCTGTGCAGGGGAGAATTTGCTGTCAGCCTCTAGATACTCAAAATTGTTTTCTCACAGGCTATTTTTACATATTTTATGTATTTACAAACAAACCGGCTTAATTCATCCCATGCTGATGGCTTTTCAGCATGCTTCTTCTGTTATGGTTATCTGGTGTCTCTGAGTTCTCCAGTGGGATATCTTAAATCAATATGAAGAGATACTAAGGGCATCAGAGTGTATTTGTTTTGGGAGGTTCAATCCTAGTATTTATTTTGCTGCCTGGAAACATCTGCTTCCTTTTAAAAAGGGAGTATAAAGTATATAAATATATATAAAGTATAAAGTATAAAGTATAAAGTATAAAGTATAAAGTATAAAGTATAAAGTATAAAGTATAAAGTATAAAGTATAAAGTATAAAGTATAAAGTATAAAGTATAAAGTAGATCATATGCTTTGTGAATTGTTTACTTTTAAAGATCAGTGTTTTACATGTAGAATTTTTTTATTTTTTATTTTTTTTGTGAAGTAATTGTATCTCAAAACTGGGCAATGTTTCTCAAGCTATGGAAAAGGAAACTCATAATGCAGAATTATAAAATTCTCTAGATGAATTGGACGTAATTTGAGAGATATCTCTGACCATAAAGTTCTCACAATTAATGAACAAAGAAGGGCAATAACAACCTCCCAGAGGTCTGGGATGAAACAAGGTCATGGAAAAGGTTTCTGACCATGTTGCAAGAGCCAGAATCCTTCTTTCCTTTGGCTGCAATACAATGTGTTGCTGCCTTGGTTAGATTACTGCATACCAACCATATCTCTTTATTATTTTGTAATGTATCAACAAAGCAGTTTGAAGTGGTATTTTGGCTCATATGCAATTGAGTAAGGTAATATCCAATATGCTGCCAGCACCACAACGCTTAGATCTTTATCATCAGGTCACGAAAACACTGTAATCAAGAGCAGAAATATTGGTAACTATCTCTAATGTAGTAAAAAAAAAAAAAAAAAAAGAAACATTTCGTTATAACAGTAACTATAGAAAAGTATAGCAAAAAAAGAGCTTTTAGTGTATTCATTTTGTATATATTCTTTATTGGTATTTTTATCTGCCTTTTTGTGTCTTAGTGTGCTTACCTGTAAGTGAGTATACCCCTTTGTGAAAGTACAGAATAATCTTCGTTACTGAGGAATGCCCTTACAAACTGCTGAACATGGGTTCTGTGAAGTACTTTCTTTTAAGAGGCAAAATTCAGATTTTCAACCCAAGTGACATTTCTTCTTTTTTATATCCAGATCGATCTACGGAGTTTACCAGACCAAGAAGACTGTGAAGGGAATTCCACTGTATCGTTTCACAGTTCCTCGCGAAGCATTTGCATCACCGATTGATGTTGGAGATAACTATTGCTTCTGTACAGATCAGGTCATATCACAGAACTGCACGCTGGCTGGAGTCCTAGACATTAGCTCCTGCAAAGCAGGTATGGCAGGGACATGATACTGCTGAACATGCTATCTGACTGGGGAGAGAGCGTGTGTCCTGTAGCCGAAGTGTTGCCCTAAGATCCAGGACATTTGTATTTATCTGCACACTTTTCCACAGGCTACCCATGAGAGCTTTCCAGTTTTGTAGCATCATTTATCAAAATGATGGCTATAAATTTATCTGTTTTGCATGGTACTATGAAGAAAAAGTAATAATACTGAAGATTGCCTACTGAACTTCTCAGGAATACGCATACAGAAAGGAAAGGAATGGAACTATATATAGGAACTATATGAAAGCCAGAGAGTCACAGTCTTTGTATATATGATAATTCACACCCACAATGTGTGGGTGTGTACACAACTAGGTGCACATGCATAAAGTGAGAGACATAATCAGCTTAAATTTTCATTGGTACAATAAAATGTACACAGTCTTCTTTTGGTGCAGGGTGAGCAGCATGACTTCCTTTCAGGCTTGCTTTCTACTGAAACAAGATCATGAGCATAGGGTGACACAGTGAGAGGTCCCAACCTCAGTGTGGAGCTAAGAGCGCTCCCAGCTCCACAGCATAGACACAAATAAACAGGATTTGTAACCACAACTTATTTCACCATTCACATTCTCATCATGAGAGTAGAATCACAAAAAATCTCAATTTATTCTGATGGAAGCAGAGGAGATATTAATGATTTTTTTCAGGATTGTTTCTGTCTGTATAACAGATCATGTATGCATAGAAAATAGCTTCAGATGATGAACACTGAGGCAAAGCTTAATGATTCGAATGAATTTTTCATTTGTTTGTTTTCAAAAAGGAAGGCCAGTGTATATCTCTCTTCCACATTTTCTTCATGCAAGTGAATCTATATTGCACGATGTTGAAGGTTTGAGCCCAAATGAGGAGGAGCATGAGACATTTCTAGATGTAGAGCCTGTAAGTCCAAATATTTAATATTTCTAACTCAGTCTTTTACCAGAGGGACAAGCAGAGAATGCAATATTTTTGTGATTTTTTTTTAAGATATGCTCACAAAGATGTTAAGCTTTTAGCAGGGGAAATTTAGAGCAAAACTTTGTCTTATTCTGACATTCGAAATTTGGAAAATAAGCTTTGATTTTTCCTCATTGGGAATACAGGATTAAATAAATTGCACAAAGTTTTGAAGAATGTTGAAATTTATTTATGACTTTCAACTGCTTTATAAAAATTATTTTTATGAGATAGTTTCTGTTCCTTTTATACTAGTGTTTCAATAGTTAAAAGTTGAACAAGAGATGCAGAAAAGATCTGACCTTCGTTAAGATATGTTCTGATGCAAAGTGTTGTCTGCCCTATGCCAATGAAATTTGCATCTCTTACTGGTGAAAAAATGTAGCCAATTTCTGCATTCAGTTTCTGCATTTATGCATCCAATTAAAAAAAAAATAAAATTAGTGGACTGTTTTTTATTTCCATTTTTTAGACCACTGGTTTTACACTGCAATTTGCCAAAAGACTGCAAGTAAACCTCCTTGTGACGCCTTCAGCAAAAATTGAGTAAGCATTTTTTATTATTTTGTTTTTATACACTTGATGTATATTGGTAGAAATGGAAAAAGAAAGAATGAGAATACTTTGCCAAAGTTTTTCCTGTGCCTCTCAAAAATTTCAGTCAGGACTTCCCAGAGAATATAAATATCAGTGAAAGCAGCCTTCTTATGCAAGGCACTGCCCAAATATATTGACACATATTTGATTTCCCCATAGAAGCTTACAGTACAACATGTTCTTAAAAATAACATCCTTACAAAACTGAAGTAGAGAATGAAATAGAAAGGAAAATATATTTTTCTGTAATAAATGCAATGAGAAAGATAATTTATGCGTTCTCTGACACTGGTTGAATTTTGTCAGAAGGGTAAAGGGTCATCTTTCTGCTCCTCTTCTCTTTACTGGCCCAAATGTCCATGTACAGCTTCTGGACATCTCTTTGGTGAATATCACACAGATTTTCAGATCGTTACTCTAACACATAGATGTGTCCAGCATTTCTTTCTTCTGACTGCCTGAACATGGAATACTAGACAGAGATAATTGCCTGATATGTAAAATGACTATTACAAATTCTAGGCTTATTTTTTCAATCCAAAACTACTATAGAAGTACGTCTGGGAGATAGACCTGTTAGTGGAGGTGAAAAAATGGTTAAGAGAGACTGGGTGTATGCAACAATCTAACGATAACATTCCATATGTTTTATTTTCTCATTCCAGGGCTTTATCAAAAGTTCAAAAACCTTATGTTTTCCCTATTCTTTGGTTAAATGAGGTTAGTATATCTTCTGCATACATTCACTGTCAAAAAAGCACAAACAAACAAGAAGACTTTTTCTGTCTTGATGCCCTGAAATTAATCAATTAAACTCATGCTATGATGTGTGGCTTGCAGCCAGGAAGCCCAACTGTATCCCAGACTGCCTCAAAAGAGGGGTGGTCAGCAGGGTGGGGAATATAGGGGGGAAATAAACTGTTTTACCCAGATAGGTAGTGATAGAACAAGGGGAAAGGGTTCTAAACTGAAGGAAGGGAGATTTATATTAGACATCTAGGGGAAGATTTTCATTGAGAGAGTGGTGAAGTGCTGGAACAGGCTGCCTATAGAGGTTGTGGATGCCCCATCCCTGGAGGTATTCAAGGCCAGGTTGGATGAGGCCCTTGGTAACCTGATCTAATGCCTGATCTAGTGTTTGTCAACTCTGCCTGTGGCAAGGGGGTTGCAATTAGAAAACCTTTGAGGATCCTTCCCACCCAAACTATTCTATGAGTCTGTGATTCTACGTATGCATGCCAAGAATATATTCAGCAAGTGAGGTCTTTGCATATTTACCTTTCACTGACATTTTTATTGCACTATTTCAGTCTGCTGTTATTGGAGATGAAAAAGCAGAAATGTTCAGAAATAAGGTCACCGGTCGGGTCCAGTTATTGGGTGTGGTGCAGATGGCATTAATCATCACAGGTTCTGTGCTGTTCCTCGCATTCATGGGTTCCTATTTCATATGCAGATCAAAGAAATTGAAATAAGTAAGTAACACTAATGGCTCAGTTCTCAGCAGCAACTTCTTTTCAGGGTTTAAGATGTTCAGATTCATTACATGCTTATCTATTGTTATTTTTCAAGTGCTACCAATGTTCAGCAGTTATTATTCCAGTTCTGTTGAAAATCTAGGTAATTTATATAATGTTTTCAAATTCTCTTCTGAGCCTTAATCTTTTAGGATTCTCTCAGCATATCCAGGTGGATATCCCAATATCCAGGAGGATATTGGGAACTGAATCCATAACAGTGTGATTGTTGTGACTTCATGAAAACAGACATTTTATCTAAGTCCGTTGAACACTTCAGAAGCTCCTCCTAGTAGTTCCTTGGGACAAAGGCCACTCAGCTGTAGATTCTGCACTCTTCCAGGACATATCCCTGTTTAGGGTTCAGGGAATTCACTTTAAATTGCATTTCTTATCAAGAGCATTGGATAGGTTTTCTCACTTTTTCTTGCAGTCTTACTAAGAGCCTAAACACCTCTCAAACATAGCTGGTCCACAAAGACAAAATATGGGTCTGTCCTGGATAGAATAACCAGGTGGTGGATTATGCTGTAGTAAGGAACCATTTTTAAGAAGACCTACCTTATCACATGCTAAATTCTGATTTTATTTCACTACAGGTAACAAAAGCCTTCTAATGTAGACAAAGGATGAAGTTTCAGTCAAGCATGTTAAAATTCAGTGACAAAAGGTATGATTCCACATACAATGGAATTCAATGGGCTTTTCCATTTTTAGATGACCAACTGAATAACTCAAATAAGCTGATATTTACAAAGGCCCTCACTTCTGACATCAGAGGCCACTGTGGAAATTATACTTCCAAATAACTGATTATATGAACCTTGTTACAAATTTTAAATGACATTCAAGCAGACTGAAGTTGAAACGCAGTTGGAATTTAGTCCACTCTTTGCCGTTTATGCAAGTTGCTACTTTTTTTCTACTGGGAACTACAAGACAAAGGAAAGACCCTTACCACTGTTCTAGCTCTGAGTGCAGGCTAGGGAATGACAACAACTTTGAGCTCAAGCCATGATACCCTGGTTTAAATGTTTCTGTTCCTTCAAGGAATGGAAACTGCATAATAGAACTGTTCTCTGTCCTCTATTCAAGGATGTGAATTGTGTTGAATGTGAAGTTTGTTATGTAAAGCTACTAACTGTAAAACATGAAATTAATAAAAGACTTACTAAAATACTTGGTTTATACAGTTTGTGCAGAGATGGCCTGTACACATACCACAGTCATTCATTTGTTGATGGTGCTCATCAATGTTTGGCCCCACAGATGTTTGGTAATCTGAACTACTCCCTAACTCCTAGCCTCCACTACTCTTTGTATTCTCTACTATGTGCTTCTCTTTCTGGCTCTTCCTCGCATAGCAGTCTCTTCGCTGCCTTAGCTCCACTTCACCAAAGGCAACCCTTAGGAAGTGTTCTGATACATCTTTTTTGAGGTGCAGAGAAAATTTTCCAGAATACTGGAGACAGAAGAAATACCAAGATAATGATTTTGATGGTTCAGAGGGTCCATCAGAGTGTTCCACATTCTTGATTTAGAACATCAATGAGAACAGGTAGCCCTAGTTTTTCTCTGATAGGCCATCTGCCACAAGGAAATATGTGCAATTATTTGGTTAATGAAGTGTGTCAGCCTGTAGATAGGTAGCAAACATTGCCATCTGTGTAAATGGTTTACTTTTTCATTTAATCTGAATGCCATATCTTTGAATTTAGTGTCATTGAGACAGATGCTGAATATCATGGGGTGTCCCATGGAGACAATGAATTCAGAACAAGAGCTTGAGTTCCACATTATATAAGATTTCTTCAATTTTTTGTCTGCATAAGGCTGCAAAGAAAAAGGAAAGTAAGACACACTGCAGCTTCTGATAACCCAGTGTTTGGAAATAGTACTATAATAGATTTTAATCCAGAAAAGTTTAACTTGCTAACAAAGGACAGTATCTTTTGATAGGTATATTCAGTAAAGTGTTTTCACCCTTTGGGAAGAAAGGGAAAAACCCAACAAAATTATCGTTTTAATCCATCATTTTTAACGTTCCTTGTGAACAAAATTGTGTAGCTATCATTGTACATTATAGCTGTTGAATCATAAAAATCCCCAAGGACTATTAATGAGGGCAAAGTCTACATAATACATAACAAGAGTCTCTTTTTCCAGCCATGAGCTGGAACTGCAAAGTAACAGGGCAGGAGATGCGAAAGAAGCATGACACCAAAGAGAAGTTCTGCGCTCACTTAGAAAGTTAATGTATTTGCTTCCTCATTGTGCTTCCTAGGCAATGACTCAACTGGAGACATCCCTAGAGTCCTATGGACACGTAAAAAAAAATTGAGTACCATTAAAGCCATTGACTCACCTTCTCCTTTGTTGTGGTTCAAGATCTGACACCAAGTTTTTACATATTTTATATATGTATATATACAATGCACCATATTGTATATATACATATTTATGTGTGTATATCTATATACATAAACTTTTTGTGTGCCAAAACCTGATGGTGAGATATTTTCACCACAGGAACAACAGCAAGGCTTCGACTTTTATTTGGTACACTTTTGTTTAAGCTAAATTTTCTTTAGCCTGAATTCCACTGTTACCAATTTAACATTTGCTCTATTAGTGTGGCTTAGCGTGATGTGGTTCTCCAGCAACAGTGATCCAGCAAGTCAAGTACCATGATTTTGAATTTCTCAGGGCCCAATCTTGCACGCACACAAATGTGTTTGTTCATATGTATAATCTCATTGATCTAAATGCAGGTTCAAACTTACAAACTGTGTTCTGCTCCTAGATTGCTTGATTTAAAATTAATTGTTATTTTGTTCAGAGTGTTGGTTCTAGTTATTCTTAATTGATGTAATTAAGGCTAACGTTAATTATTTGCATTTGTTCAAACTCGTGTGAGATAAACATTTATTAGAGACGTTAATGAGCTCAATACAAATAAAATAAAGCTCAGACTTTTCTTCCTGAGACCTTCATGTCTAAATAAATTCTGTGTTGAATAATGGACTAATTTTATTTCTTTTCCTTGGTGTTTTCAGTGTGTTTTCTTTTTCTAAATACTGACTTTATAAACCAGTGAATGAACAATTTTGTGCCTAGCCTTATGATGTCATTGTATTTTGTCACATCACTGCTACGTGGACGCACATATCATCTTTCTTGTTGCCTTATGAAGTATGATGACATACAGCATTTTTGCATTGGGTTATGAAAAAGAAGAGACTTTGGGGGCAGCATGTCAAATACTCAAATGTGCCAACATGTTACATATCAAATACAGTTCAGTTTTGGGCCCTTTACTACAGGAAGTTGAGGCAGTGGAGCATGTCCAAAGAAGGGCAATGCAGAGAAGGGTCTGGAGCACAAGTTTTATGAAAAGAAGCTGAGGGAACTGGGATTGTTTAGCCTGGAGTAGAAGACAGAAGAAGTCTGGTTCAGGGGCAACATTATTGCTCTCTACTACCATTTGAAAGGAGGTTGGAGCGAGGTGGAGGTTGGCCTCTTTTCCCAAGTAACTAGCAATTGGACAAGAAATAATAGCTTCAAATTGCATCAGTGGAAATTCATGTTGGATATGTGGAAAATTTCTTCTTTGAAAGAGTGGCCAAGCTCTGGAACAGGCTGACCAAGGAAGTGCTGAAGTTACCATCCCTGGAGGTGTTCAAGAAATGTGTAGATGTGTAGGGACATATTTTAGTGGTTTGGTGGTGTTGGGTTGACAGACTTGATGGTCTTTGAGGTCTTTAATGATTCTGATTTTATGTCCAAACTGAAGCAATTCTGAGGCCACATCAGGAACCAAGGTCAGAGAGAAGCCTGCTTTCACCTCCTTAGAGACGGAGGTGTTGGCGCATCTGGCAGCACATCACAACATCCTTTGCCGGCTCTGCTGGCCCAGCAGGTTGGACTGGGAGAGAAGTCTGGTTACGCTCTCATCTCATATTCCCCACCCACTCCAGGTCATTATGGGTGAAAGTCATTGATGAAAATCAGATTTGGCCCCAAATGTGCCTGCCTACATAATTACACCCCAGAGCAGGTGTGCCAGCTCTTAATTTCTAGCTGCAATAATGCTTTAGAAGCCTTTCTAAAAACGTGTTCTTCCTGCCAGTGTCTGTTAAGGTAATGCTACTATGCCACTATACTGTAAAAGAAAAAAATGTTTGTCTGTGCTTTTAACTGGGAGGCTAGTCAAGGACTTGTTTTATTCATGGCTGCACCTGGTAATGATATTAAATAATTTAATAACAAATGAAATATGTTTACACTTTATATATATATGTATATATTAACAACTATAAAAACGACAAAGCATCAAAAGAAGATGAAGATGCAAATTACTCACCTTTACCAAATGCAAACTGCATTTATAAATAGATACCTTGTATTTTCTAATTTCTGTGCCCTCTTTGCATAGCAGATGCCTTTGACTCTCCATTTTTGCATCATCTCAGAGCTGTACCCAAAGCAGCCGATGACCTGGAGCCCACCCGGTCCGCGCTAGGCTGGGACTTTGCTCAGCTCTATGGAAAAGAAACCAAATGCTTTGCAGAAGGCGCCACCCAAAGGGCATATATTTACTTTTTTTTTCCCTCTACAAATTCTCATCAATACAGCCAATGAAAAATATTCCTGGATAAAGCTTGTAATGTTTAAACCAGTCATGGTTATACTACCTGAAACTCATACATTTGAATTAGAATCACCTCTGTGATGCAGCACACACAGGAGACAGTTTTAGCAACCACCTCTGATCAATCGGCTCCAAGCTGGGACCTGTTAAATATATTTATGATTGTTTTATCCTTTGACAAGTCATTAATCTCATCTATTTGGTTTCATATGAAAGAAACAGAATTCTCACTGTTGCACAAAGGATGATGAAACATTTTTACAGATGTAAGAATTTATTTGTGAGGTCCATAAGGTGTGGTGTGCCACATCTAGTCTCAGAAGGTCTTCCATTTGGGCAAATGAAAAAACAAACAAACAAATGTACAAGGAAAGAAGGGGGAAAAGTGAAGGGGAGGAGGAGGGAAAGGAAGGGCAAGCAGAGAACTTCTCCCGAAAGTCACAGATGCAAGTAGGGGTGTGCAGGTAGATGGTATTAAGGGAAAGTGTGGTGTTCCACAAGTGGGACTCAAGGCTGTCCCTCACAGGCTCTAGGCCCTGCATAGGCTGGGGCACCAGGAACATCACCACTCTGCTGAGTTTGCTTTCCATCAGCCCTCTGTTCACTGCTGATACCCTAGCAAATGTGTGTGCTGCAAGCACATGCAAACAGCCTGTGTAAAACAGGAATGTTGTGAACCGTCTCAGTTGCTTAACTGTGTAAATGCAGGATCTCTAAATGCACCCAGTATTTTTTATTTGGTGGCTAGTTTAGGAAGGTTTGAATCTCCCATGGTGTCCATATCATACTGCTTGTCTCTTGTGGGTCTTTTAGGTATCCTAGAGCATGTTTTCCAGGACTGGGATCTTTAAAAGAGGTTTTGGAAAGAGAACAAGACAGAAAAAGAGGCAATAAGTGTAGAGGGCAAAAAGATGCTGGATTTTAAATCTTCTCATCAAGCCATTTTGACAGAACCCCTGTGAAATCTGGCCTTTGCATATACCTGTCTCAGATACTCAATCCAACCTTGCTGTCTGAGCAGCCAAGTTACCTCATTCATAAATATGAGACTACATACTTAAATTCTTGGCTGTTTTTGTATAACACTTGAGACCGTATATGGAACCTTCAACAGAAGTCTTTGTGGGCAGGAGAGGGAACTGAATGAAATACTGCAAAGATGAACTGCTCAGGAGCAGATTTAACTCCTTAAATCTGTCTCTTGAATGATTTTTATTTTATTTCATTTCATTTTATTTTATTTTAATTTTTCCACAGCCAATTTTTGAATTATCCTGAATGTATCTAAGAAGAAATATTCTCTTGCAGTCTGAAACACTGAATAATATGTTTCAATTAAAAAACAAAATAAAACAAACAAACAAACAAAAAAGCATACTTTACATACTTTGGCTATTGACATTTTGAGGCCACAAGCACAAAATCACAGAATCAACAATAGTTGAAAGTGACAGAGACTTCTGGGTCTACCGCCACAATATATCATGAATAAAATCATAAATGAGTATTTCTGAATACTCTCCTTACTGTCGTGTATGTTTGTCCATCTCAGCTTCCAGGGCTCGACATGCAGTGCGTGCGATGTCCGCTAGATGACAGTGCAACATCTAGGCTGGTCTGAATTCCCCGAAAAGAATTATATGTATGAACGAATTGCTTATAACTTGCATATTGCATATGACTTCTCGGAGGAATGGAGATA
>JAPSGF010000006.1:23042020-23088507 GCA_035772895.1 Perdix hodgsoniae
CAAAGTGCTTGCCAGATGCTGCAGTCAGAACATAGCCCTGTGCCTGTTCATGAAGCCATAATGGCTACTTCTGAGGAACTACACAACACAGAATGCAAAAACCCTGAAGATAACAGAAAGAGTCTGGGTAAATGAAGACTTCCTGTTGCTCAAGGAGAATTTGGTCACTGATCATCTAGCCAAAATCAGTGCACATAAATCCATAGGCCACAGTGGGATTTAGCCTTGAGAGCGGAGAGAACTGGCAGAGGTGACTGTTGAACCACTCTCTATCATCTCTGAAAGGTCTTGGTGAACACGAGATGTGTCTGAAGACTGGTGCATAACCAGTGTCACTCTGGTGTTCAAAAAGGGCAAGACAGAGGATCCAGGAAACTGCAAGTCAGTCAGCCTCACCTCTGTCTCTAGAAAGGTGATTGAACAGCTTGTTCTGGGTACCCTCTCCAAGCAATTAGAAAAGAAGGTTGTCAGGAGTAGTCAGTGTGGATTCACCAAGGGGAGATCATGCTTCAGCAATCTGGTAGCCTTCTATGATGTCATTACTGGCTGGGTGACAGAGCACTAGAACAGGCTGCCCAGAGAGGTTGTGGAGTCTTCTATGGAGATATTCAAGACCCATCTGGACACTTACTTATGTGATCTATTGTAGGGTACCTGTTTTAGAAGGGGGGTTGGACATAATGATCTCTTGAGGTACCTTCCAACTCCTGAAAATCTGTACATCTGTGATTCTGTGAAAACATCACAATGTTCAGGAAACCCCATTCATCATTAGCTTACTGCAGCATCTGATGCATGGACTCAGATGTGAACAACCCAAATCGTTTATTACAAGTTCTCACATCATTTATATACCTTCACAAGTTTTCTTTTTCTAGCTTTCCCACCTGCCCCTACAACTTTCCCATCCACCTTTACACACAGAGCATTCTACAGTTCACAGAACATTCTACAAACACTCTACAATCATTCATGCAGGCACTTATCCCATCAGAGCCGTGGGATGTTCTTTCTTCTTCTAGAGGTGTCCTTGGTTCTCATGCTGTTTATCTTGATCCACAGCTGCTGTTCTGAACAGTTTTTCTTCTATTTCCACAGCTTACCATTGAAGAAGCAGTCACCACTTTTCAAGAGTTCACATTTTTAATATTCTTATTCTCCATCCAGAAAAGTCGTCATCTTTGATTCTCTGTGCTTGCTGTGCCTATGAGGACATTTGAACATAACCTGCAAGACTAAATATTAAGGACTAAGATGCTACATCAGAAGTTATCTGTGTTGCTAAACGGAGAAGGTGCCAAATGTAGAGCTTGTTCAAGCCTTCTTCTCTGTTTCTTTCATGCATGGATGTCCTAAAGATATGGTTTCTGTTGTCAAGAGAAGGATATTGACTTCAAATATCTGATTCTCAGATCAAATCCATCATGTTATGGAAGTTTCTAGTGACAATTTAAGGATTAGGATTTCATCCTAAATGTTACAGTTCTTTGGTATAAAGAACTATTCTTATGACCTTTTCATATGTATAATTATCAAATCTGTCTTTTCATGTTTCAAATAAGAAATCTCTACCTTTCTCTACTGGCTGAAATTATTTTTGGCACATCTGCCCCTTCTTGAAGAACAGAGAGCTTAGAAAAGCTTTACCCACACAGACTAAACTTGGCACAGAGAAAATCGTGCAGGGAGCAGGTATGGTAGCGAAGGTTTTTGTTTTAAATATTGACTTAGAAACTTGTATCCATTATTCAAATTGGCTCTGCAAATAAGCTTTGCAGCAAGTGTTGTCTGATTGAAGCTTGGCACAAGTAGCTTGGCTTTCATGCTGAAGACCAAGCCTTCCTGCTGAGTGCCTGAAGGCAGGGTGAGTGTTTGCTGGTCTGAGGAGGTGATGGAGGCGTGTTAAAATGACAGATATGCAACATGTATTAAACTTCCTCCATTACTGGCTTTGCCAAAGTAGATTTCATAGGCAGCTGCCATCACATGAATTAATGTCCAGATGCTGACTCACCAGGGAGCACATGCAGCTGCTGATACATAATATTTTGCTATTCTGTCCCTATTGCTCTGCTTCCTCCAGTACTCAGCAGTGGCTGCTGACAGTTCCTCCAGACAGACAGTGACAGCTAGCAAACAAAACACTCAGGACACAAACCTGTAAAAAAATGTTTCATGAAGAAGACTGTTGCTGCACACATGGCATGATTACCTTATACACACATAAATATGAATAAAAAATAAAGTTGCACCACTTGATAAAGCTGGTGCTTTTCATTAAACCATATGAAAACACACTCATGACATTGCATACTGCCTTACACCCTCCTCATCCATTTCTTTCACCTTGATAATCACTGACTGCATTGGTAATGTCTCTTTTTTATCTCTGCACATGACTGTACCTGAAATCACCATCTATCTGCAATAGTAAAGTTGGATAACTGGTAGTGATGTAAAGGAGGATACACTGGAGGAAGTAATAACACATCCTGTGTCACTGCAGTTGGCACAGCCAACTCTTAATCAAGTTTCCATTGCAACTCAACAAAATGAAAGTGAGTGCAAAAGGGGAAAACACCTATAAACATGCAGTGGACACTCACCACCTTTACCTCTTGTGTGGCTCAGTCCAGAACACAAGATTGATAATGTTTCAGAAGGCCCTTTGCTTGAAGAACTTCACAGTTCAGCACAAAAATACATGCACAAAGCTTTTCCTTGCAGGCCATTACTTACTTAGTGTCAGCCAACAGCTGGCCAACAGCATGATCATAGCATGTCAGAGGGAGAGCTGAAGTGCACGAGGCTTGGTGGCTTGGATGCAATGGCCCTCCGTCAGTGAAGGACACAAGAATTTTCAGCTGTCTTTGAATTAAGAAAAAGATTTTTAAAAGTCACACATTTCTTAGCAGAATAGAGGCTGAGTTAACAAAAATGATTATCCGCTCTGCCTTCAAATAGGTTTCTCACTCCAGGTACTGCAAATTCAATGGAGAGCTTTCCATAAATACAGTCAATTCTCATTCAAGACATTTTTTCCTTAAAGAAAGATTTCTCATAATTAAAGAATAGCTTGCTTTGTCTTATTTCTATTTTCAGACTGAATGTTGGGAATGGTAGGTTTTAAGGCAGTAGTCACTTAGTGAAGTTCCAAATAACACCTCCATGTGAAAGTTTTTGCTCTTTTGTATATTCATTTTTCACCCAGAATCAGTGGTTTGTACTCGAAGTTTAATAAATCTACCAGCTTTCAGCATCTGGAGAAATAATAGTCCAAAATAAATTGTATGCTTCACATATTGTTTAGCTCTGCTGTGGTCATTTGATTCCTGAGGAATGAACACATTCTATGTGTGTAGAACAAACTCTTCACCCTAAGAATGCGAACTAGCAAACACCAGCTGTCTAGGGTTTTAGCCAATAGAGCAGGAGGAAAAAAATATGAAGAGAAAGCTAGAAAGCTGTATTTACAGCTGCATTAACACTTAATACCATGAATTTCTTTCAGATTCAGAAAAAAGTGATCTTTCAGAGTAGCAAACTTGGGCTGTAAATGCAAAACAAAGCCTGATTATGAAAGCTCAAATATAAAACAGGTTTTATTCTTACAATGCTTGTCAAGCCCTCAGCCTGGAACTGTAAAGCTCTTCGGTTGCCTTGCTTTTCCAAGCAGACAATAAATCTGACTGCTTTGTGCTGTTTGATGTGACAGCATGGCTCGTGTCATTCTTTTAAGCAATGAAAATATGCCTGAGATCACAAGCTTGTGTCACAGATAAAGGAGATCTCTTTTACAATGTTGTTTATTGTATGCTTTTTGGTGGAAATTTTTTTTTTTTTTTTTTCCACAGCAATGCTGAGGGCATTGAAATGCTCCTGGCTCACGCACATACAGTCACTCATTGATTGTAGATCCAGTTACAGCAAATGACATTATATGCCCTCCTCTCTACTTAATTAATGAAATCCCCTTGAGCGGCAGAGATTTCCATATCAAAGTGGGTGGTTCATGCGTAAGTGTAACGACTAGAGCTGAAGCAATCCTTTTAAAAGCAGAGGCATAAGGCCAAAGGCCATTTCCTATCATTAAACTAGATAATTTAAAATGAAGTTTGATCAGGTGGGTCAGTGAAGTCACAGAGGTGGGCTTTGCAGTCTGAATTACTCTGTAAGAAAAGACATGAGGATTTTACATCTCTTCTGCCTGTGGAGAGAAGTCTGACAGCTGGAAAAGGGTGGTGGACACTGTTCTTAGGAACAGCTTTTTGGCACTGTATAAAGGTCAACAATTCCAGCATACCCTTCAGAGTCAAAAAGCTTTATTCTGACTTGGTTGCAAGGATGCAGTCCTGCTCTATCTTCTGCCTCTTATCTGCCTTGCTGACCTATATGTAGACTGTTACATGCATATGAACAGTGCTCAGAGCAAAGGACCCCTGTTCTTGCCCGATACCTGTAACTGTTGTTTTGGTGCAAGCATGGATGTTATTCAAACTCTTCAGTCAGAGTTCATTGACTTTCATCCAAAACTGAGATGAAATTGGAGCACTCACTGTGCACGGGTCCCAGAGAATGGCCTTCTGTGAGCTGGCACACTTCAAGTCTTTCATTTGATCCATGGTGTCTGTGCCTCTACTCCTCTTCCCTGCCTTTACATTTATCTCAAGAGGCAGATATGCTAAAGTTTATCTCGCCTAGTGCTACGTAACCATAAGTCCTTCCTCCATCCACAATCCAAGCATACCAGTCATCTAAACCCTTGGGCATTCTAAGGATTTCCACAGCAGATATTATTCCAGTGGTAAAGTATGAGCCTGTATTTGTTCTCAGATTGCTTGTAAACCCAGCTAAACACATGCAGAGAAGGAAACTTCCCACTTTCCCTTTTACACCATAGGTCACAGGGCTGACTCAAACACCAGTGTCTCTCCAACATGAGAATATTACAATTCACTTCTCTTAGAATCACAGAATGGCTCGGTTGGAAGGGATCTCAAAGATCATCTAGTTTCGACCACTCCAAGCCCCTGCTGTGGGCAAGGTTGATGATCAGTAGATCAGGTTGCTCAGGGTCTCATCCCCATCAACATCTCAAGGCTCATCACCCCACTGCATCTTTGACAGGGATATTTAAGTAACTTTCTGAGGATGCTTGACCTTGCATGGAAAAGAGAAGAAAGGGGAGAGAAAGTCTCACAAGCTTTAATAGCAATATTTACCTTAACAGAGAAATGTTTTCCCTGTATCATTTCTCCTTTTTTTTTTTTTTTCTTTTTTTTTTCCCAGCCCATGGGCTTCAAGAAACATCTTTATTTCTTTAATTTTCATATTTGAGTGGAGAGAGATTGGTCTTCCTGTTAATGTGCAAACCTACAGCTACATTCATGGCAGTGGCTGAGCCATGATCAACTTTGTTGAAAGACACTGAGTGGAAACAGACATGCTACCTAATTCCCTATGGTCAGCTGGCACATATGATCACACTGCAACCAAACTATGAGGGCTGTGTCAGTACACACTGTGTTCATTTGCTGTAACTCATTTTCCAGCAGCTATAATTCTCATTTTGTCTTTGTGAAATGTCCAATATGCAATTTGAGGTCAATGGTGATAAGAGAAGTTGAAAATAATTGGAGGTTAAATATCTTCTGAGACCTGTATTTTCATTTCAGCTGTTGCTGTGCACGTGTAGCTGCCCGCAGAACAGAGCGTGAGATCAAGGATGACACATTCATTTCACACTGCAACCAGTTTTCTGACAAGCTAAATGATAATGTAAATTTAAGCTGTGCTCAACTGTCTCTGCAGCTCTCCCATATTAATTGCATCACATGTTTCTTCAGGTTAGAGAATCCAAGAATGTTGCAAACAAACAAAGGTGCAAACAAAAGCACAGGATAATCGTACAAAGAGAACTATAGAGACCAAGGGTCAACATTTGTAGCAGTAAGGAAAATTAAACTACTTGACTGATACAAATTCTTACATTAAAGAAGACAAAATAACCCTCAGTGAAAGAAAGCAATGGGATATTGCCAAGCAGCTGCACCCTATGACAACAGAGGAGATTTTGAAAATGCATATATGTTCTAATCTGTGCCCTTAAAATCATCTCAGTATTCAGCTAATGATGCACTGTGAGTAGTTTCTAGTCCAGAGCTGGACTGCAGTACTCATTGCACAATGTTTAAATGTGGAAGGAAACTATAAAACCGAGCTTTAAGTACTGTCTGATCCACAGTAAGAACATGAGCCATATGCTTGCTAATGCAATGCAGAAGTGTATTCTAGCGCCACCTAGCTAACTTCAAAGGCAACTTCAAGCCAGCAAACTAGTGGTGGGCGACACAGCAAAGCTACGGGACAATCAGGACTGTAGGCATTCTTTTTATGAGAGAACCTTGATTGGAGAAAATGTTTAGATGTCTTATGTTATTCAGGGTGAAGGAAATAATCCAGTTATTTGTGAATCTGAGTGTTTTGGTGTATGGAGATGACTGAGAGCAATTACGCTGTTACGACTAAGATTTGACAAATAAAATCAACAGTGGGTTGTATTTCATTTTATCTTTTAGTGCATAAAGATAGAATTTGGAAGGAAATTAATTAATTATACATTTTAAAACTCCTTCATAATATTAATTCATTTTTTCTCTGATTTTTAAAAATAGATTTTCAGAACAATTCATTTTTTTTCATAGATTCATAGATTTTCAATTCAATTCATATTACTTTATGTCCTGATTTGCATATGGCTATTATGGCCACAGCAGCCTAAAAGAAATGACACAGAAAATAAGTGTTCTTGTCAGTGAGTTGGAGTTAATTTGCAGAGAATATAGAGAGCCTGGAATCAGGTGGTGAGAAAGATTGAAAATTTAGAAGACCTCAGAAACAGGAAAAAAGAGGCCAAATACACTTCTCGGAAAGCCAGATCCCACAGGCCTTATTCAGAACTCACTCATCCAAGGTAACCAGCTAACATCAGTAAAAGTTTTCACTCAGAACCTGGCTTAAGAAACTGAGAAAAGGAGTACATTGGACTGGGATGCAGTTTAATCTGTCCTCAAGGAAATACTTGCTCGATCTTTCCTGGGATGTAGGGATGGAAATTGCTAGATGATGCATGTGTTAGTCAAGAAACTGATGACATTGCATGAGACATGAGGTATTTTACAATACACTACGTATCTTGACTTGAGTTCTGGATCTTTCATGAATTACTTACCTCCTGGTCTTTTCCACTAGCTAAATTTCAAGTCCAAGGTATGGCATATTTAAAAAGACTTTCGTGTTTGTGAAAGTACACTTGTGTGCTCTGTAGAAAATATTTACAGAAACTCTTCTCCCATCTTAAAGCAAAAAGAGGTCACTACCAAGCATCACTTGCAAATCAGAGCCCTCTTGGTTATTGCAGCACCCCTCCCATACTTTGCTTTTCTTTAGGATACTGACAAGTCTCTAAACTGTGCAGCTCAGTGCTTTATCCTGGTAAAGGGACTGAAATAATGGCTTTGAACTAGTGGTTGCCTTGCACAATTCTAGTGATGAAAAGCAGCTGTATACTGACTTAATCAACCAGTTAAATGGTGTTTATGACTGTTTCAGCTTTCTGGGACAGCACAAAGTAGATGGACTAAACCAAAGGAGAGGCCCAGAGCTGCCAGTTCACCGTTAAGGAGAGGGACTGCTTTATCTCCATCTCTTTCCATACTGATATATAAGGCAAAATCTGGTGTAAACTGGGCGAGGAGGATACAGCATCTGGTATGGCGTGACACTGTCTGCCACACTCAGCTCTGCCTTCACCAGCCAGAACAGTTCAGTCAACAGAAGTTACTTCAGAGGTTTTCCTAGGAGTGAGATTTATTCTTGGCATCCAAACCTGAGTGCTCTCAATGCAGGAAGACTTGTACGATTTCCAAGATTTCTGCTGGCTGACTTTACAGTTGGCTGGAGGATACAGGGGAAGTTTCTATTCAGCTTATATGGTTTTCACCATCATGTAGTTAGCTCCCTTCAAAATAACAGCTTGCCTTCTTGACAGGAACGAATAAACTGGCAATGCAATTCCTTCTTTGTTAATCTCTAACTGGCCTCCAGCAACACTAGTAGATGTACCACCTTGAACTCCTTTTAGGACTCCTTGGCCAATTTGTCCCACATCACAACGGGCCCCACACTGGGAGATGATTAGGGCACTTCAGAGGGCAGGTAGTCACCCAATGGCAGCAAACATGAGCCTCTACCAGGCATGTTACTCACTGTGTTAACCCACTTATTTCCCAATAGTCCATTCCATACATTTCTAGATGGAAGACATAGCACATGAAAGATCTTTACATAAGACAGATCCATACTCAGGTAAACACTATAAACTTTTTTAATCCTTAGGAATTTGACAAAGGGAATAAAACCTGTGCACTCATTTAGTCACAAACATGTAAAGGATGCACTTGGA
Organism: Perdix hodgsoniae; assembly: GCA_035772895.1. Taxonomy (NCBI): domain Eukaryota; kingdom Metazoa; phylum Chordata; class Aves; order Galliformes; family Phasianidae; genus Perdix; species Perdix hodgsoniae. Next base: position 23,050,485 of record JAPSGF010000006.1, read on the forward strand.
TTTGTGCTGTGGTAATAAAGGTGATTTTCATCCTCCACAACAAAGATCTTTGATGTTCATGGGGTAAAAAGAAAAAAAAAAAAAAGTTTTAAGTAGATTGGACTATTTATTTAAAAAATATATTTTATTATAAGCTCTTCTGAGTTACAGAATAGTTTTTGCTAGCTTTTATACTGACAATCTGTCAGATTATCTGTGCCATATAACTGATTGATATTTTACTTCTCCATTCTCTCAATTCTCCTGTATCTTAAGTTCCACACAACAAAATCAGTTTGCCTGGATTGGAGCTTGTATTCTCAGGCATAATAAAGGGAATAGTCTGCAATATGAATACTGTACTGAAAAAACAAATTCTACAAACCATAACAAATATTATCCAAATGTCTTTTGAGTGTGAATGCATGCATTCTACTATGCAATCTAGTTCTGATGTTTTTTCTTAAGCTCAAAAGACTGCATACAACTTGGAAATACTCTTTTATGTTTCATTTTTTTAGCTGACACTACGAAGAAGAGAAGCTTGATGTCACAGTGTGTGGCATCTGTTGAAGATTATAGTAAGCGATATATTTCAGAGTACTGGAATTCACAGAGTTTGTGATTAAAATAGCTAAATTAAACTGGCTCTTCTCAGACTGAGTTTAAGTGAATGGATAGGGAAAAAAAGGAGACCATAAAGAAAATGATGTGAAGAACCCTACAGAAAGAAGAACTTTTGGAAAAGAAATTAATTAATTAAAAGCAAGGCAAAATAAAATAAAACTGAATGTGAGATAAAAGCTCTGGAAAGGGCCTGAGCAAATCCTTGTTAGTAGTAAAAGAAGATTAATTTTGATGAGCTTTGATTTACGGGAGATTTGTCCCTTTATGGTTGAAAGAATGATATTTTTCCATCATATAGCAACATGTAGTAGCAATTCACATTCACAATGTTCGAATAAGACCTGCAGCATGTTTCATTGCTGTTTCTGGGGTTCCAGTGTTTCATTCTTTGCAAAAATTTTAAAGAGCAATTTTTATCTATTTATTATTTAACACTGTATGAAGCTGTTTAGGTAGATATAAGAGATAACACTACAGGTAATGTTATTTTTACTGAGGTCTTGTTAGAGAAAAGACCCTGGACAACTATGTCCTGAGACATGGACCTGAAAGCAAGTACAAACTTTGTCTTTGGAACCTCTGATATGGAGACAGAGAAAGCAGATACTGGAAACAAAACTACTGTAAAGTGCCAAGGAACAATAGTTATCCAAAAGAGTTTTCAACTGAAGGTTAAGCAAATGTATTTCTGCTTACCCTTTCCCATTGCTAAATCTTTCTGTACAAGTTGCTCAGATAGAAAACAGTCTTTCATACTGATTCTCTCATTCCCCACAAATAAATAACAGCAGTAACCAAGTTTTATTTATTTTTTTTTTTATAAAGAAAATTCTTTGAAAAAGTTTCAGGGCTTTTTAAAGTGCTGCATGTTTTGAAACCTAGTGGCTTAAACAGTCTTGATTGTGAAGCTCAGCAAACATTTGGGTTCATTTGTAAGCTTTGGCATTCAAATCATCAGTAACAAAGCTGATACAGTGCTAATAATATGTGAATGCTGTTTGCTCTGTAAAGCTCTGTATAGACTCCAGTAATGAGTCCTGGGATACAGGACAGTCTATTACTGTGAAATAATTGTTTGTTGACTGCTGAGCCAGCTGCATTAAATTTCCATCTTGGAGGGTCCAGAATGCCAAGGCATTAACAAATCTCAGCCTTTTGTTTAGGCTTGACATGTTAGATGCCAACACTTTATTTTTATTTTTTACTTACACTATACGAAAGTTTCCTGATGTAAAAAGGAAATTCATGTTCAGATAGAGAAGAAAGTAATTTAGAAAAAGAGTGATTAGTAGAAAGAGCTTTTGAGGATGAATTGCTTGTCTTTTAAAATGTTCTTGGAGATACCAAGTGTTGCATGCACAGGTAATTAAAGTCTTGAAAACAGGATATCTGATTCTGATCAAATTGAAACAGAAGAAGGATGTACAGTAATGTCAAAAGAAGCTAAATGAACCAGCAAATACTTTATGAAAAACTTCTATATTTGTCTTTATTATGTGCATGAATATATATACATATATATGGGACCAGCTGATATGTACCCATGTGTAATTTTATTTGAGTTCATATCACATGAAGTCACTTCTCCCCAGACCACCTTGGGTTGTGGGAGAATGGGCTTAGCAAACCAGCTGCAGCTCAAAGGATCAAGAGATATTGGTCTCCTGAAACCTAGTCCATTGCTTTAGACAAAAGTCATGGTGTCCCAACTTGCTTTTATGGCTTGCCCCGTGGAATTACAGCTGTTGACTTAATTCTAGTGACAACAATTAATTCCATAGGCAACAATTACTCCGCAGCATTGGGAGTCACCCTGGTGTTAGCAGTACCTCCTGTGCAGGCAGTATTTTTCATTGGTTCCCTCTGGGTTTTGTGGATGCATTGAGGAAGATGTGCCAAACTGCTCTGCCCTTCTAGGGATCCTGCACATGCTTCACAGTAGGTTCTGTGAATGTGGTTTATTCACATCCTGATTCCACTCAACAGAGCTTGTCACTAGAAAAGGCAAGTAGCTCCCACATGAAAAAATGTTCCAACAAATTTGAAAGAAGGAAGCTCAGGTCTTTGAAACTCTTGCATCTGATGTCCTGAGAAATCAAGAGTCTTGTTTTGCTACTGCTTGGAGCTAAGGAATCAAAGCGACAAGTGGTTGAACCTTGCTGCAACTCCAGAGAAAGCGGGGGAAACAGGTAGAGAGGATCAGAAGAAGGCTGACTGAGGTTTAAAGACAGAGGATCAGACCTGTGGAAAGTATATCAGAGCACTATAGTCTGTAAATGCCTCACTCTTAAATCCCTTTCTTTTGGAGCCTATTCCAAGCATTTCCTGTAGCAGGATGGAGTGTTCAAAAGCTCGGCTTTAGACCTGAACTGGCCTGAGTGCAGCTATCTCTCCAGGGTCAGCACATCTCAGAGCCAGCCAGTACAGAAATTACAGAGGTAATCTTGTCCCTCTGACACTTCATAATGGCTTTCAGGAACCTGTCTACTTGGGAATTCAAAATCCAGGTTTATTAACCCAGAACCTTGTTGTGAAGGTCAGTATTTTAAGGAATGATTATTCCGTAAAATGGAGCACACTCCATGCTTTCTTTATGAAACCCATTTGAACCAAACAGAAGATAAGAAGAGCAATTGTAAAACTGCTTGGATGGTAGATGCAGGGAAAAAGAATGTATTGCAAGTGTCAGGAAGGTTTTTTCTCCAAAGGCAAGCCAGGAAATGGGAGCGAGCTGTGGGTCCCTATTATAGTGCAGACCCACCAGCCTCACTGTCCTGGGGAGTTGCTTAGAAAACATCTTGTGTGAAATGAAAAGCTGAACAGCATAAATTTTTATTTGCAGGACTTCACAGAATGGGTGGTTATGTTTGTTTTCCTTAATTTCAAAGTGAAATAAAATTAGAAAACATTTATATACCACTCTCCTTATTTAGAGACAGGTATTGCTGATAACAGTTTATATTGCTACAAGACAACAATTTTTTCATATACAAATATGAAAAAAAAAGAAGAAAAATATAAATTTCCTGTATGTATATGCAATGAGAAAATTCTGATCAGTTTACATGCAAGGTCTTCAGAACAGATCTTTTCTGTAAGAATTCCACTTGGACTCCTCATCTATCCCTGGAAATCTTGTGAATGATTGTTCAGACTGGAGAGGGGCTCAGACTAACTGCAATACCTGATGCTGCAAGTACTTTCTTGTACCTGCCTATGAGACCCTCTGGGATTGCTCTTCAGATAAAGAAATAAAGCTCCTTAGTTTTAGCAAACAACTGTAAAGAAGTATTTAAAAAAAAAATAACTTGTTGCAACACACTTTATTTTGTCAGGCAAATAGTATTTTAGATATTCAATTAAATATTACTATTTTAAACTACATTTTGTTCTTTCTTACACACTATATAATGCATATTCACTGTAATGACAGTTTCATCGTGCTAGAAACTTATACACATACCTACATTTTTAAAAACAGGATTTTCTTAATAAAACACGCATATCTACAGTAACAACAATTGCAAGGAACACATTGTTAGGTCAAGATTTCAGCGAACTTTACAAACTACACAAAATAAAAATAGCCCAAAAATATCACTATACGGTGAAGTTCTTAGCAGAGAACATATCTTTACATTTGGTGAAGTTATACCTAGAAGTCTTTTTGCTTTTGTGTTTTTTAAGAAATAAAATTATATACATTATTTAGTAATCCTCAAAATAGGAATTATTAAATAGCACAAACAATATTACAGTCCTAAGTTTTGGTGTCTCCTACAGCAGAGGGGCTATTTGAAACAAAGGAAAATTGCAGTTTGTGTATTCTGTACATTCAGGGCCAAAGACTCAGATGGCAGAATGCACAGTCGCTAAATGGACAGCAAGGAAGTTCCATCAGTTTATACCAGCAGCTCCTGACTACTCTATACACAGGGGAAGGCTGCTAAAGCGTGGAAGCTTGGACCGCTTATGCACTGACAGAAGCTTGTAATATATATGCTGAAGTTTTCATGCAGCAGGAAAAATGTTAGTTTAAGTATAATCCCTTAAACGGTCATACCATAATAATGGTATATGAAGCAGCTTTAAAAATATTATTTTATAATCACACAAAACTCTGAGCTATGCTGATGGTTTTAATGGAATCCCTTATTGCCAATATTCTATTAGAAAACAGTGTAACTGTAATTTCTGAGGCCTAATGGAGGCCTATTAAAACATGACCGTACCTAACCACTTTAAGAGTAAATTGTAGCCTTAAATACTTATTAATCGCTGTATTCTATCTGGAAGCAGTGATGATTCTCACAATAGACGTTAAGATCACACTAACTTTGAATAGGATAGGAATAGCATGGCAGCACACAGAGCATATGCACTAATGTCATTCCAGGAGGTAGTTTAATTTTGTGGCACTCAATTTTTGGTTTGTAAGTTACACACTCCAGAAGTCAGTTATCCTCAGAAAAAAAAAAAAATAATAATAATGCAGTTTGCTGCACTGGAAAAGTCAGCTGGGAAAATTAAGAAAGTCAGCTGGGAAAATTAAGTCTTATCTTTTCTCTTACTCATCTCCTTTTTTTTTTTTTTTCTTTTTTTTCCCATCAGAAAATATTCTGCTAGCTCTTGGGGCCAGATTCAAGCTTGCAGAAGTCAAAGAGAAATTCTACTCACTGGTTTCCATGAGAAGAACCCCAGATACCAGTGTCTGCATGCTGCAGATATGTATATTTAGGTCTTCATTAAGGAAAGCACTTAGCTATATGTTAATATATGAACAGACAGGCATTGCCATCCCCTTTGAAACAAGCACTAAGCACATAAACCAAAGTCCAAGAACTCCCACCAGCATCAGAAGGTCACAGGGAGAGTGTTCAAGTGGTTTAACAAATCAGGGCCCATTTCCCAGCTATTCTATGTCAGGTGGCAATGATATGACGTAAAGAACTTTGGTATCAGTCACAGAGCTAACTCCATTGCACTAGATCTTCATTCACACTGGCATGAAACTTGAGGTATCCTCCCATGTCCTGCAGAGTTATGACCAGTGTAGAATCAAAATAATGCCCAAGAGTTTCGACAAACACCCATTAAAATTTTTTAAACTGTGTTTTAAAGTACAACATCCATATTATTGGCTGGAAGTAACCACTTTTTCTTAACTTTGCTGGACTTAGAAGTTATTTTCATTTAATGGCTTTTTTAGAAAGGTACTTTTTTATTTTTTATTTTTGCTTTTGTTTTTTGTTGAGCTGACCATACCTAGTTAAATAGCTGACACCATCATAAAATAAAACATAATTTTTCTAAGTTACTCCCAAAGATTTAACCCCCACATAGACTCCCCTGTTGTCTATTTCCTCTGAAGAGATTCAGTGGATTCTGAAACACTCTTACACAGTAAAATAAAGGACAGCTGTCCCTGTTCTGTGGTATTGGTGTTGATCAATTAAAAAAAGGTGATTGCCTTTACCAAGATAGCTTGATGCACATGCAGCCAATTAGCAACAAGATGAACTTCATTAGGCCTGGCAGCTTCTTCTTAAACAAAAATATTTCTATTTAAATGTATCTCTCAAAATGTTGCTATACTTTTTGGTTTTTACCCCAGTTTTTTAAATATTGTTTTTTTTCTCTTTCTTTTCACTTTTCATTTCTTTTTCGAATATTCTTTACAGCAGAAAAACAGAACAGAGGAAGAAATTGTGAAAACAACATTAAAAAGAAAAGTGGAAATGATTTAATTTAAAAATTCTAGATAATATTTTTATATTGAGAAGCTGAAAAGATAAGTTTTAAAATTTTCAAAGATGTTCATAACTTGTTTTTATATTGCAAGCCAACCTCAATTTAAGTATGCAATAGATTAAATATTTTTTTTTTTTTTTGAATAAACACTCTACACATTCTGTCTTTTGAAAAACAAACCAAAGGAGTGTAATTCTTTGAAAACAGCTAAAATACCCAAGTCACTTAGGTGCTTTTCAAAATTGTACATATAATGAACATTCCATGTTAGCTTTGTACCACTTATAAAGCTCTGTAGTGTTACAGAACATTGTATATTAATAAAAATCAATATGAGCAGAGATATTTTAAGTTACATTCCAGAACTCATTAATTTATTACAACTCATACTATGCACAATAATCAGTGTTTCCTCTGACAAAGTATAAAAACATATTTTTTTTCTTCTACTCATTCCTTCATTTGACCTCTGAATGAATGACACATTTCTATTACACTTTACGTGCATCTTATCTGCATGTACTTGCATGATTTGAACAATGAATGAAAGCTGTAAACCCAGTATCAATTAGTAAACAAGCAGAAACTTGTGTTCGTAAATGCAGTGCAAAGGAATTTAAGTACCATCCTACTTGGGGAGTGCATCTTAATCCAGATTCTTCCACTACCAGTCTGGTACAGCTCCAGAGTTGCAAGATACTGCACTGAGCTTGTAAAAATTTCTGTTCAACTGTAATTAAATAGCAAGATACTAAATATGAATCTGGTTTAAGAAGAACACTCTTTTTTGGTTCCGTGACATAGACTAACCTAGTGCCAGTAAGCCTCTAGGACTGAAAAAGCTTTGCATCTTTTCTTTGTTGAGTTACACTGCATTTTATGGGGAGGAGGATCTTTTCTGAAGCTTGTTGTAATTTTATCTAATTTTTTATCGCATTTGCACAACTTTGTTCTCAACAGACAAATATAAGCCCTCTACGGTGAGGACAAAGATATCTCCTTCAGCAAAATAAAATTAAGAACCAGGTAACTGATTTCTTCTATTTCTACTTTTCCTGCTATTGATAAGGGCTTTTAGTTTGCTGTAGTCTCCTCTCATCTTCTGGGGTTCTTCCCTCCGCTGACCTTGCTGTCTACTGTCTTTGCAGTATTGGTTGATCATCTGCATTTCGGAGTGACTGAAAGTTCCCACAAAGTCTTTTGGGTGGAACTGCAGGGCTCGCACCGAACTGGCCCAGGTCCACGGGGACCACTTGTCAGTCATGTAGGCCACCATTTCTGTATCCAGCACTTTGAAATTGATCTTTGCTAAGGTCTGCTTGAAATTGTTCTCTGTTGCAATGCAGTGATAAAGCCCCCGATCACTGTCTTGGACAGAGCGAATGAGAAGTCCTTGCTCAGTAGCTATGATCCTCTCATTCAGCTTAACCTAAAGATAGAAAAGACAGAAGAAACTTTTTCAAGAATGTTACAAAACAATGCAGTATTGCAACTCCTCGTTAACTATTACTATAAATGTTGCTATCTTTCTTAAAGAACTTTTCAAAAGCATTATGTTTTGCTTCATCATGAATCACAGTGGCCACCGTGACTGCTGATGTTAGGAAAGAGACTACTCCTAACATGAGTGTCTCTAGAGTAAATTACTTCAATATTTTTATTCATTACACTGAAATGGATTTAATTGGGATAGAGATAAAGCTGTAAATCTTTATGAAAGAGAAATATTTGTAATGTTCAAGAAGAGAAGTTGAGAAAACAAGCTTTGATGTGCCAGGGTTACATGTCTGTGAATGTCTTTTCCAGCATCAGAGGTTGCTGTTGAGATTTGATGGAAGAAAGGTGCAGAATTAGGCTGAGGATTGATCTGTCATTGAATAGAATGTGATTTCTGGAGAAAACTTTGACTGCTAGAGAGTTTCAGGAGCAAACTTCCAAAGAATTCTATCTGAGCTGTGGACTCTAAAGCCTTGTATGGAAGCCTTTTTCATATAGCATCAGCTATGTTACCTCATTGGAAACATAGAGCAATTTTTCTACTCTCTCATATCCTTTCTGGCGTCAGACTTTGGACAGTCCCAAGAGATGATCACATCATCTGAAGAAAGCAAGTTACCACAGCTTGTTTTGTCATCATCTGATTATGAATGACTGCACATGTCCCTTGTCATTTCAGCTATGAAATAAAAATTGCTAAATACCCCATTATCGAAGATGCTGCTATTTGTATGAAATATTTTTCTATTTTGACACCGAACTTTTCATTATACCTGATACTTTTAGGAACTCATTTATTTATTTATTGTAAAGTTCTTGAGACGTTGTTCAGAAACCTGAGAGATTAAGTTCAGCTTGAAATGTAATTAACCTTTTGATGGCTTTGACTTTTTCTTTTAAAACTGCATTGATTCTAGTACTGATATGGAAAATAACAAGAAAAAAGAGGAAGATGCTATTCTGAAGCAAAGGGTTAAAGAATTTCATCTAGATTACCAGTACATGGCTAGAATATCCCAAGACTACAGGAGAGAATATGTTGAAAAGGCTCAACAAAAGGCTTCTAACTCCTCTCCAATTTTGGAAAATGGCCTGTTATGAGAGTAGTGCTTTTCAGTATTTATAAACTATCAACAGACACCATAACACTTAATTTTTTTTTCTTACAAAGACATTCCTTGTCATTCACACAGTAACTGCCTCAGATCTGAAATGTATTTTTCCCCTTTTATATTAGTTAAAAAAGATGTGTTCCTCATAAACAATCTTACTCTATATTATAGCGCTGAAATTTGAGAGCCTTAGAGAATGCAGAAATGGAAAATGTGATTACGGTGGGGAAATGCTTTTGTCAATATATGCTCTTGCTAAAGAAACCTTTCACATTTCTCCCACTTATGCCTTTTATCTTTTCAATAGCACAGAGAGGCTGCTGCAAGAAGACTTCTTCCTGAACTTTACACAGCTTACTGCCTTTATGCCTCTTTCCTCAGATCAGTAGTAAATCCCAAGCACTGCAAACTTTCCATTTGCAATTAGAAGGTGTGAAGCAAAAATTAACTAGTTCCTTGACTTTATTATTATTTATTAGCTATTCTGTTCTTATTGGAGCTGATGGAGCTGAGGAGTCAAATGCCTTTCTACCTCACTGAAGACTCTACCTTGATTTATACAAGTAAAGGGCTGTCTGATGTCTTACACCCACGCAAATTCTTCAGATTCATAGTCTAATGAAAACACAAATGCCATCTTGCCTCATTCTGAGATGGGGATGCTGACTGAGGTCCCTTCCAGAGCTGTTGATTTGTTGACATTACTCACCTCTTTCCTCCTGTCATTATCCTTCTGTAGCAGCCATTTAATAGAAGCCTGAGGAGATTTGGGTGTGCACTCCAGAAAGGTGGTGTTGTTTTTCACTCCATATTGGACTGTTTCTGCTGCATTTCTGTATGCTACAAAGTAAAAGAAGAGAGGTCAGGCTACTGTAATTGTTGGTATTGTATAGAAAACAAATAACTGTGTAGCACCACTTGCAATGCAGTCAATTGAAGTATATCCAATCCTGACATTAGCAAATAATCGATATGTCATGGTACAGAATTTTGAAAGAAAGGAAATTAAATGTAACTAAGAAAAGCCAGCTCCAAATACTGGCATTATCACTTAGATATGATCTCTTCTTAGAAAGTGAGATACCTGTGGGCAGGTAGGCAAATGCATGCCCAAACACTTCTACTGATTGGAGTTCGCTGCTTCCGGATGGGATAACAGCCTGGTGATATTCTTTCCTGAAATGATCTCATTCCCTACTATGACAAAACCACCTCTTCGGAGCTGTCCAACATAGAAGAAAATATTTGGCACACTTTGCAGTTTGGAAATTAGGGTAATATTGTTGGTATGATTCAAAAATACATCATGACATAAGGACAGCTCCATCCATTTAAATGGCCATGCAGTATCACAGGGAGGCAAGAGAGGGCAGAATTTACTCTAAACATACGCCCCTCTAAAAAAGCAAGAAAAAGGGCCTGGCTCTAAATCTGAAATTCAATGAATACTTGGGCAATCAACAGAGACCAGGAAAGATATATAGCACTCCAGCAACATGTGGGCAAGTGCTGAGTGTATGTCATCATTTAGACTTGCTGTGGCCCTTTATAGGTCTAGATAGATGGCAGTTACTGGAAGCAACTTCTAGATGTTCATTACTTACCACAAATTATAATATTTGTCCAGAAAAAAAAAAAAAAAAAAAAGAATACACTTCAGATTTATAAGCTTGCTACATATATAAAATAAAAATATGTATTTATTTTCATAAATGAGTAGTAATCATATTGTATTTTTGCAGTCCTAAAACTGGTCTTTCTCAGAATGTATTTTCTCTTCCATTCTTCTCAACTTCTTTCATCAATTCACATATGAAATGGGAATCTATGCTAATAAAGGAAGGAGACTTTCCCTCGTTTTAGTCCTTGCAAGTTCTCAGCACATTTATGAGGTTGTGCCAAAATCAACTGCAATTTTTTACCAGAATGATGTAGACGTATTTTGCATTCAAAGACCATAAACTAGCAGAGCTTGGCTGTCCTGTCTGTAGCTGTGAAACACAGAAGGAATCAGAACTGTAGCAATTTTTTTTTATTTTTTATTTTTTATTTGTACACTGGGCTAAATATATCAATAAATGCCACTTACAAATACTGAGAAGAACAAAATAAAAATGCATTTCTCTAATGGCCATAAACACTAACACAAGGATAAGAAATACTGAAGTACTTAACAAAACATTTGAAAAGCAATATTACAAACCCTTTAGTTCTTAATGATCTCTTAAAAAATAACAATATGCTAAAAATATTGGTTTTGGTCTAAGGCAAGCAACCTGTCATTCTTGAACTCTGAGTTTCAAGACTGTTGTTCCTTATAAACTTGGAAGATAGCTTGTTGCCATCCAACTCTGCTCTTCTGAAGTTTAGGCAGATTTCAATTTTCCTCCCAACATAGTAGTTTTGCCATAAGTAGCTTGAATTATAGTTTGAAAGCATCCAAGTTGCTTTTTCTTTTTTATTCCCCCAGGGAAGAGAGTGTCGTCTACCTACACTGCTGTCACTGAGACATTCTTTAAAACTGCTAAAACATCCAAATCTATAAATATATCAAAACTAAGAAAAATGTCTTGAAAACAAGATTCCTGTGTCACAAGAATGTCAAGGTTTAAATGTTTGTTTCCCCTCAGCCCACAGAGCAGACAGCTGACATTCTCACATTTTCCACATCGAAAGAGGAGACACCTGTCCTTGGGACAGACAGTGGGTGGGTGGTCATTGCACATGACTCAAGGTAGGACACACAGATCAAGTTTCTTCATGGTTCAGAGCTTGAGCTTTAATATGTCTCAGATAATGTCTCAGAGCTCAGGTGCATAATCTAATGGTAGGGCAAAGCTGATCACAAGTTTGTGATTAACTTGTTGAAACTATCTAGTTTCGTATAAATGACCTAACACTGAGTCATGGGAAATGATACATTGGCACTGTGGGCTGGCAGCCAGATCACCATTAGCCACATTTGGGCTGAGGATTCCATGTCTGACTTACTCCTGGAAGAAAAAAAGACCACAAGAGTAAGCAGGAGACTCCTGCAGAAAGAAAAAAGTAGAACAAAATTCTGTGTGACTGAACCTTTGACATATAACTCTTCAAGCATTCTTCTCTCATTCAATCAAAAATTCAATCAGCAATTTACAGTGAGATCTATTATTTCATCTCCAGATGGCACAGTTCAGAGCACACTTAGAAGACACAGGCTCTGAAACTGGAACATGCTTCTCATATGGCTGTGTTTTGATGTTGCCACAGCCTAACTTAGGCATGCATGGAGTTAAAAAGGATTAAGCTGCCTTTATGTCTGCATCTACTTTATGACTTTGGTCATATCTGACTGCTAACTAGAAATGTGGAGAAAGGGGAAGCTGGGAAGGCAGAGCCTTTTCTCCACTCTCTATCTGCACTGTGCCAGCCTAGATAAACAGTTGCACAACTAGAAATAAGGGATTTTATAAAGAGGTTTGAAGCAAATTCTTTTTCTATGTGAAAGGAGAAAGGAATAATGACAACACAAAGGAACCTGCTGAAAGATGTGTTCCAAAAACCAGTGTAACTTCAAATTCTATTTTACTCTAAATCTTCAGATCTGAGACTTAATTACATAAAGAGAAATTAATAAAGACTTAAAGGACTTAGAAAAGCACTCAAATTCACTATACCTGTTTCTAGTCGGTACTATCAGCTTCTTATTTCATGTACGTTGAACTCTACATTTCATGGGTTATCATTTTATCGCATTTATGCAGGATTCGTATAATTGCAAGGAAAGACTCAGACTTGGAAAATAATTATGTTTTACCAGTAAACCACACAGATGTGAGCTGCAATGAATCATACAAGGAAAGCCATGCATTCCTTATATAGCATAAGGATCTCTAAATTACAGTACCTTTCAGGTTGAAACCTCGGCACTGAGTCAGAGGGTTTCCATGTCTCACGTCTTGCCTACGACTCCTCCTAAAATATTTTAAAACACAAATTGTTATTCCAAAATGACTATTCTTCAAATAAACTTTTTTTTTTTTTTTTTTAAATACGTGGTCAGTTATCAGGCATAGTTCATGACCTACTTTGAGGCTGCTTTTCTGCTGCCAGGCATGTTAGAGAGAAGATACTGTTTAAGGGAAAAACTAGTTTGCTGACTTTTTAAAGACAGTTGTTCTTTTGGTAGGCAAAGTAGTTTTGCAATGAAGGCATAAGGGTGAAAGGGCTAGATGTGATGCATAAGGCTGACATAGGTTTAGTGTTGCAAGATTTAACATTCAGAGATAGAACTCTCAGATTCAAGTGGTCTTCAAATGGGCAAGCATTGAGAATTTGATATAGAAGAGCCTTATATTATATAGATTAGATATCTAATGCATCAACAGAAAATCATGGTGCAGGACATGTTCCCTACTCGATTTTGGGAGGTGGCTTATTTTTGGTGCCTGTAAGACACTGCGATAGCATAGAGGTAGAAGTATTCAGAATGGTGAAAAGCTCTGATTCAGTTCTGCCTTTACATGAGGGCACGTAACTTTCTTTCTTTCCAAAAGATACTCGAAACTCACCATATCTTAAAATCCTTTAAAATGAGACTTTATTATACTATTTGGATGACAGATTCAAAACCATGACCCTATAAGCTAAGTAATTTAGGATTTTACTGGGACTGGGAGTACTGGCATTTTAGACCTCTTTGGGCTCACAGAATTCAGTGCATGAAAATCTGGAACCTGAATTTTTATTCTTTGTATGCATTACTTTTTAAAAACTGAATATTCCATACATTAGTTCATCATTTATCAAGTTTAGAGAAAAAAATATATTGTGGATAGACACTTGTTGCAAAAGAAGGGGATATGTAAATACAGTACTTTAAACTATGCAGTAATGACTTATGAATATGAAACCAAAATGCCCCTGGAGCTGCAGCATTGCTAAGTGAAGGGTTATGTTCTTTGGTCATATTGTACCAGGTACTGCAGACAAAGTGAGAGACAACTAATCTTTCTGATCCTTCATTACCAGATCCTTCTCTGGATAGTTTTAAAAGGCAACATTTGAAAGTTGATCTTTCAAAGGAGTAATTTCGGACATTCCAAGTATATTTTTCATAGTAAACATTAAAAGCATGTGATTATGCCTTAGGATCTTAACCTGTATGAACTGTACATGTAAGTCAGAGGAGACAGTGAAGAATTTCTCAGTGAATTTCAGGATGCCTGTTGCTACCATGAGTTGCTCCACTCCATCAGCAATGGTATGCTTGTTACATTAAACAGTTCTGAGGATCTAAACTTTAACTCTGATACTTATCAAAAGAAGTCTGAGGAGGTGGTTTTAGAAAATGAAGATACTCCCAGGTAAATCAATTTAGGTGAGGAACAGAGATAGGGTATCAAAAGATTTGAATGAACAAATGTGCCCAGCAAAAAGCTATTTAAACTATGGGGCTTGGCTCTAACAACCAATGTTTAATTCTTCATAATCTCTCCTGTTTGTTAACAGGACCGCTCACTTCCTTCACATGTGAAAACAGTTTATTTCTTCCTTACAATTCTGGGTGTTTATTTTCATTTGCTATAAAAAGCAAATTGCACATAAAATGTCAACAAGAAAAAAAGCCCCAGTGGAAATAACCCTGGGTGTATACATGGAGATGAAAAGGAATCCACTGGAAACTGTACAGACTGTATACCTCACTGCTCATTATCTCTCAGTTAGTGTAGGAGTTAGGTGGCCTGAGACTTGGGGATTCTCTTTTTCTTTCCTCCTTTCTGTCTTGTGACCTTTGCTCCAAGGAAGAAAACAATCAATTTGCAGACAGTTTGAATATATTAAGTGAAAGCAGTACAAGCCCCAGGTATTGTGCTGCATCTTTAACAGCTATATTAGTCTTTGTATTTTTATCTGAAATTAGGAATTATTCAAGAATAAAATAATTCAAGAATATTTATTCAAGTCATCTTTAATCCAAAGGGTGACATTGTCATCAAATAGTTGGGTCACTGAAGCAGGCCAGGTTCAGGGAGTGAGCACAGTGGCATCCACTCTGGCACGTAAATGAAAGGCTTTTCTCCTCTGAAGTAATACTTCACTGTACATTCTGTAGCTTTGTTTGTATATGAAGTGGAATCTCAGCAGTACAAGAGCTCACTACAACCCCATGCTATTAAACATTTCCCTAGGGAGGTGGAAAGAGGCTCCTGTTTTGCATAAGAATTATGAGATGGACTATTAGCTCTGTTGTAAATAAAAGAGAAATTGCTCTTCTTGCCTGCATTAATAAATCTCATGTCAAAAAAATCCAAATCTGCAAGCGCTACATGGAAGTCACATTTGCCTGAAATATCCATGGAAATAATTCTTCTCATTTAAAACCAAGTGTGGAACAAAAAAATAAATGACTTTATTCATCAAACTACCTCAGTGATATCTGGCTGTATTTAGGGCTATCTTAATTATATCCATAGTGAGCAACTGAATTTTAACAAAGGGAACACACGTTTCACTGTTTTTTCTGTGTATGAGACATCAGATTAATATTTATGATTATGAATAGGGTGGTGTTTTTTTCCCCCATCTGTTGCTTTAAATACAAAAAGGCAAGCCTTTTATCATACAGTCCTAGGTGATGAACAATACCAATTTGTATGTGCTCCTGAAAGGAATGACATTCCACTTCTGTATCACATTACAAGGCTCCAAGCTACATAGCAGAACAAAAGCTTTATTCCTACATTCCTGGCAGACTATACAGGACTACTAACCTTTTTCCTGTGGGATAGAACCTGGAGCAGGAATTGCCATCCCAGGCACAGTAAGGGTCCCGGGCAAGGCAGCAGTCAGCACAGGCAGTCCCATAGATGTGGCAGCGGTGCAGGGGGACCTGTGTGATCCCTTCCTCTGAGCTCACATACAGCTGTTGCTGTAGAAGGAAATGGAAGGATTTATTTTAAATGTGGAGGAGCTTCACCGAGGACTTAACTCGAGAACAAGAGAGAAGACACTAATATACGTAAAACTAAGAAAAACAGACATCTCTCAAGTGAACGGGACTATAATATTTCCACCTTCCTGTTAGAAAACACTTAGAACTACTTAGAATGTTAATTTTTTTCCCACATTCAGTGTCACACTTCCATGCTGAGGCAGGCAGGCTGACTTAATATTGCTCAGATTTGAGAACTTGGTTCTTAATCACTGAGGACTGTTGGCTCATGCCTTTGAACTATGTATTTTCTCTGCACATATAGTCACATTAGTAAATATTATGCAGAGTTCCTACTTGGATTCTCCAGTGCGTAGATTTCCAAGACATAAATCCTAGAGATTATGCTGGGGCTTAGATCCAGCATATAGCCTTAAATACCTGGAAAATTAAGTCAGTAGAAATTTTATAATAAATGATAACTTCTGCAAGGGAAGTTAAATGTGAATCACTACAATCTGGGCCAAAGTTTCCTTTTTACTCAGAAACTATTAATCAATTATTCCTTAAGTATAAATTATTGTTAAATACAAAATCTAGACACTTCCCTGTTCCTTTGGTCATAAATCTAATAAATTACACTAAACTTAATTCAGTGATGAGTGAGGAGTATTTACCTCTTCACTGTGTGATATACTGAGCAATGCATTGCTTTGAAAATCGTGGGATGACTATTTTTAGTTTGAGTGTTTGACATTTCATTAGATTTCCTCACAGTTATTTTCATCATTTCCATTTCCTAGTAATGAGCAGAAAGTACAATTTCTCCATAGATCCAACATCACACTTCTTTGTATGCACCATACTTCCAAAGGAAAATTTCTATTTAGGATGTAAGTAAAATAAGGAGTACAAATTTCATCTTTTAATACTTTTTAAAAATTATTTGCTATTTTTTAAAAAAGACATTTTAAGTGATTTAGAAATTATAAATAGTTAATACAAATTATTTTATACCACTGGCTCTTGGGCAGATTAACAGCTCGTGTCAGATCCTGTCCTGTTTCTCCACATTAATTACAGAAAATATTTACTATGATACAGTACAGTTGATCTGTTAACATTTTAAGACAATTTGTTTCTCTATTAATAACATTAAGCAAGCATTGTTTTTCTCCTTACCTTTTTAGATGAAATCTTCATTGTTGTTATAGGAGAGTTACTCTGAAAGACAAGATTTCAAACCACATTTACAAAGACTCTCGTTAATGCACTTGCAAAATCAATATTTAAAATTCAATAAAATCTGATTCATATCTGACAGAACTTTTACTTTCCACATCTTGGAAAAGCATCACTCCCTACTACTTGCTATTTTCACAACTAATCAAATTTTGCAAATACAATGAATGTCTCAGTAAATGCACTGGCTGAGCTCAACGGCATTATTATTCATTACGTGCATTGATTTTTGTACAGTACTAATTAACCCGCATTTTTGTTAGTTCAGCAATACAGCAGCAATGTGTTTTGAAGCCATTATTCTCACTTTGCAATAAAAAAAAACCTTGTGTTCTTCAAATAATGCAATAGCTCATGCATATTTACTACACGACTCTGTTAAGAATATGTCATACTTCTGCACATTATCTACAGTGCATACAGTTTGGCCAACATCCAACACGCTTTCAGATTATAAGAATATTAAAAATGGCATGTGTGTTACTGAATGTTTTGTTCCCAGAGACAGTACAGTATACTACTGTGTGTCATCACCAGTCTGTTATTGTCTGTGTCCAAACCAAGAAAGCTGGAAAAGGAATTATCACTTTCATTGCCTTAAGCAAGTGAAGCATTTCATTATTCTCATCCAAACAAATGATTAGAATGACAGTAATAAAAATGTTTAGCATTTTTTGAGGATTTAGCAATTGCTCAGTCACAAAGTAAAACCCCATTGGTGGGCCAGGATTAACTGCAGTGGACTACGGGCAAAGCGGGAAGGCCAGGAGTAGAAAATCTGGCTGTGAATCATGAGAATTGGCAAAAGTATGAAGGATTGTAGAGCTGCTCTGCATTATTTTACGACTGAACTGTCTGAAGATTCAAGTTCCAATACAACACTGGATTTGATGCCACATCTTGCTCAGGGAAATGATTTAGCAGAGGGTTGTTAGTTAGGGTAGTGTGGTTAGGTCATGGTTGGACTCTGATCTTTAAGGTCTTTTCCAACCTGAGTGATTCTATGATTCTTTGATCTTGTTTATATTCCAGAATCTTTGCTTTGATTACTCTCTATATTTAATAGCACAAAACCAGAGATCTCATTCCTATCTCTTGGAGAGACTCATGAAAACACTGCCCCACTACCTGCACAGACTGCAACTGCTGTAGTTATGGTACTATGATTTTGAATGTTTAGGATAAAAAGGTCTGCGCAGAGACACCCAGAAACGACGCTTAGAATCAAGATTCCTCTCATCCCACCTGTCTACTTTCAGTAAATGGAGTAAGTAATAACTGGACAAATGGCACTCTAAGTAGTGTTACTTACATATATCTTTTTCAAAGGGAGGTTTTCAACAAAAGCCTAGGAGAGAGCTAATTATGCTTTTTTGAAGGTTGACACAGAAAGTATTCCTTTTCTTAGTGAAATAGCTATTGTTGCATGTCTAGATAAAAAGCTTACGTTTTTGTTATTGTATACTCTCAGTGAAATAGAAGAAAAATAGAAGAAAAGCCCATGACAAATCCCTTAGCTAAGTTTATAGATGAATAACACCATTTGCCCTGAGGCTACTTATTTTAAAGAACATCCCATTCAGAAATGTGAAGGGGAATCTTCAACATGAGGATGAATGTTTTCTTTAGGTTACTTCAAGCTGCTACATGCCAGAGTGACTGACAGAGGTATTCCTTTATTTTTTCTCATAGATGCTTGTGTTTCCTTTTGGTTCATGTTGTGTTAATCCTGTTGGGTTTTTGATTCCAGAAGCTTTGAAGATCTGCAGCTGAGCAAAAACACTAGTTTGCTTTAGTTCTGCAGCCCAGAATTAGGAAAATTATCAGATAATTAAAAATCTTAGATTTCATGTGTAAATAGGACTAGTCTCAATATGCTATGCCAATGACAAAAGTTGCATTCCAGAAGCCACTATAATATAACCTCATAAGAACGCTATCAAAATCCTTCTATATATGACAACATAAAAAATAAGTAACTTATATACAGGTTAAAAAGGGATTTAAGCCTCTCTAAAGTCCTCATTCAGACTTTTTTTTTTTTTTTGCTCTTTGGGTGGGTACCAAGCTGACAGTAGGCACATTCACTTGATCTTTTATCAAATCACAGTTGCCCTTGCCAAAGTCTTTAGAACAAAGTGTTTGTGTGAACATACACATTGGAAGAGTAAATGTAGGAGCAAGCCAAACCTGAAAAACCTCCAGCTCTTCTAAAATGAGTTCTCCGCTTGCAGAGAAGTTGGTGGGTAAGACAACAACTTTTTGTACAGTTCCTTGATCTAGAAAAGATGAGAAAAAATCAAACCATGTGAGAGAGAGAAAAAAAAAAAGATGCAACATTACCAACTATGAAAAGAAACACCAAAGCCAGCACTATGACACAGAGAAAGGTTTGAAAAAATATTAATTTGGGGTGAGAAAGCAGTATGAGATGACTCCCTCACAAGTCACAGATTGTGGATAACTTCTACATGACTGTAAATAGTATTCTTATCTATGAACTTCAAGAAGTCATGGTAAGACTGGAGTAAGTACCCTCATTGTTAACATTCTACCTGAAAAAATCAATCACAATCAGTAATTATTTTACAGTGAAAACAGATAAAGTGAAGGAGAGCTACTGTATAATTGAAGTGTATTCATACTCAATAATAATATGAAATGACAACTGATGACAGGAAAGGAAAATATTCCAAAGAATAACTTAATCTGCTTCTAAAGATAATAAGCTGAAAGATTTTTTTTTTTTTCCAGAAAAATCAAGCAATACTTAAGCCCTTTATGTAGTTATTTTTTTGGTCCATGTGGAAAAAGGAAAAAAAAAAGACAAAGAGAAGACATTGTAATGATTCAGTTATAGTTGCTATGTCAAAATACAGTTTTAAGCCCCTCAGGTTGAAGAAATAAGTAAGAAGCAAAAATGATGTGCCAGTGGTGGTGTTTTTGAGGGTAGATACCATGAGTAAGAAAATTAGTGATTTAGTGAATTTATGTGGAAAGAACATACAAAATGGAGGAGTCATTCTGTGGAGGTTCATAAAGGCTGAGACATGCACTGAAGTTTTTTGGATGTGGTAGAAAAGAAAGACTATGGGGAATCAGAAGGGTGTGTATAGGGACATTTTCTGGGAAGAAGTAATATGAAAGGTCTGGAAATTTGTTAGAGTACAATATATTTATTTGTTCAGTATTGATTCTGAGGAATGGGAACACATGGTACAGATTCTATTTGGCCTTCAAAAGTTTTATGAGCAATATAGATTTTTCTGGTTAGTAAAAGATGAGTACAGCGCAACATAGGTAAGTATCTACATGTATTTTTATGAATTTGTTCTGAGGAAAGGAAATTTAGTTTCCTGTTTGGCAATTCATGATGTAGACTATGTAAACTGAAAAACTGCAATTTTCCCTTTGCTTTTAAGGGCAGTGACTAAATTCCATAGCTGGAACTGTAGGGCAAGTTGGTTGCAATAAATAATTTACATATTTTTATTTCCCTGGAGGAATCTAGAAAATAATCAAGCATTTTATTTTAAAAATTAAGGTTTATGGCCAGAATATTGGCATATAATATTTGACCTCACATGTAGAACACTGCAATATGTTGCCATTTAAAATAGAAAAAAGAAAAGAGAAATTGAAAGAATTGACAAGACTTAAAAATCTGTAGCTATCAACTGTGCATGCTCAGAGCACATTATACATGAATTTTTCATGAAAATCTTCCATGGAGAACATTTATTCTCATTATACAATGGCACGATAAACCAGTTCCTTCCAAAGAAATATTACTGAGACTAAATCTTGATAGCACAGTTGTGGTCTAGACTGGGTGCCAGTATTAGCAAAGCTATGGGAACCTGAGAGAGATTTACAAACTGCCAAGACACACCGAAGCTTTAAACTGCTGCAGATGCATCTCTCACTACAGCTAAGGAGAAGCACATGTGTGTGTGCATGGCTATATTTCTGCTAAAGGGAATAATCCATTCACAAATACACACAGCTTAAGTCTAGCCTACCTCCGTCTTTTTGCATCCCTTTATCAATGTCAAATATTAAACTATACAATCTAGAACACTGCATCAGAAGTGCAGGAAGGAGTTGCAGCCTTTTGTGATTTTTTTCAGCTGCTTGCAAAGTGCCAACTACCTGTGACCCTGACTTACAGCATATGAAGCACGTTGACAGTGATTCTACCTACAAAGGAATGTAAAGCTGAGCTTCCAAGGAACAGAAGAACCAGTTTATTTCAGTGATCCATTAGTGCATGTCACACGTTTAAAATTCCTAAATTGTCTTTGGTCCTGAAACATTTCTTGAAACTGAAATCAGAACCTGAGGGGAGATTTTATCCAGGGCATTGAGAGAAAATACTGATAATGCCTGACGCCAAGCCCTTGTGTCCTAGTAACCTTTTCTATTTAAAAACTGGGTTCCTATCTA
Source organism: Perdix hodgsoniae (assembly GCA_035772895.1). NCBI lineage: Eukaryota > Metazoa > Chordata > Aves > Galliformes > Phasianidae > Perdix > Perdix hodgsoniae. Next base: position 23,072,055 of record JAPSGF010000006.1, read on the forward strand.
CCTTTTTGTCACAACCAAGCAAAATACACAGAGTTAAGGACTGTTTACCTTCCAAGTCATTCCCTTTAACTCAATATTTTACCATTCCCTTTGACTCATTGTTGTACCATTAGGGACAGATCCTTGCAGAAAGATATGCTCCATTGTTTTAAAGCAATTAGTAGAGTTAATGAAACATTTAGAATAAATTTTCCTGTTACGGAAAGTAGGCAGTAGAAAGCTACTCATTAAATAAAACCACTTAGAGAAGGGAATTCCAGCAGCCTGTATATATAAATATAGATACTTCCAATAATGCTTATAGGCCGTAACTGTCCACTCCTTCTGAAAATAGACCTTCTACTGTTGCTTAGCCTGTTCATTAATAGATGAAAAGCAAATATTTGTGCTTAGAAAACACTTCTTATTCCTTCATCAGTAGTACTGAAGTCCCCATTGTAAGCACAGTAGCTGCCATCAGTCATTTCTATGTATTCATGTCAGAATGCTTATGGCACATCTGAGTTTTTTTGAAAATTGTATTTGCTTATTTTCTTTAACAGCAAGGCAGCAAACTGAATTCCTGGGTCAGAAGGAAAGTTGGAAAGGATGCAGTACTGTGCACTGCAGGAAATGTACGCAAAATAACAGTGTCTGAGCTGTTTTCCAGTGTATTTCATAACAGGTAATCTTTTGTGTTGTGAGCCAGCTACAAGATCATTGAGTTAGTCACATTTTTTCATGTCACAGCATGAAATTTAAGCTAATTCTGTGAATATCATAAAAGTGAACAAGATTATTTCTTCTCTGTTTACTTGCTACGTCCAGAAATCCCCTTGAAAGCAGTTCTATATTGTTGTGGTTTCATACAGTTGTGAAAAAAGCTACTGTGTCTCCAGAACATAAACCCACTGCTAGAATGTCCCAGGTGAAGTGACAGATTTATGCTCACTGCTGCCCTGACTTTTCACCAGGAACTGCTTGTAACCTCGCTTCATCCCCAGGCTGGGAGTGGAGGGCAGATGGACGTCTGGAGGAATCTCCCTCGAGCTGACAGCAAGATGACAAGACGACTCATAATGACTGTTTTGCTGTTTCAAACCTGCTTGAGCAACTGCAGTCTCCAAGCTCCATGTGGAAGACAATGTCAGTGAGAACACATTTCCTTCTGAGAGGACTGATAAGCAGGGAATGGCAAGGGAGGAAAGCACTGATGTCCTGTAGGCTAAAAGATGGGGCAGAGAATATGCAGAGTGGGAAATACACTGAGGAGGAAGACAGCATCCAAGAAAGGAAGAAGGAAAGATAAATAAATAATTATAACATCAAGAATAATAGTAAGGCTAAAAGAACAAAAACTCCCTTGAAATGCAAAGCATAATTTGGGGCTTGTAATAATCAACTGAACTTCATTAATACTAGTGCCTCATAACAACACCAATTCCTGGTCTGACTGAACATGGGTGATAGAAAAGGCAAAGCTTAGTGATCAGTGATGAAAAATATGCAGGTATTTGGATGGAATCTGCATTCCAGAAGCTGAGTCTATAGGTCTGAATTTCAATCTCATTCTCCGAATTCCTCCTAGCTTTTCTTTCCCTAGTCCGAAGTGAACACTGCAGTTGTCAGTATGGTGACTATCAGAGAGACAGGACTCAGCCACCTCCGACCCACACTGCATGCACAAAACCAACAACAAATCAAAAACTGGACTTTTAAACATCGTAAAATAATGACTGCATTGGAAATCAACCACTGTTCTGCCAAGAGCTTCACAGAGAGTCCTCCTGTGTTAGCCCTGGTACATCAGACATCACGGCAAACCCTTCATAAACTTTTCTCTATGTTGAACTTGTCGGCCCACTGGCAGATTCATTACTTTTGGTCTCTAAACTGAGTTGAACCAGCTGCAGATAGATAAAATTATTGGAAAAATAAAGAAAGGAAAGTGTTGACAGAATGCTCAAAATCATTGTCTGCTTGAGACAATGTTCAGTCTCAGCAAAGCACCTGACGTGGTGGCAGGTTATCAGTGAGGCCTGAGAGACATCTCCACATTCAACTGTGAATCAGGGCTCTAACCACAGCCACATATCTTCACCACCTTTTGAATGGGTGCAGTTTTTTTCCTCATCTCACATTGTTGCTGTGAAACTTAATGAAATCACTTCAAGCCGCATCAAAGAACAAAAAGTCAGGTACAAGCCATACCTGGGGACAAAATTTTCAGATAGATCGAGCTTGATCCAATTTCTGGAAACACCATGATCTCGACTGAACAAAAAATAAGAGGAAACCAAATATATAGGAAAATATGCTTTACATGTCTTCTTAAGAAGCTTTGAAAAAGCTTTGGATGAATTGGTCAATAAGAGGTGTTGAATAACACACCCCTGCACAAGGAAGGGGAGGACAGAAGCCCTGTCTGCAGTGGTTGTATCACTGTTGTGCAACGCCATCTCCCCAAGCTCACAGACAGGAAGCTGTAGCATTACAGCTTTGGGAGGCACCCGTGCTCTTCTGACTAGATGATTTCTGCTAGAATCTGTAGCTTATTACATGATTTTGGCTATTGTGTATGTTACTGGAGGCTACTGTTGTCAGCAAAGATTTTCCAAAAAGATGGTCATCATGTAACACCCTGGAAACAAGTATTCTCACAATTAATTCATATCTTTAATATTACAACCTTATGCTTGGAAAGCACTTACTGTTCCAGACTGAAAACAAGTGTTGCATCAGAAAAGTTATTAAAAACATTGATCAACCTCATGCCACATCATATGCATTTGGCTCACATTAATCATCTGAATAAGCCAGACTGAAACCTGAAGTGCCTTTTCATGGCAATCACTTAGACCTCTTCACACAAAAACATATCCTATATGATGGCAAGGAGCTGAAAAAAAAATCATATTTGTGCCCATGTCTGCTTAATATATCCAAGTTTGACCCAGACATTTAAACACTTTCGTAACACCATGAGCAATAAAAAAACCCAGATGCACAATCTCTTGGTTTTGCAATCTGCGTGGAGTTAGACTGAAGGCTTTCATACTGCAAGCAGTAGGTGGCATGCTTAAAAAATAAATATTAATCTCAGGAAAATGTTCTCATGCTGTTTTACTGCTGTTCTTAAAACTCAAATGCAAAACTACTAAGGGATAAACTAGGAAAACACTGTACTCTTGAATTCTTTACATAAAATTGGACTGGCTAAAGTGAAATTCTAGTGTGAATCAAAAACTACAAGATTGAATTGTGGGCTATCATACAAATGGGATAAATGAAACACAATAAGTGAATTTATTATTACTCATTCCACAGGAAAAAAGCATTATCATCACTGCTCCTGTCAAATATGCAAATAAGTGATTGCATTATTTCAAAGTAAATGATCCCATTGGTTTCTGGGAAGACAAGGTACACAGTACTCTTCTCTTGTAGCACTGCTATTTAGCTTAAAGACTTGATCCTGCTTACTCTAAGTTGGCTCAAAGGACAATGAAGAAACCATTTTGGGTGGACTGGAAAGTTTCCTTAAGTGGTTTGAGAGTCAAACCTTGAGTGGTTTGAATAGTACACAAGACCAAGCGATCCTTATTATTTGAAAAGTGGGTGGAATGCTGCAAGAATAATAACTGTTCATGGGATTTATTTTCTTAGCTATGTAAGTGACAGAAAAGGGAGAGAAAAGCAGCATACTGACTCTCGGCAAGGACTAGCCCCTGTAAACTCAACATTTTTGTCCAAGGGTGCAAAGAAAACACTACATTAAGTTCACATTAATGTGAAAAAGTGACACAGCTGCCTACACCCTTCCAGACCACAGCTACATCATGAAAACCACTGGGGTTCTTTGAGCTTTCTACTTCTGTTATTCCTCACTTGCATCCAGGAACTGATTTATTACTAAAGCTATAGAGGAGGAAGAGAGGAAAAGCTAAACGTTTTGTGTGCTCTGCATCTGGCAAGACATAAAACACTCCAGTTTCCAGCATGAGACAGGTCACTGACAGTGACAGACACGGCTGGCAACATCTCAGTTCAGCAGCAGTAACTCATCATCTGAGCTGAGTGTAATTGTCACCAGGTGCCAAGTCCCATTGTCTCTGGCTGTGGGGCACCAGGCTCCCAAAGAAATTATCACATGAAATTCTCCTACACAGTGTGTTTTTTCCATTTGCTGGGATGAACTGACACCAAAGAAAATCCCCTCTGCATTCCTTTTGACAGTTAATATCTCTATCGTATTCTCTTGAGTCTCACAGAAAGCAGCGAATAAAGAAAACAAGTTTATCCTCTCAGTGGCTGAAACTTGATCACTTTTATTTAAAAGGACTGAGAAACACAGTAACTTTCACTGTGTCGGTTTCTTCTGACGAAGATCTTGGAAGGTATTTGTGTCTCAGGAAGTCACTGTGCTCTACTCAGGGATAATAATGCCCACCCTCAACACTAACTGGAAGGCAGACAGTGATCTTTGTCTCTGGTGTACTGCAGAAGGTAAAAACAATGCACATAAAGTATCAAGGGCTGCAGTGTGTGTATTCTGTACAGAGCAGACCTTGTGCTGGTACTTGGAAGAGGACAAACAAAACATAAGTACAAGCTGAGGTATGTTAATGCTTTAAATGAATCACAGGCACCATTAAGATTGGTTTGTAGTTCATTGAATTATAAAATGAAATGGCTTGTGTTTATATCATGCAGAATCACTGCAATGTTACGTCTTTATTGTGTATTTTCATGCACATTGATTATTTTCTATGCATTTTTGTTATTAATTAACACTGCTACATGAAGAATCCTGCATTGTTTGGAAAAGTGTCTCATGTTCTCTACTTATCTTTAGTAGGACTTTGCTCCAATTGACATTAGATGCTTATAGAACATTTTAAACCAATGATACCACTATATAAAAAGTACCTAAAACAGACAACAGAGTTCTTGAGGAGTTGTATACGAATAGTTGGGATAGTACCTATTAACGCTTCTGTTATTTCCACAATAGTGTATGAAAACTGCTTTTCTTTACCTCTGAAGGAAAGAAGAATTATGACTCTAAAGTGCCTGAAAGTTGAGAACTGCAATTGTGTTAATTAAACAGAAAAGAAAATGTGCCTGTATGTTAGAAAGGGAGAAAAATAAGGAAGACCTGACCTAATTAGTATAAGTTGACCTTGCAAGTGGGATCAAAAGATTCTTTAAACATCATTTAGCAACTGCCTACCAAGAAAACAAGAATGCCCATATTAAAAATGGATTTTTACAGTAATTTATTAATTAGAGATTTTTCTATCCTAACAATGTCTTATAATACACCAAGCCCTCACAGTACAGAAAATGGTAACCTGGTAGAGGTGTGATACAAGATAAGACAAGTATTTCTATTTTCTTATTTCCTGTCCTTGAGCCACAGAACCCTGTAGGCTGTAAGTGACCTTCAGAAGTTATCCAGTGCAATACTTCTCTTGAAGCAGGTCCAATTACAGTAAGGTTTTCAGGGCCATTTACTGTTGGGCTTTGAATCCTGTGAATCTCTGAAGATGAATTAACAATCTCTTTGGACCTCCGTTCCAAAATCTGACCCCTCTAGTGGTGAATAATTTTCCTTTCTATTTAATTTCAACGTCTCATATTCCAGCTTGTGTCCCTTGCCTCTCATCCTGACAATGAAGATCTTGAGTAGAATCCTTTCCCATTAAATAAACAAAATAGCTGTAGACAGCAATAAGATCTCCACTTTGCTGTCTCTAAATAAACCCAATTCTCTCATCCTGTTCTCATACATCACATGCTACAGTCCATCAAGTAATCTCAATCCATTATGTGTCAATGATTTCCCTGTACTGCAGAGTTCTTGACTGGATATGGTACTCTTTGAGTACCCTGTTGGCTGGATATACATCTGCTAATACAGTTAAGTATGCATTTAGCCTCTTTTGGCACAAGGGTACCCTGCCAACTTTGATAGCTGGTAAGTTTTTCCTAGAAGACTGAAGAGACTTCCTTATAATTCCATCCCTATACAAGCTTGACGTTCTTGAAAATGCTTTTACCACCAGCTTCCTAAATCTATTATATCAGGCTGGTTATTCCCAGTCCCATGTGAGTTTGCTGGCAGACTTTTTTTTTTTCTTTTACAAGCGGAAAATAACCAGGACCCCAATAATAGGTGAACCATAAAAGCAATACAAGCCATCTCTGTAATCATTTTCTAATGTTTAGAGATATATTTGTTCTCCTCGAGTTCTTTTCCTTTGTTCTACTTGAAAACATCTGTAATAAAAAAGATTAGCCTTTGCGAATATCAAGACATAATGCCCTGTTAAGTCAGTGGGAGTTTCACATGTGAATGAATCCTATAGTCTAGCCAGAGCTCCACTCTGCTTGTCTGTTTTAATCGAGAGTGAGATTCATATCTGAGTATTTTTGAAAAATCAAATTTGATCAGTACAAGAATCACTCATGTGTTCCCAGCAGACTTCAGAAGCATAACCTCAGACTCAAATTTGATGTAGCTGAAACCAAAATGTAGGTCATATTAGGAATTATTTTAGAATGCTCAGATAAAATTGTCTGTATCCACTGCTAGTAAGAATCCAACCAATTATCTTTCTATTTATCTTTCTCTGCTAAATATTTATATATTTTCACTTTTTTATTATGATTTCTGCATTTAATGTCCTCTAATATCAGATTGTCTTTTTCTTCAGATGTAGTTTCTCTACATATTAGTAAAGGTGATGGGAGTACACTAAACAATTCATAGTCAGATTTTGGAATTTCTGCACTCTAACTTCTGTTTGAGAGAATCAAATTCTAATATGGAATCACAGTGATGATAAACTGTATTCAAGACAAGAATTATAATTTAGATCAAATAGAAAATATCCTAGTGTTGATTTAGGTTTCTGGTAAAATTCATGTTGATACATTATATCTCTTGCACATAGTTAAGATTCAAAGAAAACAAACAAACAAAAAAACACACAAAGTGAAATAAAGAAACAAACATAATTTATGTATTTCTGTAGACACTTCTGTAAATACTAAATATATTTAAATAAGCATATATTATAAATGCAAATTATAAAGCAATGAATGAAAACAATTACTGCTAATTTTGCCTTACCTGTTCCAAGAAACAAGACATGGTATCTTCCATCAGCAGCATTCACTCGGTCCACAGCAATCTTTGTATACTTGTAGTCTGTTCCTATCCGAATGATTAATGGCCTCTTATGTATTGGGTAAATAGGATTATACATCAAAGGATGATTTCTAATGAAGGTCACAACATCATCTGGAAACTCTTTTGTTGTCCGCATATTGGGTGTGAAGGCTCCTCCTGGACACTACACAAAATATGCGCAGTAACGCTTAGCAATTCTTACCATCATTCAGAAAGATTTCCTCTCTAATTCATTTACAAATATTGACTGAGAGCTGACAAAATAAGTTCCCAAAAGAACACTTCAGACACTGACTGATAGTAATTGTATTCCGGTAACTGGCACAAAATACTTGAATAGTTATGCTTTTATCTCCCTTCAATTCAGATAAAGCAAACACAAACATAATTTTGCAATATTAAAATCCAGGATGATGGCTAAGTTCCATAGTTCTGGACCTATTTCCACATTCATCATATTTCCAGACATGCTTTAGGAAAAAAAAACAAATCCAAGTAATTGACATGGAAGATACATCTGTTTTGTTATAGAACTAGCACAAAGATAAAAGGTAAAGTCTGATCCCAAATGTAATTTGGTTAATATCCCTTTAGTCATTATTTTGAGTATAAGACAGTGAAAACATCTGTGATTTGTCTTCATTTGAAAAAGCAGTAGTGTAGGTTTGAAGTAGGATATCTGATATCTTGAGACATTTGATCATTCACAGGATCTTACCTACTCCATCTTTTACAACATAGAAATCCATTGGTATTCCAGATGCTTCTTTAAATGCAGTGAATAACCACTAAAATAATCAGCCCTGAGGCATTCTGAACTACAAGATGAAAGTGAAAGCAATCTTCAAAAGTTCAAGTGCCTGCTGAGAATGAACCTAAAACAAGATTCTATGATTCTATGATTCTAAGACGTCAGGAGCTATGTCAGTGTCTGGTACACTGTGCTGGAAGTACCAATGCTCATTTACACAACTATTTCAGCCACTTATATTTCAGTTTTCACTGCTGCTCCTGAGATTCCCTCCTTGTCAGATTGCTGGGATATGGACCTCCCCTAGGAATACTAGGAATATTCAGAAACATTTCAACAGATTATTTTGCAGCTGGAAAATCTTTATTTGTTCAATACAAAACATTTCATAAAAACTTCTTCCTTTTGATGAAGACAATTCTTAAGTCCAGGATGGAATTTGTGGTCAGAACCACAGACACAAAAATAGCTAGTAGCTTAGGGATAGTGTCACCTCACCTGACATCTGCTGTCTCAAAGTTAGACATTTATTCTTAGCCATCTAGCTTTCCTCTACAGTCAGTAATTCAGACTAGACACTGCTTTTATATGGTTAAGATTACGTAAAATGAATCATACTTTGAGACACTAGGAAACTCACCATGGGTATATGACTAATATGTCCAGCATACCTGATGCAAGCAAACATTAAAATCTGAGTCTCTGCATGTCAGGGGATCCCTCTAAACACCAGGCAGGAGTGTAAGTTCTACTCCTGCCACTAAAAACTGTTTTTGTTCACCTTATTAACTATTCATTAAGCAATGCCAGGAATCAATTACAAAGTGGACCATAGCCTAATTCCAAGTTTTGAAATCAGCTTCTGGCTCTGGTAGGAATAGTTTAAAAGAGACTGCTCCATCATTAGTTATCTTCAGCAGAAAGAACTGGAAGTCAGATCAAATATGGGTCTATTTTCCCATCTGAAGTGCTTGACAATTGATTCTTCTGAACTTAATTATTTATCCTGAAAGTTTTGGTTTGGTGCTCATCACAGATGATGCTACATGCTGGCTTTCTAAGACTGCTGGAAAAAATCTAATTTGTATTATCTCGTTTGCCCTTTTTCCTTCCATGGAACTTCCATCCAGTCTTGCAGGAAATGGATGGAGCTATCTGCTATGATTAGTAATAAGTGATGATAAAATAACTGTCTTTATAAATCTAGGGGTTAATAGCAAAATTATTCTTCTTGGTAGTGACCTTCCAGCTAATGTTTCCTCTCTAGACGGACTCTGTTTCACCTGAAGTTCAAATTAAACTTTCTTTTCTCATGCAGTTCAGCTCAAAGATTTTCTCTGATGCTTTCTGTTCTTCTTCCATTCTTGACTTGGAGATCATAAAGACTCATGTCTTGGACTTCCTGCAAAATGGTTGTGCTATTTTTCACTCAAGTATGACTCTAAAAACTTACATTAAAACGCTATTCTGTGCAAGTCTTCCAAAAAAAAAAATAAAAATCTTTAATCAATTCATTATTTTGTTCTTCCCCATAAAAACCAATACCAAATGAAAGATGCTACTGAAGAACACTATAAATCTCCCCTTTCCTGAAGGCATTGAATCTGTATCCTCCACACCTAATTCAAAGGCTCAGTTACACAGTAATTATGTTCATAGTTGATCACTGTGTAGTAAAATTACAGACAGAATCAGAATTATTTCATTTACAGTATATTCTTCAATGTGTTGTAGGTAGAGAAACTATTTCTATAAACTGAAAAATGGAACTGTCTTCAAACATGACTGAACTTAGTAGGAAGCTGCCAATTATATAGTTTCTTTTTTCCATACATAAGTTTTGTTTATGGAGAAATAAGAAACCACTGGTATTTAGCAAACAGCAGCCAAATTCTGCAGAATTGATTATGGCCAAATGTACGTATTGCTTTATTTAATTCTACAGAAACTACGCTGACCCCCTTTCACTGTTTATCCAACGTACCGAAACATAATAAATGTTCATTTCTGTCCAAAGTTTTAGTATGAATATCTCTCTAGGCAACTATAAAGTAGGATTTTCCATATTATAAAAAAAATCATCCTAGTATAGCTCAGCATCCTAGAAGTAGCAATAAAATTTGTTCCAGAGGAAAAGGGTTCATGTATCTTAGTATGCATGCTTGGAAATTCACAGCTAACTCTAAGAATACAATTTCTCTCTTGATGACCTGATTTTACAGGTTTTGACATAACTGAGAAACAGAGGTTGCAGTATGCATGGAAAAATGTAGAATATTTTGAAAGTGTAGAAAAAAGAGCAGAGAAGTCCCATTGTAGAAAACACACCTTTGGGATATTATGCTATAGCTGAATTTTGAGGAAGCAGAAAAAATTCAGTGATCAGAAAAGCACTAATGATCATCTTAAAAGACTCTGTTTCGGTTTTGTTTTTGGTGTGAGTTAAGCATTTATCTTCAAATTAAAAGTTCACCAGCCATGTCTGAAAAAGGATAGATATTTTTTGTTACTATGTTAAATCAAAATCTGAATTTTCTTTTTTCCTTTCCATTGTGCTGCTGGATTCCTTCAGGCTCATCTGGAATACCTCCATGAGATGGACCTCCTTCTTGGTGAACCAAGAATAACATGGCAGTGTTTGAGGAAATACATACAAATACAATATTTTGAAGCAGTAGGAAATCACAAGAGTATGACACTTCCTATTTAAATGGGCCTTTTTTTTAATATTAAGTTTAAACTTAAAGCCTCAGTGAACTCATCAGATTAGAACTGTATGAATTAATGGCAGAGACAGAACAATACTAGCTTTTGAACATAATGGAATATCATGTATTGATTAGCTAATTTTAGAGGTCTGGGAACACGAAGTTCTAAGTCTTACAACCACTAAGAACTGCACTAAAATATTAAAAATGGTGTCCACAGACAGAAATTTGGATCCAGACATTAAACACACTCACAATGCTATCTTTGTATGCTTATTTATGTAATTATCTTTTGCTAAATCCTGCACACAAAATTTAAATGTAAAACATCTGACTGTTACTTAGTGAAATAACTCTTACCATCTTTGAGCAAAAAGAAGTGAGATTAATATCTTATGTGACAATGACAGGTTTTATGGAAAATTTCCAGATACTGCACGATTTGAATAGTAAGGTGAGAAGCAAATAAAATTGTTCTGAACTGTAACTAAGTGCCGTAGTCACATACAGACTGTTCTCCTGGAATAAATAATATCTATTTATGTGTTAAACAAAGAGAAGTAATTAGCAAGTCTCTATAAACATATTATGTACTTACAGTGCCAGGTCGTGGATATGGAATTCTGCCCTGATATGGAATCAGCTGATGGTTTGGGCCCTCCTTGTGTGCAAACGGCCCATTGAACACAGTCTGGATGTCAGATAAATGATACACACACACAGCTGAGCCTTTAAAAATGGAGCTGGAAAACAATAGGAAAAGGTTAGTATTTTAGCCTACCGACATTTCTGTAAATTTTCCATTATTTTGTATGTTCCAGTGCTGACAGGTACTTCTAAAATAACATAATACAATTTAATACTTCAATAGCATGGTTTTACTATAAATTAACCAATCTATTATACTTAATACTAAATTAACCATCTATATAATGGAGTATATTCCCAATATATACCATTAACCTTTAGGACTGAGCAACTTTTTGAACCATGAACTGAAAGGAGAAAGAAGGACTTAACTATCTCTGTGGTAGGAGTCAGAAATTTTTCAAAAGCTGAAAAAAAAAAGTGACCCCAGTTAAATCAGAGGCAAAAATATTGCTGACTTAAGTGAGACAAGAGTTTTACAAACTTTGTGCTGCTAAGCACAGCAGAGATTTCCAGAACTCCCTATCAATATATTAACCACAAGATCACCGTAAGCCTCCCACAATCCATGGCTAAAAAGTTAATCAAAACATCCAGCACGATTAAAAATTATTAAATCACTACAATCAGTTGTCAGCTGTTCTAAGCAAAATGGGGACAGGTTGTGGTTGTAAGAGAATTATGCTCATATGCAGTCCTCAAAGAAAGTTGAAATATAAGCTTCCTGAAGAGAAAGGAGGGGGTCCTGCAAGAGGAGAGCATGCTTTTTTTTCCACTGCTATGGGTCCAGCAATGGTCTGATATCTCCTCAAACAGCACAAGCTCTGAATGGCCTCCTTCACACAGTGACTATGCAAGGCACCAGAGGAGTAACTCCTAGGGTAATGCTAAGACTGACTGCTGTGAATTAATTGTCTCTTTTTTTACTTTCACTGCATGTAAGACTTGGGATATTTATCCCAGTAAAGTGTAGACAGTCTAAAATATACCTGAACTGAATGTCAACCAAAGGACAAAGATTCGTCGATTCCGTGATTCTATGATAATCTAAGTAACTCTCTGTTTTCAGTCAATGAAGGAAAAAAATCACTACAGAAGAAAACTGAAAACGTGACATTTTCAAATCTGCATTTAAATAGACTCTAAGCAAACCATGTGCTACAGATTACCAATCAAACCACATTGCTATATATGTATTAGCAGGAAGAACCTTCTAGATGAATTGTAATATTTGTGGAAATTTTTGTAGGCACTAATAGGTTTAATAAAAAATGCTTTTAATAATTTCAGATGTTTCACATTAGAATTACAGTAGATTATGTCACCAAGATAATTTGTATTACTTTATTCCTTCAGTATGGTTTTGATAGAAGTACTAATAGTTGTTATTTGGTTGGATGTATCTCTGTTGCTACTGTTAGCAGTTAGAGGTCTACAGAGGTGAAGAAAAAGGAAAAAAATGAGTAAAAGTCACTATGAAGATTGTGTTTGACTGTGAAACACATAAAATCTCCAGCCAAACAAAAAGAAAGAAACCAAAAAACTACATGGTTCATGACTACAGAAATGTATGTGAGTGTAAAAGCTTCAGGAGAACGCAAAAACAGCCTGAGAGCCAGGAATAAGTGAAGTTTTCTTTGTTGTCACCTTATATGGTCCTGTAACACCAAACCTCACTTCCACTGCAAGAATTCCAGGAGAATTAGGTATAAGAGTTTCCAATTCAGGCACGTTGTATCCACAACCTAATCATAAGTGTGGTTTTACTGCTAAACATAACCTCAGCTTTTTTTTTTTTTTTTTATGTAGAAGGAATAATAAAATATAGACAGCACCAGATGTTTACAAGTTATGGATTTTTTTTATTCCCCGGTCAGTATTACAAAGTCACATTTTCCTGGCTGGTTCACACATAAGAGAATGCAGATCTCTGGATTCACATGAAAAAGGCAAAGAAGTTTATCTCTGATAAACATTATCAAATGTTTTTCTCATGTAAGGGCTATTTAATTCGAAATTGATTTTCAAGGAATTGTTAGGAATAAGTTAAAAACTCTGTTGATTTGATCAAATAAATGAAATTAAAATAAAAATGCAATTTTCCCACTTTTCTCTCCCCCTGAATAAAAGCAATAATAGCTAAAAATTACAGGATAGCATATTAGAAATTAATAAGAAATAACTATTTCTACTATATTCTACTGGTAGATGGTAAGGGTGAGAAAAAAAAAAAAGTAGAAATTTTTAGATTTGTTAGATCTGTCTTTGTGGAGGGTTTCAGCATAGTGAGCCATTTCTAATGCTTCCACTGCCCTTGGGAGTTCACTGACTGCTTTCTAAACTTGACAAAATAGTGAACACTACTGATAACGGATAGCTTAAAGCAGCAAGGATGTCACCAAACACCATATAAGTTTGTCTTTTTACAGCTCATTGAAGCCAACACAGATTATTTGCCATCTGTACGATCGTCTGCCAGCTGAGAGACTGGAAATGATTTGTATGAATTCCTGTAAGAATTCCAGGTTTGATCCTTCGGGGTGCTGCCTGTTCTTCAGGAGGTGTTAAGCACTTTCAGATGCTACACAAGTTCACTGCTTTGAAGTCCTTCAGCCTTCTGCTGCTGCTCAGTAACAAGTGGCCCTGAACAAAAATGCCTTCCCAATGCCAGCTGTCACTATGTTAGGGAGCAGCTTGGGCCATGCAACACAGCATATATACTGTAGTAATGGTAATGCTGCTAACTAAGACTGTTACTCCTGTGTGCAATTATGGGTCACAGGAGACACACAACGTTGTACAGGACAGCCTTGACCACAAACCATCTTGTTCAGTTTTCACGCAGAAAGTGGGTCAGTTCGGAACCACTTACCTTGATGTTGTAAAAATTCCATACACAAGCGTTGTTCTGGGGTTATCTGTCTCCAAAAGAAACACATCCTCTGAAAAAAAAACAAAACAAAACAAACAAAAAAACCCACGGTTTATTGAACACTACTAAAAACTGTTTCTTCCAATTTAAATTAATACTTTATTCCTGATGATATCAGTGGTAGTTTTGCTTCAGATCTGAATGGAAAAAAAGTGTATTTATCATATAAATAGACCATGTGCATAAATTTTGCAGAAGCAGAGTTAGAAATTAACTCCACACCATCTAGCATTATGAAGAAAGAAGCAAAGATTTTCAAATATGCACACCATCCATGTCTCACATTTCACTCAGCTGGACCTCATTTCAGCAGGTTGTTTAGCAGTAGTCAAATATTTAAGTGGCAGCAGGTCAAAGACAAAGAGCTCCCTTAGAAGGATATAATCCAAAGCAGGATAATTAGGTGTTTTATCATCCTGTACACACCCTAGATGCCCTACCCTTAGCTCATTTTCAACATGGTAGGAATAACATATGGTTCTGCAGTAAAGACAATGAGAGGTGTAAACCTGCCAGCCTGTTGTGTAGGGATTTATTAACTCTACTGTGCAAAACTGTGCCTACTCGCTGATCTGAACTTGCTCACTTCCACCTCTGATCTTTTGATCTTTTTTTTTTTACATTTAAATTAGAAATAATTTAGTCTTTAAGAGTTTCTCCTTACAAATGCTGTTAATAACTATAATCAAGTCAGCTCTGAAGCTTATTTTACTGAAAAAAAAACTTAACTGCTCGAGCTATTTATAAGAGAATACATTCTTCAGCTTTCCATTAATTTATGTGGCTCCTTCATTAGAAATCTGAAATTTTTAAACATTCTTTCCAGTATGTCAAAAGCAAAAGACTTCACTATGTATGACTGCCAGTGTTACATTCTTTTATCTGAAATCTCTCAGATTTTTCTGTTTCCAGCTGCAGCTGTATTCTTACTGCCACAGGATTGTGCTGGGAGCTCACACTGAGAACATTGTCTCTTACTCTGTATGCTCCTGGATTTTGTCACACAAAAAACTAGAAGTAATTTTCCTGCTGCCTTGTTGAAGTGGAATAGGTTTGCAAATCACAGCTCTTAAAAAACAGTGGCTTGATGCTAAACACTGAGAAGTTCTGAAAGCTGATAATTACCCAGAGAAACTGACAAAAAGGTAAATTTTCTTTTTCAGGTAAGGGAATTTTTGCCATGGATTTCTACAAAGCCAACATTTCAATGTCAACATTTTCACACAATCCCAGTGTGGTTGAGATGGGCAGGGCCCCCTGGGTCCACCAGGGGCACCCAGAGTGTGGTGCCCAGAACCACATCTTTTGAAGATCTCTGTGGAGGAGACTGCAGCCTTTTGACAGCCTGTGCCAGTGCTCTGTCACATGTACAGTGAAGAAATGCTCCTGGTATTCAAATGGAAACTCCTGTGTTTCAGTCTGTGCCCACTGCTTCTTGTTCTGGCACTTGGCACTGCTGAGAGTCTGGCTCCATTCTCTTTGCTACCCCTGTGGGAAAAGTGATGAGATCCTCCCCAAGCCTCTTCTTCTCCAGGCTGAACACTCCAGCTCTCTATTAACTAAGGAGCTGCAGGAGTTTCAGCAGCGTGTACAGTAGTACATATATGGTGCAGGATTTAGATAGAACCTTTTGGAAATGTTCTTGTCGTACCTAATTCATCAAAGTATGTTTCTGTTCCATCTTCATCCATTACTGAGCACACCAGTCTTGCTTTCAAGAATGTAGTCCATTTGTTCACAAGACTACGCTGACCACCTGTATCATTCTGAAAAAGAATAATGTTTCAGGAAAAATAAAATACAACAGAGATAACATTTTACTGGGTTTTCCCACATTTAACTCAGATTAATTTCATCCTGTAATACAGAGATTTATACAATTACATCCAATATAAAAAATAGCTAGGACTAAACCAAATCCCTTCATCTAAATACTCAAAAACCAAGATCTAATTTTCTGAGCAGGCTGGAGTGAAGCCTTGGGAGGGTTGGGCAGTAGGTGCTGTGCTGAAGATGTGTGCGTTTATGGTTGGAGAGGACTCTGAGTGTCTGTATCACTCACCGATACTTAGAGTGGAGAAGTCTTTGCTATTGATAAATTATTCACTGAACATTCACAGCACTCTACATGCTAAACAGCAATCATAGGTCTGGAATTATATATTATATTATATCATATTATATTATATTATATCATATTATATTATATTATATTATATTATATTATATTATATTAT
>JAPSGF010000006.1:23088607-23118307 GCA_035772895.1 Perdix hodgsoniae
TTTATATTATATTATATTATATTATATTATATTATATTATATTATATTATATTATATTATATTATATTATATTATATTATATTATATTATATTATATTATATTATATTATATATATATAGCTGGTGTGATAACAGCACCGTATATAGGGATGTTTCTTCTAGTTCTGACAGCAGAATAGCTCCATATAATCTATTAAGTATCCTGGTCCATGAGGTGAGTGCTCTGAACTAAATTAAGAAATGATGGCTGTTATGGATCAAGCTGGCTTTGCTTTTTACAAGCCCTGATAGCTTGGTCCAGAGCTAGCCTGTTCACAGCTTGTTCAAGGATCTCTCCAACACACAGTGGAATAGGGAGGTGCTAAAATATACTGTGCAGCCTCATTCCGCTGGTGAATCCTTTGGGTAACAGCAGCATCTTCCAAATGGCATATCACAATGTCACCAAAAAGAAAGAAAAAAAGATAATGTAGAAGTTGGGCATATGCGATTTTGAAATGCTGTGCATGTTTCCCTGGTGTTCATATAGATGGTAATCAGACTTTTGGGCTACCCGTAAGAGGTCTTTCACTGAGTTTCTTTTGGCACCATTTTACTAGCATATGTGGCCTGTCCCAAATGTGTTGATATATGAATATGATTGTATACAAGTATACAAATATGCAAGCACAACTGGCTCAGACTTGTTTTCATTGTCTTTGGGATTCTGCCACTGACTTCAGTATAAGTCTAAACAGGCTGAGGCCTCTGAAAAATCATCTGGGCTTCATTGTAAAAGTAACAATAACAAATACAGCTGTAATAGTGTGAAATGTCTTGCAAAATACCCAAAAAGGCTTTGGACTCCCTCACAAAAACTTATAAAATGGAAATTATAAAACAGATCACATGGGTCATCAAACTGCCAAAGCCATATTAGCAGAGTCCAAACATACCCTCCCACCCTAGCACAACATCAAAAAGTAGTTCTAAAGAAGATCCAGATGAAAGATGGGGAATAAACAAACAGTCATAATTTTCTTCCTGAACCGTTCCAAACAAAGGAATGAAAAGTTTAGCAGTAACTGTGCATTTGTAATTTTGCTCTCATTAAGAAAATCCAGTTCACCAGAGGTACTCACAGCTGTTTCAATCAATTTTCACACAATGTTGATTATAGATATGAAAAAGGAAGTAGAAGCAATGAAGAGTAGTGTGACTGAAAATTAATTACTGCACAGGAGTGGCTGTAATTCCTGAATTTCATTTTCCCATGCACATTTTTAAAGTTAGGCTCACTCATATATCAATGCATGAACTTCGAAAGGGCAGGCATTGAAAAAGGGGATGCAACATTTGAAAGTTTAATCAATATATTTATAAGCTTGGTTGTACATGTATAAAAAAGACCGCTGTTTTGTAATTTAGTTTTTCTAAGCAATAAATGCATCTGACTCTCACCAAGTTTAGAAAGTTTGGAAATTCAACATTGGTAACCATTCTGAGCCAGTCAAAAATATACAAATTCTTGAATCTCTCAATTTCCATGTCATTATACATATAATGAGATATACATAACAACTTGCTCTGTGTTCAATAACATCTCTTATGAACATGGAAGCAGAAACCAGGAATTAGTTTTGAAAATAAATCAGAGGGCTTTCCATCATTTTAATGAACTACAGTCATTTAGCATGTCATGTCTTACAAGCAGCTTGCCCCAAAACCTGGCAAATAAAATAGCTCTTACTGGGCATATTCTTGCAATCATTGAGTGAATTTGCTTGGTGCTGCCACTGTTGTCTGTCAGTCTCTCTTTGAAGAAGAAGTAGATTTTGGCATCGTTGGGGTCAGTGCCATCTGGTATAACATGAGCATCTACAAAAATAGGCTCTGAAATGAAAGAGTACCAAAGAGATGAAACCAAAAGCAGCATTAGTATAAGCAGTCAATGATTTGACATATACTGACTGCTTCAAGGAAACACGATATATAGAGGTACTGCTTTGGTAGGTCAAGCTATACACTCTGGCCTCCTGTCTGTATGTATCATATATCAGTAGGCAAATAGTTTAAAGCTGGCAGCATTACGTTCCTGCTGCCTCATATTTTATCTCACAGTAGATTTCTAGAAAAGTGATTCATATGTAGAAGTAGAAGTATTAGTTTACTATAGCAATTCAAAGACTTAGAGGATGAAGAGGGAAGAATCAGTATACTATCACAGGCACTTCACAGCAAAGATTCATTGAGGTAAAAAATGAAACTAAGTTTTTAAAAAACTCATTAGGAAATTAAAATATAAGGTGCTTTAAAAATACATAAGTAATAGGAACATAACTCCTGGAGTGCAGAGAAGGAGAGAAGGATATACAAAAGCTTGAATAGCATTTGAGTCCATATCAAAGGTTGATGAACATAGTCGTGTACATGCAAAACACTGCAAAGGAACTCTACTGAGAGAGAAAAATAATAGAATTATGTAATAGTGAGCATATGATCTCTGAAATAATTTACACTTAAGAGGCAAAACACACTGTTGCTATTACCAGCATTCTCCCTTACGTGCACATTGTGAAATGCAAGTGACTATGCACTAGTTTATTGCAATGCGTTATTAGGCAACCACTTCTATTGGTGTTGGCACCTGCAGAACACTTATTTTTTGCAATTTTCTGTGCTGAAATATAACGGAAAGTGAAGGGAGACCTCAGGAGACCTTCTAATATACGGCAACATTTTATGCACTAGAGGTGACCGCATGTCCTTAGAAGTCAGATTTTCTGACAACTTGCTATTTAAAAGGTTTTCATATATTTCCCCTTGAAAACCTTAGTTTAGTCATGATGCAAAACAAGGAATCAGGTGGCTGGCTCCTGCACTGAGTCCTTTAAAGCTCTGTATTGTCTATAGAATGTATTTCCATATATTTCTTCATGGTTACACTTCATACACTAAATTCAGAAAAGCTCTTTAAAAGACAAGTTCTTTGTTTCAAATGGAACAAAGGAAAATCTTGATGAAACTCATGGAAAGCCTTGGTAAAACAAAGACCCCTTACCACTCAGCCACTTGGAGTTGTGCTGGTCAGTTCTCACAGCATTCCGCTTGGTCAGGCTCCGAAAAATGGCTGCATCTGTCCCCATGAAATCAATATACATTCCTGAAAAAAGCTCTTCATCTGCAAAGAATTGAAATGGAGGAGTAAAAGTGAATATACTGTTGTGGCTTTTGGGAAATACGTATTGACTAATCTACTTTTACTTTTAAACTTATCAACTCTTTATTTTTACAGGAGTCTATACAGATAAATACAGGGTAGAGGGAATAGGGTTTCCCTCAGTTTACAATGACATGAACTAAAATGAGAGAGAATCATCAAAGTCTGATCAAAGACTTTTGGGAACTGCATAATTAAATGTCACAGCAGAACTATGTATGTGGAGAACCCTTCATAGAGATGAATTTAGTTATGGAACATTCAAAGCTAAGGATCACTGGAAAATCAGGCTGGTGTTATAAAAAAGTGTCACATTCAATTTTCTAAAGTACTTAAACACTTTTTTGCTATGGAAGTAGATAAAACTATTGGGCTGGATTCATTGCTGGTGTAAACTGGCACAACAGCTATTTCAGTTAATGAACTGCTGCCAGTATCCACCAACAGTATTATTGAGGTTGCCTCGGGCAGCTTTAAGCTGACTTCAGAGCCTAGACAATCTTATTACAGAACTATCCTCAGAACAACGTATAGCAACAATGGTGTCCTTTGATGTGCTCAATTCTGAGTATATGGTCATTATGCATGAACAGAATTAGACATGCAAATTCCTACATTAACAGATATATGAACTTCCACTCCCTGCGAATGGCAGAAAACTGTCCATCAGTCAGATTGTATATACATGTTTTTGTGTGTGTGCATAAATATACATATGTGGCCACAAAGATGGTCAGAGGGCTGGAACACTTTTCCTATAAGGACAGGCTGCAAGAGCTGGGGATTTTCAGCCTGGAGAAAAGAAAGCTCCAGGGAGACCTTATAACAGCCTTCCAGTACCTGAAGGGGCCTACAGGAAAGCTGGGGAAGGACTTTTTATAAGGGCAGTAGGATGAGGGAAAATGCTGTTAAACTGGAAGAGAGTAGATTCAGACTAGATATCTGGAAGAAGTTCTTTATTGTGAGGTTGGTGAGACACTGGAACAGGTTGCCCAGAGAGGTTGTGGATGACTCCTCCCTGAGAGCATTCAAGGCCGGGCTAGATGGGGCTTTGAGCAGCCTGGCCTAGTGGGAGGTATCTCTGTGTATAGCAGTAGGTTGGAACTAGATGATCTTAAAGGACCCTTCCAACCCAATCCATTCTATGATTCTATGTAAAATTGTAATTATAATTACATATACTATCATTTTCCACTCCATGAATAACCAAACAATTTCCACTGACTAATGGCAGTGAAACCCCAGAATACAGAACAGTAGCTAAAATAAACTCTAAGTCTCAGAGTGGGAGTGGTGGCTGAACACATTCCAGTACAGCTGGGTCGTTTGATTGATGTTTTTGTCTGAATTCTTGGACAACCCAGAGAGTGTGGTCAAACTGGCAAGAGTCAGAGGTTCAGAAGCACTCGAGGCTATTTTTATGGTTGTGTATGTGTATGAGTATGTGCACGTGTGCATCAATATGAAGGACTATTAGGTTATAAGAGAATTTAAACTCTTGAGATTCCATTTTTTCAATTACTGTCTAGAGCCCAAACTGTACCTCTGTAGAGCAGCCAGTAGATACTGCTCCCAATCTCCTGTACTCTTCTCTCCCAGTGAAGACAAGATTTATGCATAGGACATTTAAACAATGCATGTTTGTGAAGCCTTTGCCTCCTGAACATATATCAACAGAATGAGGTTAGATCTATACTAGTTTATAGCTGATTTTGTATTTGATACCTCATGGCCTCAAACCGTTCAGGCTTTATTTTCACTATGAAATAAATTGGCTGAAAAGAGATTAAGCTTACTGTATTCATGAATCATTAAGTCCAGTCCTATGCACATTCACATCCACATTAATAATAGTGCTACACTATGAAATGTTAATCCTATTACATATCTACACTATTAGTTATGTCTTAAGCATTCCTAATGTCTGCTTGTTAATTGCATATCAGATGTCTGCCAGCTCCATTTCCTTTTGGTTAAACTCTTAAATTCCACACAGCACTAGGTCTGCATAGAGCAACTTGTTCACACTGCTTCTTTTTGTTACTGGGGGAATAACTCAATTGGAGATGTATGTCTGCTATTATAAATATCTCAGAGACATGCACCATGAATATCAGTTTTGCCAAGCTTCTTCAAAGTACATTTTTTGTGGCTTTGATGTAAAAGTGCCCTTGTACAATGGCAAACTATAGCAAGTTCAAGTTTTGTTGTTATGGTATCACTTTCCTCCTAAGAATGAATCAGGTTTCCTGCCCTAATCTATGGTCAGACTTTAAGCTTAGGCAGAAGGCTGGCAATGCCTGAAATTGTCAAGAAATTGCAACTATATTTAAAAATGGTTCTTTTGTTGTGGAAGAGTTATCCAGTCTGGCAGTATTTTGTATGTTCTTCAGTGAGAGGAAGGAATTCCTTCTCCAAAAGAACGTTCAGAGTCCATGTATAGGCTTGTTCCTGCATTTTAATTCAAGCTGCAACTTCCAAAATCTTCCCTTTTCCAGTATGGGCATAGAGAAAAAATTCATTCAAGCTTGAAGTTTTAGAAGTAATTGATCTTTGCAGTAATAGGTACTTCCAAGAGAAAGTACAAATCTCAGTCTGTGGAACTGTTTTGAAAAAGAATGTGACCTTTGCAGAATAATTTAAACTTCACAGATGAATTATGTCATGAAAGACACTTCAAATCCCTGGGAAGGTCTCTTCAGCACATAACTTAGAGATCAAGAAAGATAATATAAAAATCTACTAAAATGAACAAAGCTACTATTCATATATTGAAAAAAAAATATGAAAGATCAGCTTACTGTATACACAGTAGTTCAGAAACAATGTATGTTAGTAGATTTTCATAAAATATTGAAGGAATTTATAAATTATATTATATTTATTCTTTTATGACATTTAAAGATTCATGTAACACTACCAAAGCAGCTATAAGTAGCTGTGGATTAATCCATCACTGGCTTTGAACAAACATTTTCTTTACACAACAATCTCATTTAGAAGATAAACATACAAGTGCAGCCAAGGTTCAGAGGGATATCTAGGTAGAATTTTCCTGTCTTCTAAGGGTTTTCAGTTCATATCTCTGCGTCCCCTTCACTAAATATATTTGTAACAGGGAATTAAAAAACATATATTTCAAACAGATTATGTAAGTCAGAGTATATGATATTTTCCTTAAGTTTATGAGTCTCTAAATTTCAAGGAAATATCTACATTAATCAGTATGTAACAGCCATTCCAGTGAAATCCGAATGACAGAAACACCACATTGCTCCTTCCTAAACCTTGGGCAAAATATCCAATATCTGTGTGTACAAAGTTGTCTTTGCTAAAGAAATCCTCAAAAATCTATGCAACTCTCATTTCTCTTCATTGTCAAAAATACAGCAAGGATCAGGTAAATGCTGAAAATACGGGATTAGAAATTTGGCTTTGGAATTAGAAGTCTATAAATGTGGTGCAGGTAGAGAGAACCAGTGGTAGGACCAGCATTACCCTGCCTCAGGGGCGATAAAAATGGGAAGAGGATCTGATCCCTGTTTGCTTCACACTGTAGAATAGTGCAAAACATCAAATGGATGGAAGCTGGGCTGTACTGTTTTACACACTTTTTTCCTTCTGTCTGCATTAAGCCTTGACTTGAGCTGTACAAAATCTATGTTCCCCTTGAATTTTCACTTTGGTTGTCAATTGTCAATCGGGATCATTATTTTTATGGGGAATATCTCACAGATGCTGAGTACAATCACGACCAATTCACAAGAATAGTTGATATGATAGTTGTATCACTTTCTGGTCTTTCCTATGGAAGAAAAATAGCAGCAGTGGTTGGGTAGAAAGCCAAACGAAGAATGAACAGACTTGCAATAGTTAGTGGACTCTACCGCAGGGATGACAACAAAAATGAAAATCAAACTAATTGTAGTCTTCAGGCTTTTTCTTCCCTCACTGCTCTGAGTTTTTACAAATGATTAAATGAGACACAAGCGCTGTCTGTGATGAACAGGGTCAGAAAGTATTCAAACAGAAAATGCTAGACAGGGTAATAGAAAGTTGAAACTAAGCCTGGGAAAAAATGTAGAAGCTGGAAAAGGGACAATCTTTTGTTTTTTGTTTCTCTTTCCCTTTCTCTTAACAGTTTATGTCTGCATTTCATTTGTACATCCATCGTTAGCTTTACGTAAAACTTTTAATGAGGTGGGCACAAATTTTCTGCCCATCAGCATAGACACAAAGGACTCCTTTTTGACGGCTGAATCCTGTGACCAGCTACCAGTCCTCATCATCCACAACCATACAGAATTAAACCTTAGAAGCTTGGAATGCTTTTACTTACTGATCATAACAGACACTGTGTTCACATTTGGGTTGAAAGAGCAGCGTCCCTTCCCTGACTCACACTTGGAGT
Organism: Perdix hodgsoniae; assembly: GCA_035772895.1. Taxonomy (NCBI): domain Eukaryota; kingdom Metazoa; phylum Chordata; class Aves; order Galliformes; family Phasianidae; genus Perdix; species Perdix hodgsoniae. The sequence goes on from JAPSGF010000006.1 coordinate 23,096,218, forward strand.
CAATCTTGAAGATTTGTTCCTGAAATGTAGATTTGTATGTCAGTTCTCAACTTGCCGATGTGATTTTAACAACATTAATACTGCTCAGAGTTGCTGTGTGCTTTTTCTGCACTATATGTAATATATATCTCCTAGGCAGAACTGCATCATCTTATAAAAAGTTATTTTCAAGACTTTTGTTGCAAATTCAAGACATTGAAACACAAAATTTTCCACTCTAGCTCAATTATGCATTGTAGAGATGACTGATGTTTACAGTAACAGCTGTAGAGATTACACCTGTGTTTCTGAGATTATTTTTTATTTTCTGAATATGTGATGTTAATTATACAATATTTTAATAAAGGAACTAGAAAATAATAGAAATTGTATAAAAATCTCTTATGACAACTGTCATTTGTTGATGGTATAAATCATTTGTTCTCTACTGAGATATCAAACCTTTAAAAAATCCTAAATTATACATATTATCTTCAGTGTCATTTCTTGGATTATGCACACACCTCCAGTTCCATAATAATAAGTGATTTATTGATATCTTTAGCTGCATCAGAAATTTTTTGCTGTTTAGGAATCTTTATGAGGAGCCTTCTTTATGTTTTGTGTGCTTCATAAACAGGAAATTCATTTGGCAAAGTCAAAGCAACCAGGACTACGGCTTGAAATGAAAGCAGTCTGAATATTTTCAGAAAACTCCCCCATCTGGGTGCATTTCCTCTTTTTCCAGGTGCCAGCTACACTGAAAAGTGTAGTATGCTCTTGGTACTGACTCTCCTTGAAAAATATTGTCAATAATGACAAAAGAGACAAACCTCTAGCACATCTACTTGCAAGCTACTGTCTACTGCAACAAACAGCACATTCTATTACAATCTTAAGATCTTTAATAAGGTTCTGACAGACAAAATTGCAAGGAGAAAGAAAAAACAAAGCAAAAAGCAACAACGAAACTTAAAATGTATCTACTTCAATAGAAAGAAGTTAGATGAAAAAAACTGCAAAGAAAGTTTTCTGTGATGTAGATGCCAATGCATTCATTATTTGACTGAGGGCAGAAAATCCTTTAATTGTCTTTAATATTTAATGTAAATCTTAGTGAAATGGGAATACCACACAGATCACTGTGCAGCCATCTGCCAGCAGCAAACTGGAGACTACCAACCCAAAATGCTCAGCTATAAGAGGAAGTTTTCATATCCTTTATCCCCTAACTCTCTTTCCCCTCCTTTGTTTTGCCTAATTCAATCACAGAGATATCACAGAGATCTTATCTATTACTTCTGTAATAAGCTCTCTAAAACAAAAGTTAAAATGTAAATACAAAATTTCTAATATCATCCTGGGTGTTTTTTTCTCTTGTTGTTTAACTTCTAAATGAATATGCAGCTTGATGATAATCTATATTTACTATATTTTACCACTATGTACCAATTCAAAATGTTAATTACTGCACTAGTAGGCTAGCTCCAGGTTTGCACTTGATTTTCATATATATTAAACTACTTTTTAGTCTATAATTAATTCACATAGTGATGACATTTGCTTCTCTTTGCATTTACTTTGACATATTATCTTCAGGTGACTAAGAGTCATTACCAAAGACCAAAGCAGAGTGCAGAGTGAAAAAAGAAATGAATTATTTTTTAAACTCTGCTTTAAGAAAATGAGCAACATTCTGTTTCATCAGTTTGCTTTTTACAAGGACTCATGTGGAGTTTTGAAAACAAAAGAGGAGAGCAGGCCTAGTTCTTATGATTGTTGGCTATGACTCTTAGTGTCATGTTTTGTAACACCTCGAGAAAAACAGATGTGCCTTCTAAAACAGCAGTTCTGCACCTGCAAAAACAGCTTTCTGTGCATGGAAAACTGTACTGATTTCAAGTGAATTGACAAAAGCAAAGAATGAGTTCTCTCTAGTCCTATCAGCACTGCATAGTTCTTCATTCTGCTCTATGCATGTACTTATGCATGCAATTGGTTCGAAAGGAAATGCTTGATTTTAGACTGTTATGCTATTGTTGGCCTATACAATAAAGGGCTTTGAGCATGCAATGCCTACAGTCAAGTGTCTGACAGACTCCAGACGTCTGAAACAGCAGTTTATTTAATCAATAGATTGTAGGCATGCAGCTATAGAGACAGGCTAAGTGAAGCCAATTCTGCTCTTCCAAGACATGCATCCTTATTTTTAGCTTAAGAAATTTAACATGCATCACGGAGAACTCATGTACATGAAGAACTCATGTCATTTTTATCTGACAGAAATCTCATTTACAAAATTCCTAATATAAAAAAATTTAAAGCCCTCTGTGACAGTACTATTTAAGCTGTTAAGATTTACATTAGTTAGTGAGGGATCACTTTTAGCATTTTATGAAATTTCTGAGATTAGGACAGTAGTGCAGAGAAAAGCAAACCTGTTTCAAAATAGAGCAAAAGAAATCATTGCAGACCATAATCTAGAAGGATGGATTTATTCACCCAGTTCTGCTTGCTTGTGCTTTTAAATCCAGGACTATAAGTCTCTACTCTCAGATAATCCACTAGGACTGAAGGTGCAGTGATTTAGATTATATCCTTTGCTAAGGAGGCTGGAGCCAGGTAGTGGTCTACCAAAAGTCACTGTGATAATTCCATGTAAACCTATGTTGCAAAACAATCATTTATCCACCCCCCAACAAACTCCATGGTAGTAGTCCTGGATCTTGGCCGGAGTCCTCATTGTACTCCCAATGAAATCAGTGATGAATTCACAGTGTCTTCCCTAGCAGTAAGCCCAGCTTCAAAGCTGCCCTCACATGGCAAAACTCCAGGTAGCTCTCTGATCTTCCTTTCCAACACATCTGCTTCCATGTAGTACAGGAAAATATACTGTACATCCCTGTGCCTGCAGACATGAATCTGACCCAAAAACTACTGCTGTGATGGGTCTTGGTTAAATGCTGTTTTTTTCCTCCTTCTGGTTTGTTGCTTTATTACCTATTACATTTGCACATAAATAAACATTTTACATGCAAATCAAGAAACCTTAACAATTTTACAATATTTATGAAACTTCTGGAACTTTGTATATTGAAAATGCACATTGAAATTGAAAATAGAAAAAAAAAAAGAGAGAGCTATGGAGAGAAAATTAGACTTTGCACCCTGGAAGATTTCACAGTGAAGGAGAAAACTCACTGACTTCATCCTGGCAGGATGTTCTGGGACAAAAATTGTGCCGTAGATCAAAGTTATCTACATTTTGACTGCATCTAAAGGATATTAAACTGATGGCCAGCAAACCCTTATATCCATATAGTTAGTCCACATAAATGCTTCTTCCAGGAATCAGTAACAACTGGGAACCATAAAAAGTTTTTTATTTAGCTGACTATTTCAAATATTTCTTTACAAATACTAGGAATTAATCCACCAGAAAACGTATGTAGTCCAACTTTTGATATGACTGTAGAATTTTAGACAAACATTGTATCTGAATATGGTTTTTGACTACAGCTTGTCTGTTTGATCGTAACAAGGCTGTCAGAAAAATATGAACCTTTGTTCTTTTTCTGTTTTATGCAGGTAAATGAACCTACTTGGTTCATTTATTTTTGTATTTTCAAATTTTTGTGCTTGCATAACACTAGTGATATCCAGCACAAAATGAGAAGATAAAAAGAGACTTACCTCGGACCTGCGTCCCCTGTTGACATACACACACACCGGGCTGAAGGCTCCACTGCCACAGACATACAGGTGTGTGCGATTGTATGACTGTATCACCCGCACAAAATTTCCACAGCCATGCTGCAGGGATTACAAAATAAACAAAAATGACATTGGCAAATGTTACTCAATATTGGGAAGTCTAGGGAATAGACACAATTCATATTTTTAGTTGCATCATGAGAACAGCTACCGATTTTCTAGTCTCTGGTTTTGAACATCTGCAAACATTTGCTTTCATTTCTTGCCATTTTCTCTAGACTCAGAATCAGGCACCGATAGGGCACTAGAGAGGGCACTAGAGAGTTAGAATAGCATCTGTAACTTCTCCACCTCCACACTTTGATTTTCATCCAAAGACTTCTCTAACAGGAAGAAGCAGGGTCCTCCACAGGAAAGCAAGAAATAATCTTAGGAAGTTTCCTTAAGGAAACATCTACAACAGTATCTTCTCTTTCCCTCCACCTCCCAGCTGTTTTTCATTGTTAGTGGGTTTTTGGTTATTTGGATGCAGCATAATTCCTTTGCAACAGGAGGCTGAAACTAGGAAATTATAAAACATTAAAATAGACTTTCTGTCCCTTGGGAAGATGTTGAAGAGATGAGGAGCATGGTGTTCTCCTTGATCCTCATGGTTGGAGACTGGGACCCAGGCATTTGGTGATTAGAAGGAGGGAAAGGAAGACCCGAGGACCTAGTGGGGAGTTGAAACTAGATAATTTTCAAGGTCTCTTTCAACCTAAGACATTGTATGATTCTACGATAATTAAAGAATATAGAAAGCCCAGATCTCAGTATTATTGTAAACAATTTATTTCCAAATGATCAGAATTCTGAACAACACGTTACAAAAGCGAGTTTGTAGTGAATTGTTGCTTCATTTTGAAGATAAATCAGAATAACATCTTCAAATCAGCAGGAAAATTGAAACAGACTGTTGAGTGCCGCACAGTTTTCACACTATCAGTTCTACAGTTTTCTCCTTCCAACATACCCTTTTCTTCTCTTGCTCTTCCCTTTTACGCTGTCATCCACTGTTAATGCACTCTGGACTAAAAATAGACTTTTTTCTTGAATACTTTCTTACTGAGATCTCAGACTTGCCTTCATATCCAATCATCCAAATCTTCATCAAAGACAGTGAGAATCACACGTGTTTTTTGAACATAGGATTGGAAAGAGTCATCAATCATCTTCATGAAAATCTGTAGAATTAATCCTTGTTCAAACAATTCATTTACACTTAAACCCACTCACATTTCTGGTTCACTAGAAGCTGGCACTCTACAAGAACCTCTGAAAATTGGTGCATAACTGTAAGCATTTCAGTGTTCTCAGTTTCTCTGCAGGGAATACTGCATGCCCTCAGTGAAGTGCTTGCTCTAGTTATATCAGAAAGATCCTTTAACCTGGTCAAAATTTATTATTTCTCTATAGTGAGGGTTGTTCCTAAAAGTTTCCATTCTCTCATATCTTACTATCTTAGTTTGGCTCAAAAGAGGTTTTAGTAATGTCTTGCTATTGAAAATAGGTTTCTCTCAGCAGTACTACCAATCCAAATTATGCCTGTGGAAAGGGAAAAAGGAGAAGTGAAGGTACAGCACCAGCTTATGTATGCCAGAGTGCAAAGTGATGCTTTCTTTTCTTGCTGTTTGCAAAATGTTTTTTCAGAAGAGACCTAGGAAAAGAGTACATTCTGTGAAACCTCAGAAGAAAAGTCCTCAGGGAGCAGGGCAAGGAGACAATGGCTACATTAACAGTACTGGGATGGGGTACTTTGCACCAATTGCATGCCATGCACTTTCAGATGTGTTTATGGCAAAAACACAATGGTGGTTAGATGAATGAAGAATTTCATTAAGGACAGCCCTCTGAGGTTGCATCTGATACACAGTGTATTTTCACTTGTCTTCTCCTATGATTTATGGACAAGTAACAGAACTTGGCTCAACATTAACATTATCATGTTTTAATGCTCACAGGCAGGAAGTCTATTTTATGATCTTCTGTGAGCTTTTGCCCATTTCTCCATTGCTGACCTACTGAAGTCCATTTGCATTCTGCTGTGTGATTCAAATGAGTACTGCACTGCACTGTGGCTCCACAATCCATCAAGAGATTAATGTTTTAGAAAATACTGTGTAGAACTGTTCTTCAAAAACTTTTTTTATTTTTGCTTGTGACGATATTACTTCTTGCTTCTAAGTTATCTGGGTCTAAGGTGACATGAAATAGTTGTTCTTAGGATGGCTGTTTGTCAAAGCTGGTAGTTAAGCTCTATATATTCACATATCACTCATTCTTCACTTAGAGCTGATACCAGTACTCACTCAATAACAGTCTGGTGAATTGTATTACTGTCAGTATCTATGTCCTAGGATCTCATTACAGTAAATGGAGAGAAATAGATGTCAGCCTAAATTAAACATCCAAGTTATCTTGGTGAGCTTACTATTTGGAGGTGACAGTTTCATTTTAGTAATAAAAAAGAAAATGCATACATCAGTGTTTGTCTAATGGTAGTGGAAACGAACCCTCCCCTAACCACCTTTGAAAATAATTTGCTTTCTGATTAAAGTCCTCTACTGTCTGTTTCTCTTTTGTCTTTTGATAATTGCAATTCTCTGATAAGCCAAATGCTATCATGCTTTGACTTCTGAATTCATTCTCTGCTTCTCCTACTCTTATCAGGAATAAAATACACAAGAACTCTGTTCAAAGTGCACTATAAATTTCAAGTTGCAAAGACTCATTCAGATCTGGGTTCTCTTTTTCTCATTATTTCACTGAGCTTTTAATAAGGTACATCACTGATTTGGGAACTATTTTTCAGAACTGTATAGGTATGTATGGTACTGAAATTCTGAGGAGATTTATTAAGAAAATTTAGGTAAGCTTCTATTTTTGGAACTTCTCTAGCTGTAGATCACTATAGTGAATTACTAAGTACAGTTTTAAAGAAACTGTATTACAGCTACAGTCCAGCAAGCCAACCTTCTGGCACTTACACCAGCTGTTGCAATAAATTTGAATACAAAAAGCAAAAAACACCACCATATTTTTCTTACAAAACAGACTCACCAGAATTATTGTAACATTGCAAGTCATACATGTAGGTTTAGTTAACAATAATAAAGTGTAACTATAATAAATAAAGATGTTAGATTACATAGAAATGTGACTTTTTTTTTTTTTTTTTTTTTTTTTTTTTACAACTTATCTTTCTTCTGTCAACAAAATCTACAGCTTTGTCTATAAAATCATAGAATCATAAAATGGCCTGGGTTGAAAAGGACCTTAAAGATCATCTAGTTCCAATCCCCTGGTATGTTGTGGGTCATCAACCACCAGACCAGGCTGCCCAGAGCCACATCCAGCCTGGCCTTGAATGCCTCCAGGGATGGGGCATCCACAACCTCCTTGGGCAACCTGTTCCAGTGCTTCGCCACCTTCTGTGTGAAAAACTTCCTCTTAATATCTAACCGAAGCCTCCCCTCTTAGTTTAAAAGCATCCCCCCTTGTTCTATCAGTGCTATAGACTGTAAGATGAAATCTCTTCAGGAGGATAACTGTGTTCAAATAGAACTCTACAAAAGAGAGGATCTGCTGTATTGTACTGCTGTATTTTTCAGAATTGTTCATTTCTACCTATTTTCTATAAAGAGAAAATTGCTTTTCTTTTTATTTCTTTTTATTGCTTTTCTATAAAGAGAAAATTATCATCCAGTGTAGGTGCTTTAGAAAGTCTCTGCATGTAGATGGGAGAATAATCAGCTGCAATGCAAAGTAAATCAACATAACTTCTTCATAGTCTGTGTTTCAAATAATTCCAGAGACCATCTTTACAACTCCCAGTAAAGCATACTAATTTTTCTTCCAGTTTGTCAAAATCTGAAGGTGCACTCTGTTTACATAGCCTGGCTTTTCATAATCCCAATTTGTCATTTGATCTGCAGAGAATTTAAAATGCAAAATAAGCACTTATTTCATTTTGCTTTTGGCTGCAGTTGAGCTGCTCTGACTTTATTGACAAGAATGTAACTCATGTATGTATGTGGATATGCACGTAGAATATAACTTACTGTAGGGTCTTTGCCAGCCATTTTGCACTCTTCAACCTTGTTTGCTGATGCTGGCCACAAAATCTGTGAGGAAAAAAAATAAAATAAGTAATATAGTTATAACATAATTTATTTTTTAAATAACAAACAAAAAACTATTGAGTTGCAGAATTTACACTAAGTTAATACTTTAATATTTTTTACATTTTCATTAGAAGATTTTTCACTTATAAATAATTTTCTCAGAAGGTAGTAAATGAAATGAAGACTCAGGTCTTTGGCTGGTATAAGTTACAATTATATATTAAATAATTAAGTTATAATTAAGCTATACATTAATAAGTTATAAGTTAATCTATTTATTTATTTTTCTTCTAAATAAGTAAGATTATTCTTCATCATCATGATCATCCTTCTTTTTTTTTTTCTAACTTTATTGAACTTCTATAAATTGTTAACAGTGAAAACTTGAAGTCAAAACACAGTAAATTCTTGCCAGAATTATTATTTTTTATCAGTAAAGGTTTGTATATCTTATCCTGTTTAAAAACTTAAGATTTCTGTTTGATTTCTTGTTTTCTTTTCAAGATTTCCTGCAATACAGATAGCATTTTGACAAACATCACCATGTCGGAATATTTATCTGAGCTATACTCAAACTCTCATGAGCATCTTCTGTTATTTATCTTGATTTTGGTGTAGAAAAGACATTCCTTAGAAATTTTTGTCTGTAAATTTAATAAGTGACATGATCTGATAACATTTAGCCTCAAGATAACATAAATAATAGCATTAAAATTTCTCTCTATATGGAAACATATATATTAATATACATACGTTATGCAGAGAGTTACAGGTTCATATGTATTTAGTGTTTCAAAATAGGATAAAATTAATAAAGTGAATTTGTTATAACAATAAAACGACTAGAGAAAGAACGTGTGGAACTGCAGACTGCTTATGAGCATGATATTAGGTGATCACAATCACTGCCAGAAAACATTGGGTATTTTGCTTCTTTCTGATTTTCAGAAATTTTGTTCTGGGCTTTCAATGTCTAGATTGACTGTTGAATTATTTCATAGCATTATAATGAAGAATTTATGCCATAAAAGGCTTTGTACCTTACCAAACTTTCAACAAACTCAGAAGCAAACTGTTAAGATTATGCAGTGCGTGGCATGACCACTTCCAGACGAGGTTGGCAGAATCACTGTGAGATCTAAACTAGCAAGAAGGCCACAGCAGCCACTTCCAACCAAAGTAGGTATATGTATTACAGATGTTTATTTCCATACCAGCAAAAGGAAGATAAACATACCAGCGCACAAATGGGATTCCATTTAAATGTGTAAGTTAGAGAGTCAGATCAGACTCCCCACACAGTCAATTCAGGTAGACCGGAGTGTACAGAGGGTGATTCAGAGCAAAGCTTAATTCAAGCACTCTTAATCGCCCTTCAGTGTGGCCTCCTATCTCTGCTGACACAATAAAGCCTTGACTCTTAAATATCAAACTTCCCTACCCCAAATTGGATCTCTGCCCCTTGACAGCCCTGAAGCTCAGTAATAAAGCCCACAGATTAATTTGGTATAACACGGTATATAGGATATAGTTTAAGTTGCTGTTGTAGGCGTAATAACCTGAAGATAGGTGAGGCAAAGTCTGTAGAGAATTTCTCTACATTTCACTTTATGGGCACACAAATATTTCTTCAGGCTACTTATTTTAAAAGCAGAAAAACTGGATTTGATTTACCTCTGGAAATAAAAAAGGAGTCTCAAAATGTTTCATTAAAAGAATCAAAATGTTGATTCCTTTAATAAAAACAGTGCCTAGTGTAGGCTGAGGAGTTGTGACATACAGAAATCACAGAAAATGGCATCTCAGCAAGTGAAAGAAACAGCCACAAAAAGAATGAGATGAAGGTCACACTGTCCAAAAAACACCAAGCTGGTGGTGTCTCAGCTATCCAGTTGAAGGCTAAGGTCCAACACAGCCGTAACAAAGGCTGAAAAACAGATCAGAGGCTAAGTTTCAGAGTGAAAAACAGAAACAAACATATTTGCAGGTTAAAGTCATCTCTGTTCCTGTTGCTTTTTCCCTTTGGACTGAAAATGATAGCATGTACCATATTCGTCCTTACAGTCTCTTTCTTTTTCTTTTTTTTAATTTTTTTGGTCAAAGTGCATCTTTGAATTATCTTAAGTCTTCAAGAGGAGTGGAAACTATCAATCCATATAAATTTTCCTTATGGGGACAAGCCATGCTGAATGTCACTTCGAAACAAGTTAACAGTTGAAAACAATGGCTGAGGAGCAGCTGTACTAGCAGCTTGTTCATCTTGCATTATACATAAAACAAGTACTAACAGTTCGGTAAGGTATGGGCCTGAACTTCTGCCTACTGCAAACTAATGAAATACACATTTTTTTTGTCTTAAAAAGAAAAGCATACAGTAAGGAAATCTTGGATTCTCAAAATAAATACTTACACTAAGAGGGTCTTGGCTTATATTATTGATATTCAAAGACAGAATGTGATCTTTGCAGCCCACATAGATCCGATCCTGATCTTCATCCATTAATAATATCCTGTAATCCAGAGGACTGTGTGATATTCTGTGATATTCAGAGGTCTTAGTCCCTTGAAGCTCTGAAATAGTAAAGACAGGAAGTTTGCAAGTATGTTCAGTTGCCATTATAACTTCAAAACTGCAACACTTTTTAAATAAAAAAATCTTTGAACTCAACTAAGGCCAACAAAAGAAGAAAAACCTTTATCAGACACTTAGTAATAAAACAACATTTTGTATTTTAAAAAAGTTTAATTTTTTTGCATAAAAAAAAGTTTAAATGCAATTCCCGGTTTGAATGCACATTTTTCATATACTAAGTAACTACACATAGCTCATAAAAATCCAGCATTGCTGTTATTCAGTCATGTAATGAGTCCTTATTTTAATGGGCACAATTATTTACAGGCTTGGCTTTTAAGGAAGATCATATATTAAATTAAATTAATCAGTATTTTCAATCCATTTTGAAATACATGACAGCACAGAATCCAAAAGTCAATACAAACTTTGCAAGAATAGTTTATTTTATATTCCTGACTGGGCTTCATTGACAATAGATTTTTGTTGTTTCCAAAGTTAATTTCTTTTTCAGTCCTTCATCACCACACATGGCTTATTAAAAAAAAAAAAAAAAAAAAAAAGTATTTGATTAAGCAAGCCTAGGTATGTTCATTTATTTATTATTTGCTTATTGGATTTGACCAAACTATCTGAAATGTAGAGCTAGTTCTTTTGTTGTTGTTTTATTTCTTCACTTAAAACTTTCTTCAAGGAATTGAAGTAAAAAACATCCTTTGATCTCAGCAGTGCAGGATCAGGCCTGTTTCAGGAATAGCACAAAAATTTGTAATGTAAGTATTACTTGCTGTCCTTGAAAAAGATCAGCTTTCCTGTTTTTGCTTGACCAACATATTTTGGCCTCCATTCAGATTAGTTTTCTTCTCACTAATAATAGAAAGGATATTTCTCAAAAATTGATAATGGAAAACAACCAAATCTTTTATCAATTTTACGGTATTTAAATGTTTGACATATTATTATTATGTGATCAAGGATATGTTCCCTCTGACTTTAACAGGGTGGCAAATACAGAATACAGATGAGGTCTTCCTAAATTCATAAATCAGGCACTCAGCCCACATCTTATAAACTGTATATAAACTGAAAATAAGACTTGTCTCTGTTTCTAAAGCTTGTAAGGTGTTGTTTGTTTGTTTGTTTTCCCTAACCCAAAATCAAGGGTTTTGTTCTATTATCTTCTACAGATAAGGGTAGATAATTTATCAAAAATTAGTCACTTGAGATTTTCAGATGACTAGATTAATGTGGGCCAATAATATTTTGGAAAGCAAAACTCTCAAAACAAAAAATATTTCTGGATATTTACTCCACATTAAAAATAAAAGGGTCAGTAAATATGTACTTTCTGCAAAACATATTTAGCTAGAAGTACATGTTTTTTCATGGAGAGGAATTTTTGACAAGCTGGTTACAACACAAAGGCAAACTCTGCAGTCCTGAAGAGGACTGAGCTATCTCTTTCCTGTAGAACTAATGATTGAAAGAACTCTTAACAGAATATGATTTTTATTGATAAATACTCTACATAACCCTACTTAATTTTTGTATTGATTATTATATAGCTTCACAGAAAGATGAAAAATACCTTTGAAGACTGAACAATATGATGCTTTGATTGACTTAGACATGATAGCTTTCAAGAGCAAATGGTTTCCTACATGTCTTTATTTACGGTAATATTAAAAAGATCATTAATATTTCTATTTCATGTTTTGCTCAGCAAATGTGAAACATTCAGTCAAGACCCACAGGCTGTGCTTAAGAGTTTAAAATGAAACTGTAGTCATTAAATGTATATGAAAATTGCCCATATAATTTTCAGAAATCTGTCTTCAGTCATTGAAAAATCAATTCTTTTACTCTATTTAAAAATGTCTTTATGTAAACATTTAGTTGAGACTTTTAAAAGCACCTGTGAGACTCATTCATACTGCCATTAAATTTCAGACCCTTTGCTCTCCCTGAAATTCTCAGACTGACCTTTCATAACATGTCTGAGAAGCTACTGCTCACCGTCTTTCCTGGGCGGGTTATTAACTTTACTGTAATGTCTGGCAGCTCTAAAGTGAAATTGAACCATCTCATAACTGTATACTTGATATGCTAGAAAAGCACAGACAAACTGGGAAAGGCAGCAGTTTCCAGCACAACATTGTGTGAGTGTGAGCATATTGACTGCACTATGTAATGTCCTCCCTTATGGCTTCAGCTAGAATAAACATAATAGTGAGTAAACCATGACTGACATGCAAATAGCAGCAGATATTTATTTTCCATAATTGCTATTTACAGAAATCCATTACTTTCCTGGATTTTTTAGCCTCTATAAAGATAATTTTCTTCCTAAAGCATCAGAAGGGTACTTTGTTTCCATCAAGTTGCTGATAAGGAAAACACCTCATGACATGCCACTGGCTTATGAAGACTCAATGCCATGTCTGTGACGGAAGGTAAACCCTTGAATTCAATAGAATACTGCCCTAAAACAAAGATTCTCATGACTTATTACCTCTATTTCTTTCAGAGCTGAAGCTTATTGCCTACTAGAGGCCCCAATCAAGTGGGGAGGGAATTTATAATCTATAATCATTTTCTTTTCACTTAACAAAATTTACCACACAATTATCTAGGGATGATGATAATAATTATTTTTAAATTCACTATCTAGATGCTGTTAATTAGAAAGTGCAGTGGCTTAAAAAATGCTGCAAGGCCTTCCACATTCCCTTTTGGAAGATTTTGGAAAAAATGAGTTAGATTTTTATAGTTTTTTGAAACATATTTTATTCCCTGCTTGGTGAATTTACCTAGACATTCAAGGCAATGAAGTCTCTAAGGAGAATAATGTCACAGGCAGATTCTTGTGAAGATTAATATTTTTCTATGGCAATCAAAGTGAAGATAATATATTATACATGCAAATAATTGCCATCACTTATGATGCAAGAGTAACCTTTGTCCATCCTTCCTTATAGGTCAGTGAACTTGGTTTTGGTTTTCCTAGGATGATGACACCAATAACAAGTTGATTCCTACTATTAGAAATATGATACGGTTTAACAGCTCTCTTCTCTTCTGAGGAAAACCAAAAGCATCAATGAACTTTCTCCACACAAGTACTATTATTGAACTGCACATCCTGGAGCTCCCAGTGACCAGGAATTTTCTGTGTGCACCGCATACAGCTTACTGAAAATTAGGTCAGTACTCTTTAATTATCCTCCTAACCCACCACATAAAAGTTAATACAAATATTATGGAGCAAATGACTTGCTCTTGCAGAAGGAAAATATATATTTGTGCTGTATCTATTGTTAACATCACAAACGCCTCTGTAATGCTAAAAACACACTGTGAACAGAGCAAATTACAGCTATCAGAGACTAGAAATCCAGGAATGTGGAGATATCTCCTTCCACTGACAAACACAGTCTGTTACACCTGAACTATCCAAACTGCACGTGTACTTATGATTCACTTATCAGGCAGTCTTCTGAATGCCACATTTCATTACATGACACGACCCTTTTAGCACTTCTTATTTCACATTCACTGGTGTTTGAAAACATAACCTGACTTTCCTAATGTAAGGGATATAATAATCCCCAGTGTGTAAGATAAAACAAACCTTAATGTGACTTCATCAGTATAAATCCTATACTAATATGGATGTTTGATGCATACACTATTGCAACTAATACAGTGTTTAGTGACACCTTCCTATGCAACCATCCCCAGCCCATGTCGAAGGCACTGAGTTTGTCCACAGATAAGATTTGGATGGGCAGTCAGAGAGTGCACGTCGACTTCTTAGCGTTCAACTGTCTGTGAGTTTCCAGGCTGGCATGGTTTCTTTGAGCCAAACTAGGATGATCTATCAAGCTTTTAATTTAGGATCCCCTGTGGTAAAGTACAAGAAATAATATGTTTTACTCCTTCTTCTTGTTGGCACAGGAATTAATCCTCAGAAGGTTTCTTTATGGGGAAGCTTCAGAGCAGAAGCACAGATTTAGACGTAAAAAAAAAAAAAAAAAAAAAAAAAAAAAAGTATAATAAAGTAGAGCAATGGATTTACACACATTGAAGAGGAGGAATCTAGATTTCTGGAGAAAGGTTCTCCACAGGGAATCTCTACTGCCCAAATTGGCACAGATTTTACACAGCTATAGTGATTTGAGAGTGAGGAAAACTGCACTGTTTTCTTTTATTCCCTTATGAGTTGTGGATGCCACCAGCACCACAGGGCTGTGTGCGCATCCAGAAGAAGGCTTGAACACATTAGCCGTGACTTAATGAGACTGAAAGATCCTCTTAAGTCTCATTATACCATTAGTATGTGCCAGCAAATGTGCCAGCCCATTCCAAATGTGAGACTGCAATATAAAATCTCAGCTTCTACAAGCAGGAATAGAACAAATTTTCCATCTTTTTTTTTTTTTCTTTCTCAAGAAAAAAACACTTAAGTAGAATGATGTTTTTGCTTACAGTATCTAATGGAGATTGCACCATTTCACTCTTAAATCACGACTGAACACATGAAAAAATGATTTGTTCATAAAATTTAAAAAAAAGTAAAAAAAAAAAAAAAATTAAAAGAAGAAAGCCAGAAGAAAGGCTCTTTTAAATTATATCTTAACATCTTCCATCCTATTCTGCATTAACTAACTTAGCTGCTTTCTACCCTACCAGCAGAAATGACTGGAAAAGAAGTATTTAGAAGATATTGGATTTCATAAGATTCTAATGACTTTAACTATTATTTTCTTGCTCTTATTTCTGATTTTTTCTTTAATATAAGGAAGTAGAAAAAAAATATTTTTTACAGTCCACAACACAACTGCATAAAAGTACGCTATTTATTATATTCCTTTCCAGCTATGGGATGATACACTATGACTACTTGTTTATGTTTGCAAAGAGAACACAGTCCACGTATTTCCTTGCCAAACCTTCAGAACTGTGTCACCTTTGCTCCATCAATATACCTATTCTGTAAAAAATTTGTATTGATTTCTTTCACTTAAGGGAGTGAGAGACCTGCTAAAGTGTTCTGCTGTAGCTCTTGCTGTGTTCAAACTACAAACCAACCCTCAGCCCACTCCCAAGTGAAGCTGATTATAAATGGGTCCAAAGTTGTTTGGCCAAAGAGCCATCAACAGCCAGATGTGCTCCCTGTCAGTCCCTTGTTTGCCTTAACCACTCGGGGCCCAAAAAGCTCAGGTGGACCTTTGACCTTTTCTTTCTTTCTTTATCTCTTTTTTACACATCAGAAGTCTTGCCACTTTTAAAAACTCAGTTAGAAGGAAACTTGTCTTTTTTTATGAAGAGGCTTATTAGAACTGGAAATTGTGAGCACACTTGCTAGCTTCTGACTGTCTGAAAGGCTTTGAGTTTTGTTTTTATCTCAGAAAAAAAAAAAAAAGAAAAAGGAAAAGAAAAAGAAAAAGAAAAATGAAAAAGAAAAGAAAGAAAAAGAAAAAGAAAGAAAAAGAGTGAGTGTAAGGGGAGAAAAGAGATTTATAAGTGCTCATAAAATCAGAGGCTAACTAATTAACAAGATCACTTGGAGGATAAGGAGGAAGGGAGTTCAGCAGCACAGGTTGAAACAAGAGCCCTCTTTGCCCAGAGCTAAAACATATAATTTGCTAGGAGGAAACTTAAATTGCTGCATTTGGAATGAGAATAAATAACACGGAAATGTCAACTGTATGTAAATGTGATCCAATCTCACTATGCAACTTGAATACTTCTTAGTATGTTTGCTAACTAAGTTGAAAATGGAATTTACATATTACTGGTCTATGATAATGAAGTCTTTTATAAATAGAAATAATAGTGCCAAGGTGAAGTCTTTGGAGAATGAGGCCCAGAGGTCTAGCGTGTCTGAAGCACAATCTGTCACCTTGGGCAGCTCAACATACACATTAGGAGCAGTAAAACGCTCAATAGCTCTTTGTGAAGGGAGACCATGTGTTGATAGGAAAACACATACCAGTTAATAGTTAACTTTAAGCAGAGCATTCACATATGTCTATACACGACTCCCTTTTTACAATTCACAGAACACGCAGAAGTCTCCAAATCCTGGTAACATGGATTATTAACCTGCTTTTGTTGGGGATTTTCAAAATTTGTTCTGAAAGGCTAATCACTTGTGAAAGAGTTGCTTTATTATGCTTTTCTTAATATTTCTTCCACAACTATCAGAATGTTTTCCTCTTTGATTTGCGGAAAAAGGACAGGCAGACCCTCTGAGGTGTGGGCAGCTGCCAGTTTTGCACAGGAGGAATGTGCTTTCTAAGCAAAGGGAAACACACAATGAGAGAAAGTCACTTGCTCCTTCCGTGGCAAATTGCAGCAGCATAGCTCTGTGGCACATTCATCAACGTACCATACTCCATCAGGTTAAGTGCATTTTTATTGCGGCTTTATATTATGAATAACAGATAGTATTAAACTGCTGACTTGTATTTAGTTTGTTTTTGATTTACAGAGATACTGTCATGATGAAATCATACCACATTCCACAACAGAACCTGGAAAAACATCAACATTTTCCAAACTGCAGTTGCATAGCAATTCTAAGTCTTGCCAAAGGTTCCAATATTGAGATTCCTTCATTGAAAATTATGCACGACCACCCACACATGTCAGCCACACAGCCTCATATGGCTATAGACACTTCAAGGCATAACGTTCATCCACTTATCTCACAGTAACGTGGAATAACCTTCTGAAATCTCTATTGGTATAAGAAAAAAAAGCTGAAATGTAGCCTTCTTATTTTTTAATATGCAGAGTGCAGTTATAATTGTACTGGTCATCAACTTTATTCCTTAGGATGACTTGGGGAGGAGAAGGGCTGTGTGTATATGTATGTGTGTGCATGAGAAGATGTCTCAAATACTGCCACACTACAGAAAACACCAGAAGTTTTTGGTCTCATAACCAAAGAAACAATCTTGGTAAGTGTGGAGGTCTGCATGAACAAGCCAACTGTTATTAAAATTACTGCAGCTGAGGTAGCCATGTTGGATGGCAGCCCTCTCTACACCTTGTGTAGAAAGTTAACTGCTCTTCAAAACTTGCATACTTTAAAGTCTGCTCACAGTAATAAAGACTTGACTCTTTTGCTTCTTTTTGAAACAAACGGAGATAAAGGGTCCTTGCCACCTTGCCTAAGACTCCACAAACAGAACTACTCCCATCCTCTAGCCTGTGTGCCTGTGGTGGCTTTCCCACTGGCATCTGATATGTTTTTGTTTTTTGTTTTCCAGATTCAGAAGTGAGAAGCTTTAGGCTGCCAAATATAGCAGTAGTTTTGACATGAAGTGAGTTAAAAAAAAAATCAACACATCCATGGAGAAGTCAGACAAATTTCACTGAGAGAAGTAAATCTTTTCATTGTAATCTCTTGTGTTTTCTTGCTCTCTCTCTATTTTTTTTTTCCCCCAAATAAACCAGCAATTACATTGCTGGAGGAAAGGCTGTGATTTCTTGCATGATCCTCATTCACATACAGAAATGTTCCAAGTAGCTATCAAACTAACTGGCCAACTGAAGCTGTTACTGCATGCAGGCATGAAAACTCTTTGATCCATGTTTAAAAAAAAAAAATATGAGAAATGGAAGAAGGGGAGTTATTAGGATCGTCCATCTAAAAAATGATTTAAGACATAAAACAATGCTATTCCTTAATAAAAACTGGCAGAAACATGAGACTTGTGAGAACTGTTCTCCCCATTTGTTCATCTTCATCCCTTTTATCTCTGAGAGGAGAAAGAGGTCTGGGTGGACTTTGTATTAGTTTTGCATCTCATTCATGCTGCTATTATTTATGGTAAAAGTAAACCTTTTTAAGTTTAGGTTTGAGTACCTACTTGCTCCCCACAGATGGGAGACAGTTTAGGGCAGCTGGTATATTTTTGCATGTCAGGGAGGGAAGGAGAGGAACAGGGAGAGTGTAAGTAAGGTTGAGTGAAAGGTAGGACATTTTACTGCTAGAACTGTCTTTACAAGTTTACCTTCCTGTTTCAGTGCAATATTGTTCTTTGGACTTTTACTAATGAATATAATGAAGATATGTTTTGTCCCTCACAAAGCTTGACAAAGGCAGCCGCTCCCAAAAAGTACAGTTTTCAGGGGATAATAAATTTTCATTGAACATTCATGGAGAACTGGCATAGAGAATTATCGAATATTGCAAAATCTCCAGCACCTTAAATAATTAAAGTATAATATTGGTCTTTTAAATTATTTTCTGACTGAGAAATTTTTCCACTTCAAATCAAATGGAGAGTCTTTCCTTTTCTCTCCATGCATATTGTTGCTATGCTGCAGAATTACAGACAGATAAAATAAAAACTCATTGAGAAAAAAAAAAAGTTCAATCGCTGAAATGTCATATTATGAGTTCTGTAATAAAGTATGAAATCCCTTCTCTGTGGTGAGATAGATGAACTCGTTTCATTATATTTCTTTTTCTCCTTCAAAGAGCAACCTCCTCAAAGATTCAGCCAATCTCTCCATATCTAGGATTGGCATTACTGCCCATGCTGCAGTAATCCCTATTTTTATTGATCCAAAGAACTTCAGCTGTGTTCTAAGCCATGCCACATTATCCACAGATTTCCTTCAGAGGTCACTTCTTGCCCTTATTCTGAGTAAAAAGGGAAGCTTAGTATATGCAGGCTTGGTTACAATTTCATTATTAATATTATCGTTTTAATCAAATTAGGATTAGCTAACAGGCAAACACTGGACATAAAAAGGTCAAGCTAAATCCCGAGTTAGCTTAGCTTCAATTTATTCTTCAATAAAATAATGTTAAATTTACTCAGCCATGAGTTTAATAAGGTTTAGAAGGCAGTATTTCACACTGAAAAGAATTTCACTAATAAATTCATTTCAACGGACTGGTAAATTAACAGGTAATACTTTGTCAATACTGAATATGGAGGGTTGTTAGTAAAATAGGTCATCTATATAAAAATAAAGAAACAGATACGTGGGATGGTGCTATGACACAACTAGGTAAACTGCTGCTTCCAATTTTAGAGTATTTTCTTGTTTCCTTTAAGTATCAGTATGTCAGTAGACCATGTGTATATATCTGTTGCCTGTCTATTTAAGAATCGTTTCTATATACTAAATTGCCAACTTAGAAAGCTACCTAGCTACACTTGGTTAGCAAATGCCATCCCTCCTTCAGTGAACCTTCAACGAACCTCTACTCCAGCATGCTGCCAGCTGGGTCATTATACTGGAGATAACCAACGTTATTGATACAGAAAGCCACACTCAATTCCAGAGTTCTTTTGCAGTTCTACTTACCCCAACCTCCTCTTGACATTTTTACCTCTAGAACAAAAATATGAGAATAGCAGAATACTTCTCCACAATATTCTTCATTTCATTTCCTACATTTATGTGTTCTTCATGGTTAAATCATCCCTTGTAATCTAGTTTGGCCTCTTTGATTTTGAATTCAAGAGGAGAGGCCACCCAGCATTTTGTACTGAAAGAAAGCTGTGTTCAGGATGTGGGCGTTTGAAAGGTTTCCTGAAGTCAAGGAACTCCTGGCTTGTAAGAAGAGTAAAGGCAAAGTCTACCCTTACATATTTCCCTTATTTATGTATATATATATGAATGTATGTATACCTATCCATTCCTACCAGAATAACCATGTAGTTACATCAGATTGCATATTGCTATTTTTTCCAAATAACTTGATATCACAAACTGCTTCACTAAACACAGGATTTGGTCATGTCTCCCAGAAGATTTCAGAGGCTGGACACAACTGGAAGTTATTAATTTCATCATCAGTGTGGACTATGTTGATCTACACTCTCTGATTGTTATGAGTATTTCCAGTGGTAAATTAATTATGACAGGATTTTTTTTCTTAATGTCCAATTCAGCAACAAAATGTTTCCAAAAGTGTGCAGTGAATAACTTTTTTTTTTTTTTTTTTTTTTTTTTTGCTTACTTTATTTCCCTATGGATTTGGAAGCTGAAAAGTGGTCTGTCACTATTAGGTGCCTTTTACAAGATGTGGCTGCTCCTATTGCTGGCTCATTTGGAGTGAAAGAGTGTTACACCCATGCTCCATGGGGAGATGTGTTCAGTAGGTAGCATGCTTGCTGTTTAAAACCATATTTCATTCTTTTTCACACCATGAAGACTGACACAAAGAGTGAATTTAGGAGCACATTCCAGAGCTGCATGCTACCATCAATCTTCAAGTGATCACCAGCTGGTATTTGGGTGCACAATAAAAGTCATGTTTACTGGGCTCAGCCTGGTGGATTAGAGTCCACTCAGCTCTAAATCCCACCCCAATGGTATTTTGCTTTTTGACTTAAGACTTGTCACATAAACATATGAGTTACATATGTAAAGTGGAGTTAACAGTTTACTGTTTACTTGACTGAATTGTTTTTGGGTAGTATTTAGTACTGTACAAAAGACTTTGATATTAAATGAAATAGCTGGAGGAAGTTATTTCAAGTGTGTTTCACATGCAAAAAGGGAGACTTTTTTTGTTTGTTAATCTTTTAAGTCCAGACTCTTCAGGCGTAATAAACTCGGCCAAAACTCTGGTTTGGATTTAAGAGATAACTTTTATGCTTTTCTGTTTAGATTTCATCTGAATGGGAATCCATTTAAATAAACAAATCTTCTGCAGTCACTCATTCTATGTTTAAACTAGACTTGCCATATTTATTCAGCAGGATGACCATCTACTATTTGTCCTAAAGAAGGGAAAAGTATAAGGATTGCCCCTTTTCCTTGTCCACAGATATCAGAAAGTTTTTGAGAAAAGCTACATGTTTATATTTAACTCTGAGTTACAAAGAATCTCATGACCAGAACTGCACTACTTCTAGATAATTTTTTAGGCTCTAACAGGAGTGAGCTTTTAGTTCATTTGGGTATGCTGAACATCAACAAAGACAAAAATGAAGATAAATGGTAGCTTCAGATAAAAGAAAAAAAAAAGATCCAAGAAAAGTAACATTCTGCTGAAGTCTTTTATGGATCTCTTATATTTTCAGCATAGAAAGGAACGAAGGACTGAGAGCACTCCAAAAAGGAAGGGTATCCTGGCAGACTAAAATTGGCACACTGAAAGAACAGGATAAGAAGTGGTAGTGGATAGGTGGACAGTACAGGATAGAAGGCAACCACTGATGACCACTTAGATTTGTAGTAAACTATTAATTGTACTAGAGAATGATGCAACTGCCCTCAATATGTAACTCTGTGTACTTGATTCTGAAACAAAACAAAATTACACTAACTTTAAAGGCAACATTATGCCAAAATTCATAGATTGATTTCTTTGTGTATGCCTTGTACTCATATATTGGAGGCACAAGCAACATAATATGACTATTCATTTAAAGCATAATATAAGAACACCAAGAACAAAGGAGATTTGTTTCATGGTCAGAAAAGGAAACTATAAGTCAGAACTCCCGGGCACTTGCTCTCTGACCTTGAACAAATCTCTCACTCTCCATTTATGCCCATTTAACCATCTGCTATATGTTCTTCTATATCACACTTACCTGTCTTTCAGAATTAATATCAAGTTCAGTTAATGCATGTTTAAAAAAGAAAGAGGAGAGGAGAGGAGAGGAGAGGAGAGGAG
>JAPSGF010000006.1:23123307-23138740 GCA_035772895.1 Perdix hodgsoniae
CTGCTAATGATTTGAGCTTATTGCATAATATATTTACATCACTCCATTTTATAAGTACATATGCTTCAGTGTTTTTGTCTCTTACGAAGTAATGCTGCTTAATGCACTGTTCATTTCAGCTCCATTAAATAGTGTCACAAATTCTACTATAATAGAAAGGAAATCTCCACAAGACAGAATCATGTGATTCTGAAAGAGAGATAGTAGTGAATGGCTTTCAGACTGAATTTGTTTACTAGAGGCTTGTTAACTCAATTTGACTTGTCCATGAAGAAAAACCCCAAACAGTTACCTTCTGAACTCTTAGCTTGGATTAAAAATATTTTTAGTAAGCTAAATCTTTTAAGCTAGTATTTAGAATTTTCACTATGTTTACTTATATCTATGTTTTTACTAGCACTTTTAAATAATTTCACTTTCATTGCATTTCACCATATACTTCAACTGTTCATCAGTTATTAAAACCTAAAAGTAAATCTAATAACTTTTATTAAGTTAATCCTTTAGAGCTGCTCCCCTTCCGTGCCTCTGTTTACTGTTCAGTGCTGGATTACTTTTTGATTTAGTTGCACTGAATGATTTTAGAAGTGGAATTTCTTGCATTATTCCAAAATTATTCCAAAATTATTGAATTATTCCAAAATACGACTACCAAAAGGATTCACCAATTGCTGTTATTTCATAATAAAGAAAACATTCTGGAGTTTGATGAAACATTTTCCATTTTGTTCTTTAGCCTGTTTCTCATAAGCCATCCTTGAATAGTCATGCAGATGTGATGTGGTTATAGTCAGCCATTTAGAGCCTGATCCAAATTAAAAGAAGCAAAGATGGCTGATCTAGACTTTTCACTGCTTGACAAACAGCCTGTCCCTTTATCAAGCCAAATCAATGCACGGTTTTCTGAAATAAAGAATAGTGACACATAAACTGAACACATTAGGCCACATTGATTTCAGTTTGTTCTCTGTCATTTATTTCAAACTTCTTGCAGGTTCTTTTTTTCCTTCCTTTCCTTCCTTCCTTCTTTTCTAAGAATCGTAGAATTGCTCAGATTGGAAAAGATCTTAAAGATCACCAAGTCCAACCACGAACTAACCACACTATCCTAATTCTAACTCTAAGCCTCTGCTAAATCATGTTCCTGAGCACCAGCCTACCTTCCTCTCCCCTTCACTCCCCTCCCCGCCCTCCTTTCCTCCCGAATTAGGAAAGAGGCCCAAATACCTCACTCAGACTAGACATTTAACATTTAGGAGAGAAAACTCGAAGTAAAACTCAATCTTCAGTAAGATAAAAATTGAACAGAGTTTTTTTTTTTTTTGGCTTATCTCTTTCCTCAAAGACCAACTGTGACAGTGATAGTTAACAAAAATAAATAAAAAAAATCAATAAAAATCTGAAAACTGGTAACTAGGGGTTTTGTTTGTTTCTTCATTTCAATAGTGGAGCTTTTAGCCATGGAAATGAAGATTTGATTCCTTGTATGTTGAATATAAAATTGCATCACAACTTCCAACCAGGACAAAAGAACCCCCCACCCCCCTTGACAGGAGTGTGATTGCCATGACACATTAACTTGCTGGATTTATAATCTTAGAAGGCAAATGACACTTGAGGAAAGGAAGGAAGGCAATAAAATATCTGCAATTTGAATACATTTACATTTATTTCTTGATAACATTAAATGATGTTTAACATCCCTCTGCCCGTCACACGCTAGGAAAATGCAAAGCAAAGGTCCTGGAAACTCCATTTATAGAAGCAATCAGAAAGGGACTTTTCATAGTAGTAAAAAATATTCATGAATAAATGCAAGTTCAGTCAGGCTGCATCACTGATATTTACAAGCTGTTCACAAAGAACTCTGCACAGATTTTATAATCAGTACAGCTTCTGTCCTTCATTTCTGCTTTCTTTCCTCCAGCTCCCTAATAAAGAACAGCAGTACTTTTAGCTGGTATGAAATTGTGGGCATCAACTGAGGTGACAGACAGTAGAGGTACAAGCATGAACAATACTATGCTTCCAAAATTTGGGTAGCATTTGCTCTGCAAAATTATAAAATGCAATTGCTAAAAGACCATTCTGTCCTGTGCACTAGTTCACAAATTATTTGTATTCAGCAAAAAATCTGCTTAAAATAGCTGACTTTATCTATTCAGTTACAAAATATGATATTTTAATCAGCCGGTAAGATTATTTATGGCTATTGTATTATTCTAAATAAAATAAACCCTATCAATTATTTTAATTAATAGTGGTAGCATATTGATGTGTCTGTAGTAAATAAAAAATGCAATTTGTTGGAACTGTACCTTCTGATGGAATGGTATTGTTACTCAGGAGACAGTACTTGGCTAGATTTAATTGAACAAAGAAAACTATGTCAATAGCCTTGGGAAAAGCCTTCTAATCAGAAAAGAGCAAGCATTTCTACAAGCTTGCCCGTGTACTGAAAAAAACCCTAGAAGTAGAAAAGGCATAAAATAACTGCTGATACCAGTTAAGATATGAGAACATAAAACAAAAAGCAAACAAACAAACAACAAAAAAAAACGTTACCAATCTGGAATAGACAAAGTATTAAAATATTCCCAGAATCTTATCTATTCATTACATATCAAGCTAAAAAGCACTTAATTATAATGGGTGTGTATGTCAGAATACAACACTGTGATAAGGGTCAGGATATTTCTGATTCCATTTCATGCCATGGAAGACAACGTTCTTACATCTCCTGTCTGCTGGAGAATTCATTAGGCTGACACATTTTTTCCTGTGTCTTCCCTCTAAAATGATAGTGAACAGTTCTCAAAGACTTCCCTTTTAGCTGTCCTTCCCCAAGTTTTCATAGTGAAAAAAGCACGCATTTCTGGCAACAGGGACCTTTTAGATTAATGTGAGTTCGGCTGCTGACCAACGGCGCAACTGTGAACGCATCATTTTAGTTCTCCTTTTTTTTCCTTCTGGCTTTGGTCTCTCATGTTTATTAAGATCATAACCATCTCAAGACAGGGCACAGACAGTTTATGATCTTCTGTGCAGAAGGGCAGGGACAGTATGTTACATAACTGCAGTTTATTGCAATATTAATTCAAAAAAGTTTTACGGTGGCTTAAAGGAGTTTGCACAAATGCCTTTTTGAAACTAGGTTTTATATGGTGGCTTAGGCTGACAAAATTTAGGCTCCCAATACATGTTTCAAACAGTCTCAGAGCAATATTCATTTAGGACATATTCCTTCAAGTTGCCTTCAGTCTGCTTCACTCTGCTAGGATCCCAGATAAATACATTAACGTTGCTATTGAATCACTCAGCCACATTAATGACTCAAGCCAAGGCCAAATCCTTTGTGGCAGTTAGGATTACAAACAATCTAAGCATCATCCTTAGGAGCAAATAAACAGGCAAGGAACTCACAGAAAAGTGATATGTAATGACTGCCTTTGAATATTAAGCAAGGCAGGTCAGTGGAAGGTCAAAAGATCTTTTCTGTGAAGCACAAATCACCAACCCAAAGTCAGGATTGCC
This sequence comes from Perdix hodgsoniae, assembly GCA_035772895.1. NCBI lineage: Eukaryota > Metazoa > Chordata > Aves > Galliformes > Phasianidae > Perdix > Perdix hodgsoniae. The sequence continues at coordinate 23,126,842 of JAPSGF010000006.1, forward strand.
ATTAGGTTAAAGCAGGGGAAACAGCTGAAGAGGCAAGTGCATTCTTTCAAAAACTGACAGCTTCATCACCCTTTCTGACTTGGTCAATACTTATACAATTAAGAGGGGGCTTAGCAACTCCATTTTAAGATTTCTAGGTTATCTGAAGGTAGGAAAACAGTTTGCATCACTTTTTGTTTTTTGGTTAATACATCTTTATCACAAGAAAACGTGAATTTTCCCATACACAGATAGGGTAGGCTTCAGGAGGTCATGCAGTCTGTTGCAGGCATTTGCCTTTTAACTACTAAAAGCTCCTTATACTCTCACTAAGAAAGAAAAATGACTTAGAATAGGGGGTAGCTTATATTCTCTGAAGGGAGCTCTAGAGGAACCTGCCTTGAATTAATGAGTTGAAAAGGGGTCTAAAGAGATGAGGATCTAACTCCAGTTCACTAATAATTCTCAGCTCACTTAATCTGCATAAGGGTACACATAATAGTGTCAAATTCCCCTTAGATATCAAGGCTGGTGGAAAGCATAAAAGATGACGGGCAATTTTTAAAACACCAGTTCCCATTGTTCAGTGATTCTATTTTTTTTTTTCCCTTTTATGTTAAAATACTGCAATTCATTTTAATTCAAATAGTTTGACCTGTTACAAACTTGTAGGAGTCATTAACAAAAAGACAGTAACAAAGTGTAGCCTTAATTAATAAACTTCCACCTTCCTTTTATGTCCTTGCAATGTGTTGATATGTTTTCAGAGCTTAACTGTCCAATGTAGAAATTTACAGATGTATTTGCTCCTATTGTAATCACTAAGATTCACAAGAGTACACAAAGATTGGTAGTTGTATTTTCAGCAGGACAAAATTAAAAGAAAATAAGAACTTTTAAGATTTCAAACAGGATACAAGAAAATAAGAGGCAGATTCTCATTGGCTACAGTTGTATATGTATGTTTGTAATATGGCCTCCACTAAGGTATCTAAGCACTTACATTTTAACTTAAAATATAAAAAAAAAATTCAAAAATGAAAGTTAAGCATGTTTAACTGCTTTGTTGGACCAGCCATTAATTTCCGGTATAACAGGAAAGAGAAGAAAAACAATCACATAGAAGGAAAAAAAAAAAAACACAAAAAAAACACAAAACAAAACAGAACCAAAACCAAAACCAAGGAAATGAAAACATTGAGTTAGTTATTACTAAATGGGAACAGTGATGTAAATGATTTAAAATGCATATCAATGTCTTACTGAAAGATAAGAAGATAAAGTTTAGCTGGATATTGTAAATGTACACTGGGTTGTCACAATTACGTTACTATCCCAGCAGAGGATTCAATCAACAATAATTAGGAGGGTCGTGGAAGAGAAAAAAGAACAAAAAGAAGAGAGAAAAACATCACTTTAGAAATAAGATTGCCAATGCAGATGAAAATTGGTTTACGTACTGTTTTCCTCCTGTTTCTATGAAATCTTGCTTGCAGGCATTTAAAGACAGTCATTTTTAAGATTCTTTCTGGGTTAAGGATACACTTAAGGATACTCTCCAAACATTCCAAGTGCTAATATATCTACCTGATACTTCATTTTGTCTGACAGCTATAATTTATGTGAAGTTCAAAGCAAAACTACAGCTCCATACAACAAATTGTATTGAAATATAAGGGCAATCTCTGTCAGAAATAGCAGCACATTTTTAAGTAAAAGAAAAGAAATCAGAAACTTAAAGAGGGAAAATGACCTCCAAGTAGTACTAACTGCCAAGCCCACTATGATGTACCAGGAGATCAAGGGAGCACCTTTCTCTAAGCAAAGAAAAATCATTTGGGGATTAGGCATCCCCTAAGAGGCTGCATGCTGCAGAGCCAGGATCCCTTCTCAGAGTCCCCGTAAAAGTCTCCAAAGCCTTTCCAATGTCCTTGAAAGGACTAAGTACCCTGGATCCCTACTTGTTTGTGCAGCAAACTAACTAGGAGAAAAATCTGGAAAACCCATCTTAAACATCCCTTAATGGCTTATGGTTTAAATAAAAAATTCTGGAAACACAATGAGAATTTATATTTCATTCATGGGTTAAAATTATGATACTGTGTGACCAAGAAATGAAATTTAGTCCAAAGAAGTTCAAATTTTACTGTCTGGAAAGGATGGGTTTGTTATATGAGGGCTGCCTCAAAAGAAATGCTTCCTATTTCATTATTTTGGACCACAGCATCAGAGGTGGATACTGGTGGGATAATAGTAAGGTCAAACCTTCCTACCAATATTCCATTCCATTTTTTGGAGGGGAGGGGAGGGGAGGGGAGGGGAGGGGAGGGCAGGGAAGGGAAGGGAAGGGAAGGGAAGGGAAGGGAAGGGAAGGGAAGGGAAGGGAAGGGAAGGGAAGCATGCAATCTACTTCAGCCCCTTGTCACTGAAATATATACCTGCTTTCTGCAGTGTACAGGGCTACTGATTGCTGTTTAGTTTTCTGATTTGTCTTATCTGACATTTCTTACTCTTGCTGTGCTTAATATGCTGTACACTGAATGTATACAAAGCTTTTTGTTATCTGTTTCCTATTAGCAGAGGATTTATGTCATTGCATTAGAATGCTATTGCAGTGAATAAACTCATCACCACCCTGAAAACAAAAAGAACATGAAGAAAAGGAAGAAAATGAAAAGAAAACTCAGATGCACATCCAGAGAGAAAAAGGTTCTCAAGTTCCTAAAAAAAACTATGTTTTGGACATGTATGTATGTCTTGGCTAGTCAAATGTCCCAAACAAAAAAAAATATGAGGGCTCTGGCCCAAAAAAGTAGAATAATTGACATTTTCAACACAGGAGATGTGCTTCAAAGAAAATTCAGAGAGTGAAGAAGAATGAGTATTTGCCCCTGTGTGCTCAGGAGCAAGCAGCAGGACACACTGGTCTCCAGTTAACCCTGCCATCCTCTTTCAAGACATCAAAGTAGGGTACAAATGTTTCATTACCCTTTATAAATATCACTGCCTTCAGGAGTATTACACAAGTTAAAAGTTCAAATAATGTTGTTTGTTGTTTGGTTTTTTTAAAAAAAAAAACAAAAACAAACGTGGCAGAGAAGAAGGGTTCAGAGAAATGTGAATAGAGAGACATAAAATACCTTATGCTAACCATTGCCCTAAAACAATAGGAATGAGCAGAAGCACGACTAAATCTAGTTCAAGACTTGCTTCTAAAGGAGATCAGGAATTAAAGGCTTAAGAAAACAACATTTCTGGTACAGCAAAAATCATAAAGCAGTCATGGAAAATATCTGTCTCCTAGTAAGAATAGTAGATGACTCAATCTCTGTGAAATAAAACAATAAAACCTTTTCTACCCCTCCAAAATGAGGCCAATCTACTCAGATTCAAAGAAATTTGGCATTTTATTCCTTGAAATCTTTGTGTGGATATTGGTTCCCACTGTTCTTTTATGGTTCAGCTGGAAGCATGGCTGGATATTTCAGCCCTGGAAGAAGGGCTGAAGTATCACAGTACTTGTGGCAGTAGCTCCTGTTTCTTCAGAACAGCAGTAGCTGGATGTTTCCTGAAGTTCTGTAACTTACACAGTTCTTCCTCTGACACAAACTGAAACATGTTTGAAATATAGGAAATTAGCAATGCTAATTTTCCCACATGGCCTTGTCCAAGCTCATTAGACCTCCCAAGTTTTTGTTAACAATCCAGGCTCCCCACGCAGGGTCATGTGAATGGTTATATCCCCACACCAGGGCATTTGCAAAGGGTGTGTGGGGCGTGCTGGTGAAAATATGAAGCCAAGGATTTCTGCAAGGGAGCATGCCTTCCAGAGAGTACTCCCAAGCTCTTCCTGTGGTGTAAGTCCCTGATCTCTGCTCTGCAATCTCAGTTCCCAGTGCAGCAGGACAGTCAGCTGAGTTTGGCATGCATCTCTCCAGAGACAGCAGCTAGTCATGACATGGAAGGGGTAGATGTGAAGGTGATCATGCGAGTGAGCTTTCTTTATAAAGCACATGACTTATTAGGTATAGTGTTAGTGGCAATAGAAAACCTTATTAAAAAGCTTAATGAAATATAATAGAAAACATTGTTTTTAATAGGGCAGGAAGAGAATGTATTGAAGCATACTTCATCAAATAAAGTGACCCTAAAGCCATGCAGAAGGAGTAAGTCTGAGAAAGGATTGACTGCAGTGAAATCAGTCATAGAATTATAGAATCATTTGAGTTGGAAGGGACCATTAAAGGTCATCTAGTCCAACTCCCTTTCAAAGAACAGGGATGCCTACAGGTAGATCAGCTGCTCAGAGCCCTGTCCATACTGACCTCGAATGTCTCCAAGAACAGAGCACCCACCATATCTCTGAGAAACCTATTCCAGTGCCTCACCACTCTGACTGTAAAAATCACCTTTCTTATATCCAATCTATCTTCCCTCATTTAGTTTGAAACCAATTCCCCTTGACCCATCTAACGAGTCTGTCCCCCTCTCCCCTCAACCTCCCCTTTAGATACTTAAAGGCTGCTCTCAGGACTCTTCAGAGCCTTCTCTTCTCCAGGCTAAACAGCCCCAGCTCTCAGCTGGGAAGGGGAGATGCTCCATCCTTTGGATCATTTTTGTGGCCCTGCTCTGGATGCTCTCCAACAGGTCCACATTTCTCCTGTACTCCACATCTGGACATAGTACTCCAGGTGAGGTCTCACCAGTGCAGAGTAGAGGGGTGGGATCACCTCCCTTATCCTGCTGGCCATGTTTGGTCATGATGTGAAAGCTGGCAGTTCATCTTGGTGAGTTTATCAGTAGCAAACCAAATCTTGACTTTATTGAGTCTCTCCCCATCCATAAAACTGACTGAGCTACATAATAATGAGGTTTTTGATAATGTTTCCCAGCACAAATGTTTCACAGTAGCTACATTTGTTGCCTAATACTGCATAGGGAAATCATAAATACTAGTTGGAAATATATTGGTCTTTATGGTCTCACAATAACAGCTAGGATTAAGCTGTATAGAGTCAGTCCTGCAGGCTAAGTAATAACAGGTTTAATTAATGTGTTAAAGCCATATGAAGTCTTCAGCAAAGTACAAGAATTCTATTCATCGATGTTGACTGAATAGCAATAAGTGCCTAACAGCAAATTTAGCTGTGAGACAATGCAAGCATTCAAATAACATAAAGAAGGTGTAGTAATTAGTAAATATAGTAAAACTAATAAAGCAAGTGTTCGTAGCACAAAAATGTGATAGAAAACTACATTAAAATAATAAACTGTTCTTATATTTACACTTGGTAAATAAACATTTTGTCTCTTGAAATTTCTTTCTCCCTCCAGAAAAGCACATAGTCTCACAGCTGGCATTCAGGAAGAGCTCTAATCCTGTTTGCTGCATGTGTCCAGTGAACATCAATGGAATTGACTTACTTTATTTTTGGAAGTTTTCATCTTGTGTAGGAAGGAACAAGACTGAACTCCATTTCTGTGACCAGATCAGATGCTTTGGCATGAAACTTAGCAACTTTCTTTTGGATGTCACTTAGAAGTACTACAGAATGTGCATTATTCATATGGATAGTGTTCATTTATTTTTTGTAAGTTCCACAAAGAAATTTGGTGGAAGGGAAAGATTGGACTATTGTCTCCAAATAAACATGTTAGTGCTCTCCACCTTATATATCAATTTGAGTATTAGATTTAAAAAATGAAGGTCATGTATACAAAATATGTTGTTGTTTTTGTTGTTCTTGAAATAGAAACTAACAGTTATGAATGCAGTGGGTAAAAGACTATAATAAGCAGTAACACTGACCAAAAATCCGAGACTTCTTAAAAACTTTAATTGCATCTTAGTACATGGCCTGGAGAAGAATGAGCATAGCACAGACAGCGCATCACTCAAGTAGCTCCAGGTTAAAAGGTAATAGCAGTTTCACACCACAGAGCAAACAACATTCAAAGTCAGGGATGAAAATAAGAACCCAAAACAAAAATGCAAGTGGTGGATCAAGTACTGAAGTCATAGGTTTAGGTTTTACTCTCTTATATGTGGGCTCAAAAGCCATGTCAGAGTCTTCAAAATCTACTAATGTGACCCCTATTTAACTTTTCACCTAAAAAAACAACACCTCCAACAACATAAAGCAATCAAACTCTATTTTGGCTGTACTGCCATAGGAAAGGTCATTCCCTGAATCACCAGCCAAACTGCAGCATCAGCTGGGTGTGCCTGGGTGCAGATCCAGCTCCAATTAACTAACTCCACAGCACTGAGTGCTGGCAGGATCCTTGTGCAAACCACAACAGCTGCAAAACCTAGGTGGAGTGGTGTCTCAAGCTGTCTGTAATGAACATTAATTTGCTATGTGTGGAAAAATATACTGAGAAATATTCACAGTTGAAAATATAACAAACCTATGTTTTGACACTGAAAGTAGACTTACATGACTTCTGAATATCTACTTGGAAACTTGTCAGTAATACTGGTTTATAGCTCTGGTTGCCCTCTACCTATTCAGATCCAGAAATGTAAAGATACCCAAGTATAACAAACTGGAAAATAATGGCTTGTACTCTCATCAGCAAGGATGAAAATAAGCATTACAGAGGTCAGTCTTCACGATGAACTCTTAATTAGTTGATAAAATGCTCAAGAATACATGTATGCTATAAATAAGCACAATGAGCTTCTAAAAAACACATGAAAAGGAAATTTTTTTCCATGTCAATTTATTATGCTAATTCTTTGTATACTTAGAAATTTTCTTCTTTCTTCTCTTTTATTGACTGGCCTTATGAGGTCTGGCCTTGTAAGCCAGGTCCACTGGCTGTGTAGCAGTCAGGCTGAAGTATTTGTATGCTGACAGTGAAACATGATCAACAAGAAGAACTGCAGGTAGAAGAGTATTAAATGCTGTAACCTATGCATCTGGACACAGCAATCTATTTCAGCATCATACTCTGTGACCATTAAAAAATGTCTCATGCTTCTCAGGCTCCAAAGAAAAGTGAAATCCTCAGAAAGTCAGAGCTCTGGCTATTTGAAAAAGGTTTTTTTCAGAACTTTGATATTGTATTCTAGTAAAAAAAAGCCCACTCATCACTCTTGAAAAATGTCACACCTTTGAAAACCCTTCTTAACCATCCTATGGAAGCAATGACTGCATAGACATAGCATATTTGTTATTATTCACTGCTCCTTTGTAAATGAAAATTAGATCAAAAATACCACAGCAACTCTCAATAGATACCAAGCACTGAGAATCCATAATAATCTTGGAAGTGCGTTTACTATTGCATTTACTATTATATGTATGGGGAAATGTGCAAAAAAGCAAACAAATAAAGTTAAAACTCTAGAAGATGCTAGGAAATCTATTCTTGTACACTTGACTGCATTGAAAATACGTTCTGTATCTATAATTTCTTTAAATAACCAACTCTGAGGAATACTTAGTGATTTAATGGCCCTGTGAGTTTACTCTGTCATGTACACGTGACTGACCCACATTGTGCTGCCTGGTGGTATAATCAAATATAATATGACCCACAGAAAGACAGAAACTAATCATCACCTGCCAATTCTCACTGATAGTCACAATACTTGCTAATTAGCTCTACAGAAAAGGTCAAGGAAGGAAACACCGGAAATGAGATTCCTGTGGTGGAGTCCTACGTACAACTCAGTTTGACCAAAACAACTTACATCTGGACAAAATTAGCACTCATACTCCAGATTCTTTGAACTCAGAGATAGTGGCCAAAGTGGCTTGGAAGCAAATACATATATGTGTATATAAAAAAACACATAGAACTCAAAAAGATTTCCAACTAAGCTTTTTTAGGGCTGGTCGACAAGACATATCAGAATCTGTGTCACATACGCTAATATTACACTTAGTACTTCAACCATAGGCAGAGAAAAAAAAAAACAAAAGACATGACTAAGTGGAAGATGCATATGTGGAAAAGAAAGGAAAAGGACACTCATCTTGAGGCACATTAACTGGTAAAGAATACTGAGCTCATGGATGTGAAACACATAGCTAAGGCTTGTAATGCACAATATAAGAGTCTAAAAATGTAAAGAATCTCATTGTATCAGCCAGGTTAAACACTGGAATTCTAACATGGAAAAATATTCTGTTATTATTCTTCAGAGCTTGGAGTTCTTTTAACTCCTTTTTCCCCACTCTGACTCACATATTGTACATTTGATAAAAAGAGAAAAAAATATATATGTATCTTCAAAGCAGTTTTCCACCTTTTTCACTACTATTCTCTCTAATAGTGATTTTATTTTTTTTTCTGTTTGACAAGGCCTATAACATTAATTAAATTCTAAATATAAAAGACTGTGTATGAGTATCAGTGGCATAAATCCAGGACAATGTAATTTTACTGTAAAAACTGGCACAGTTCCATAGTAACTCCATATAGTTCATCAATTCAAAATTTAGGTTTGCAACCAGCAAAAGACTTACTGTTAAAATGCTTGAACACATTTGTCACTCCCCATAAAAGAGTGCAGAGGAAGGACATATGTGACATGTGCTCAGATGTCTTGTTTCCGTCCCCTTTCTCCAAAATATTCTTGCAAAATATGCCTCCGACAACATGATGCCAAGTGCCTTAGGAATCACACTGGGCTTGCTTCACAGGACTACAATGATTATATCATGGTGACGTTGACATGCAGCCATGTCCAAACAGCTGCTAAAGAGATGACAGGATACCATCTGTTAGAAAAACACAGAAATGCCCAGCTGCTGTCTAATCTGAAGATTACTTTGCTGACATGATGCAGATGGCACAAAAAGCTTCATTACCAGGTTAGTTAACCAAGTTAAAAAAAAATAATCAATGTTACATTTAGCAATATCCTTTCTACAGATACAAAATTGAGGCTTGAGGAAAACTGCATTCACTTCATGACACATCAGAAGGCAGCACAATCCACCATACAGAAGATGAAACCTAAGAAAATGCTAAAAAATCTAACAGCCTTTGCTGTGTGACTGCTAGCACTCTCTGCCAGGATGATTTGTTCTTATAAACAAATAAGGCCTGGCCTTTAAGCTTTATCCTCCTCTCACCCCCCTTTTATGTGGGAGTGTATCCCACACCTCTGAGCAAGGAGACCAGCTAGCCCTCAGCCAGCACCTCTGCCTTTGACCTATGGGGAAAAGTTGATTCTGAAGAACAGATCTCCCACAAATTGCAAGAGAGAATACTCCCATAGCGTCATCACTTAGATGAGCAAGCAAATGATTTTTGTTTTCTGGAACATCAGCTTTCTCTCTCTTATCACTGAACCAGATTTGAGTTTCTTCATCACTACCTGTTAAGGAAATTGATAACACCTCCAAGGACTTCAAAGAGTGCAGTTTAGCTGATGCTAACAAGCCCACTGCTTTTCCTTCTGCTATTTCCAAGAAGAAGAAAAAAAAAGTTTGTTAAGTATCCCTTTAAATGTGTTTATGGTCTTACATTGCTATGATCTTGTTTTCTTTGTGATTAAAATTGCATGTTTGTTGATTAGGATAAGTTATACAGATTTCATTGCTGTAACATGAAAAGTATGAGTGGAATTTTCCATTTAAGATGTTTAGCAGTACAACTCACTTTTGGTAAGATTTGTTCTGTCTCCATAAGTGCTTCTCGGAACCACACCCTCTATTAGCATTTAAGAAAAAAGAGATGCCATTTCATAATACTGTACAGTGTATTTCACAAATATGTATGTTTTGCAGTCATTGCTGAAGTTCATAAAGGAAAAAAAAAGCCCAGGAAGAATAAAAAAAATGCTCATAGGAAGTAATGCTGAATGCTAAAAAAGAACTTTGTTTTAATCATGTAGTTAGTTTACAATTAGCAAACTCAAGTAATTCCATTTAAGGTTACAAAATGAGGATGCAGAACTCATAAAGAACAGTGCAGCTAGTGAGGAAGCCAGATGAGTAATGTCTCCTTTCTATGCTTTTTCTTTCTTTAAAGCAGAGTTTTTAAATAGCAAGAGATGCAAAAAAAAACCAAAACAAACAAACCAAAAAAAACAAACAACAACAACAAAAACACCAGAAACAAAACATCAAAAGAGTTGTTCTGCAACTTCCTTTTTAGAATGCTTTCCCTACATGCTATTTTTGGTGGTATTATACGAAATACTAATTAAGCAAAATGCAGACTCTCTCTTCTAATCTACTGTTCACAGCTTTAAATTTGTACATGAGTACCCAGTGTCTGGCCTGATTGCTGATCAGCAAATACAAGGTTCAGGAGTTATAATTCCCTCTAGATGTCTATGTAAAGCATAACAAGGTAGAACTTAAGATGAAAGTGAATAACAAAAAGTTAAATCCCGATTATAAACTCCCTGTGTACTTCATTGATCCAGACTTAAAATTGTCAAATCCTACCCTGCTGAGGTTATTCGCCCTCAGTTCAGGAAAACAAAATAAGAAACGCTGTTATTATTCGGTCTTTAACAGTATAGCCAATATAACACCTGGCAGATTTGTGTCTTTAGTCTCTAATGTATTTGTGATGATGCACCAGTGCTGCTACCCAATAGAAAATTACAAGCAGAGGACTAAGGTACTTGCTCAAAGCATCACAGCACACTGTTAAGCATTAGGGAGGTGAACCATCATCTGCAGGAGGCTATATAGCTGCTTGGTAAGCCTTCTGTCTAGGCAGAACTGGAAGAAATATAATTGTACTTTGTTAGTCATCAAAACCTATACCAGAGTATGCAACACATGGAGAGAATCACAGAATGGCCTGAGTTGAAAAGGACCACAAGGATCATGTAGTTTCAACTCCCCTGCTATATGCAGGGTCGCCAACCACCAGATCAGGCTGCCCAGAGCCACATCCAGCCTGGCCTTGAATGCCTCCAGGGATGAGGCATCCACAACCTCCTTGGGCAACCTGTTCCAGTGTGTCATCACCCTCTGTGTGAAAAACTTCCTCCTAATATCTAACCTAAACCTCCCCTGTCTCAGCTTAAGACCATTCCTCCTTGCCCTATCACCTCCCTCTCCCTGCTGGCCACCCCTTTTTTAATGCAGCCCAGAACACAGTTGGCCTTCTGGGATGCAAGCGCACACTGCTGGTTCATATCTGGCTTCTTGTCTACCAGGACCCCCAAGTCATTCTCCACAGGGCTGCTCTCGAGAAGATGTTCCCCCAGTTTGCATAAATACCTGGGATTGCCCTGACCCAATTGCAACTTCCTGCACTTGGCCTTATTGAACCTCAGAAGCAGAGAAGGTCCTGTGTCATGCTCATGTGTGTGTCCAAAGAGATAACGTAGACTCTCCTGAACTTGGACAATTAGTGTGACTTCTCTGTCCTACAGTTTACCTAGCTGATAATGTCCTCTGTCATTCTTTTTATGCTACAAACATTACTAAAATGTTAAATATTGTTGTTACTACCATCTGAAAGTCAGCAGAACAGGTCTGAATATCTTATAAACAACCAAAATTCTTTACATACTTTAGTAGTGTAGCCGGGAGAAATTCCATGAAATATAATCACTTGGCTCAATCTTTTTTCTAGAAACTGGAAAGTTTTCAGATTCTTAGAGGAAAAAACATTTTATGCTTTCCAAAACAGTGTTTTCCTTCTAAGGGCAACTATGAAATCATAAAACACATAGTAAACGTTCCACTATGTTTTTCACAAAATCTAGAAGTATTGTTTCATTCAAATATTAAATACATTTTGTCAGTGCTCCTCTCAGTGAAAGTCCTCCTTCCTTTTCCTATGCTGCTGTACTAACAGCAAAGAGAGTGAGAAACCACATTGCCCCCAGCATACGCTGCAGAGTCCAGACAGCATTGGTTGTTGTTTTTGTAACATCCTAAACAGTGAAAAGCTGTCAGTAGCCATTTTTTCTTCTCTCTCTCTCTCTCTT
>JAPSGF010000006.1:23139140-23186311 GCA_035772895.1 Perdix hodgsoniae
ATCTGATTCTAATCCAAACCAGCAGGCTGTGAAGAAAACCATAGTCTCTCAAGTGCAGCAAGCATTTCTCCCTCACCAGTAGTCTGTAGAGACATTGTGTCATCAAAGATTTTATTGTCCCAGCAGGTGGGAGTTATGTACCTTACAGATACTAGCATTTTCAATTACAATTCAAACAAGACACATCGATTTTTAAAGTGAAAATTTTCTGTTAAATGGTCTTAAAAGCATTCTGTACTGTTACAGAACTCTATCAAGATATTTAGAGAGCAGAGGGATCAGTAAAACAGACCAGAAACACATTTCACAGTCACAGATATATCTAATGAAAACTTCCTTCTATAGTTTTGAACAGAACAGTTAGGCATGCAAGTAATGAAGCCATATTTGATTCAAACTCACTGTAATTAAAGCCGTTATGAATCCTTAAGATCACTGCTGCCACCCACTACATCAATTTTAAATGCCTGCACAACCAGAAGATTAGCTCTGTGTCACTGGGTACCTGTTGTGCTATCTTTTTACAAAGTCTGCATTACTGATGAGTAGTCTACACTTCCAAAAAGATTATGTTGATATTCTAAATACTATGCAGATAGACTTTTCTACTTATCTCTGCACTTAAAAGTCAACAAGATAGAAGATCTCATATCCCTATGAGTGCAGTGTGTGGTATGTCATTACATTTTGATGCTTACGCTGTTTTGAAATGCAAATGCAAGATCTGTACCTGTTTTGGTGCAACCACTCTTCTTAATATTACTTATAAGTGATTAATTATTGGAGTAAACCATGGTGTTTTCCCGGAGCACAGGAAAAGAGTAAAAAATTAAAAACATTGTTGCTTAAGCAGCTGAACGTTCTCCATAATGTAGCCTTGGGCTCTGATCTCTCCGTTTCCCTCAATATGGGTAACTTCAAGTCTGAAAACCACATTTGGAATTGCAAGCCTAGTTTAGAATTTCCCTATGTTTCAGTGATTTTTAGAGGTACATTCAATTCTGGGTTCCGGAGACCTGTCCTTTTCTAAAGAATTGAACTGTACATAAAACACACAACACTATCTGAATTAAAGCAGTTAAAGTAGCTATGGTAGTTTCAGACAGACAAATAAATATGTTTCCCCTAGGTCTCTAATATTTTAATCATGGAAATATTAAGTGATTTTACAGCTGGAATCCCACTAGAAAGTAGACACTGTATACATTTAGCATATTAAGTACTCGTCATTCCTTGTGGGAGTAACTGATAAGAAACGCAAAACAGGAAAGTGGATTTGGCGTATGTGCGAGGGAAAGACTGACCTTCACAAAAATGTTATTGATGGAAAAAAAGCTGGTGCATTTACTGTCTACATTGGGAATACAGAACCAGCAGCCTTTCTACATTATTAATGTTTTAACCAGAATCAACATTTACCTTTCATTTCAACTAGCAAAACCCACTTCATTATTATTAGTTTTTTGTATCCTTTGTAATTCATTATGAGAATAACAAGTCACATCAATCCAGCCTGACAAATGCATCCAGCTTCCCGTTCTCTCATGCTTACCAAAGGTGCTATAGCATGGAGGGGTCAGGCTAAGTAAAATTTTAATGTTGAATCTCAAATAAAAAATAAAGCCCATCCACAAACTACCAAAAAATGCAATTTCTGGCCTCAGCCAGAAGCTCTCAAACCTATCCTGTCCTTTTCTGAAAAAAGTTGTTAAGATGGTGACAGTGGCACATGTTGGCTTGTTCTTTCAAAATCCTTTAGCATCATCAATTGCTGACTCTCTCCTCTGCATCTCTGTGGTCATATCACTAACTCAGATAAATTCTGGTCTAGAAAGTTACATACAGCTGCAGTAACACTTCCTTCCACACAAATATATTCATATGTTCAAAAATGAAGTTGGCTAAATGTGACTTTTTATCTTTTTATCTTCAAAGTACTTATCTTTAAAAGTAGGCAGATACATGTTGGCTCACCCTAGGTGCTCTTTTCAGAGGTGAAAAAGCAATAGTCAATTGATAAACATGAGCCTTTTCAAGCAAAATTCATGGAAACAAGTGATTGATTTTTGTTATATGGCCATAAATTTCATGAAAATGTGCAATCCACAAATATTAAATACTAGAGCTGTAGCTTATTCCAGAAGCTTGTTGCATAATAACATTACTTACAGCTGTTAGTGACTTCTTGTACACGTGAAGGCCTTTGAGATTATACTAAAACACTGCTAAAGACGTTATAATACTAAAGAATTATTTTTCTGGATTTTGTTGTTTATAACTTCTTTTTTGATTGAAAGAGGTAAAAGTTTTCTTTGATATACATAAGACCACACTGTCAGAACAAGAGTTTTTTTGATGTAGCCAAATCACTTTCCAAAACTACGTTTAAGGTTGACAAGGATAAACACAAAATCAGGTTATTTCTGTTTGCATCTCTCAGACTGATAACGTGACAGATTGTAATGTTTTTATGACTTTTGAATGGTATTCCACATTACAACATCATGTAATGAACTAGGAGGTAAAGAGCTAATGCTGTAGCTCCGCAGACTGTAGACAGTTCCAGTCTCTTGATCTCAGAAGAGAAAAATGAACTACAGCTCCCAGAAGACTTCATTGTTCTGTTTATATTTTCTGTTTGGAGGGAAAGATAAAACTGACCAGGAGTCATGAGTCTGTGTCTTTGCTCTCTGTGCTTCCTGACAATCTTGTCTACGGCATTAGAGTAAGGACTTCGGACACTCTTCTTATTTGATTTATTAGCTTCAGTTCAAATCATATTATGTTGTATTATTTCACATTGTATTTAGTAACTTAAGTTATTCCCTTAGCTCATTGTTGCTGTTTTCATTGTTTAGGCCTATGTCCCTACCATTTCCCTTCCCTACTTCCCCCTTTCCAGGGCACAGGTCTGTGGGTCTCACTGCCCCCTGTGACAGAACCAGGCCAAACTTTGACACAGATTTTCTTAATTTATTGTACACAGTAAAAAAAGAACTTATTCACTACAAAGTAAAGTAAGTCTACTTGTTTACTTACTAGTGAAAATACATTGGGATTAAAAACTGACCATTTCTCTTATTTTAGGACGGACTGTAGAATTCAGAGGATTTCACAAACTTCGGCTCAGGATAAGGTGCAAAATTTTGAACAGGCACACTCTTACAGATGCATGTGCAGAAGTTCAATATTCACATTTGTTTAATATTAATGACCACAAACACTCAAGTTGCAGCAAGTAGAGATTAAAGATGAACAGACACAGGAGACCACAAAGAATGCTCAATGCAAAACATCAAGTTAAATAATCATGAGACCAATAAAATTATCCTGGCAAAACCTATTGAAGTTGCATTTCAAATTACATTTTTCTTTCTGGTTTATATGGTTCATTCCAATAGCTCAAATTCTATTTTCTTTGGACATATCATACTGCTGTGTTTAAAATTCTGGCTTAGCTAAAGTCAGAGTAAGAACATCAGACATCCCTAGAGGGATTCCAGAAATACTAGTAGACATCATCAGTACAGGAAACTGAGCCTAGCACAGTAGGAAATATGGGGGGGGGGGGAAGTTTTTTTTCAAAAAGTATGAAGACTGAATGAAAAATAGGGAAATGCCAGGCTTGTAATACTATGCACCACAAATGATGGCATCACTCATAGATGGCCAGCATCCCAGGCCTGTATCAGGAAATATGCAATTTTACACAAGTAACTAAAAAGGGAATTTCAGACCCACATTTTGCTCATTAAATATCTCCTTTGTATTGCCACTTAAGTTAGTGGCAGAATACTGCCTTATTTTTTCTGACTTTATGGATCTCAGATGGTAGTTTTTATAATATTTCCTCATTTTCAGTTTGAAAAGGGATTCACATTACAGCTAAAAATTATGACTGCAAGTACATTTTCATAGGAAATATTTCATTTGTCAGATTGTACAGTAATATATCTAAACATTTAATTTTTGAATGAATGGTCCAGATAGCCATAGCACAGACTGTGATGGAGAGAACCATGAAAATAGGAAATCTTTTCTAACACATGTATTATGTAAATATATGGAATACACAGAATATGCAAGAATGTACAAAATATATTTGTATTCATGTTTCTTGTCTATGGAAAGTATACAGCTCATTAGCTTCAAACACTAATATCCCATCCTCCAACAAAATGAGTGGAGAAAGAACAATTTTTCATTCAAAAAATATACAGGTTGTAGATAGCTGTCAAAAAGCACAAAATGTATATTTTATTTATTATATAATTCACACAGAAGCTAGTGTAATGCACGAAATAAAAGTGGAGAAGAATTAGGAAGAATTTGAGTATCATTATATCATCAGGCAGAGTTAAAGAAGCATCAGTATATGTAGTTATATTTACAGTTTTTCTGATAAATGTGTAATTCTCTAGAGACCATCATTTCAATTATTCCAGCACAACCTGTTTGAGTCATCACCTGCAAGTCCAGTAATAGTTTCTCCTATGAAACTGTACTGTAAATTACGTCAATAGCTCCTGGCCTTGTCCTTAGTGGATGTAGGGAACGACTGATAAACACTATGGCAATAACAGTTAGAAGACCGTTATCAAGTACTCTTCTCCCACACTCTGAAGTCTTTTCCTTTCCAGACTAAACAAAAAACTAAAAAACTATTATTTCAAGCTTTCCTTGCACATCATATCTTCATACTTCTTATCGCTCTTGTTGCTGTCCTTCAGACTCTTTCTCTTTGCTTACATTTTTGTAAGAGTAGTGACCAAAGCTGAATTCATCAGTGTGGAGCAGAATAATGGCCTCCTGCCCTGAACTGGATGTTTCCATGAATTTATATGACACATTTATATTGTTACCAATTCAGTTTGCAAAGCATTACGCCTCTCTCCAGTTCTGCAAAGTTACTACCCAACTATGCTCCATTTTTCATTTGATCATTTCATTTCTTCTACCTAATTGCACATACAGACTTTGCAGTTCTCCTTATTGAATTTCAATTTATCTGAGATCAGTTTTCAATTCAGTGAGATTATTTTGAGCTCTAACATTATCCTCAAAAAATCCTGTAACTCCTCACAGCTTGGTGTCATTTTCAAATGTGGAAATTCTATTCCACCATCCAATTTATGTTGAAGGTACTTAATGAATGAGATTCCAGACATACAACTTAAAATAACTCTAGAGAAATGTTTCTAGTTTGACAGCAAAACAACTACTATTCTTAAGCTGATTTCTACCCACTAAGCATGTATGAAATTAACCTAGAACTTCAGTTCTATATTTAACTTTTATAAATTTGAGAAAGTGGGGTGTACAATAACAAACACACTTCCTCACATCCATAAAATCAGATAGTCTATCGAAGAAGGAATTTGATCAGACTCAAATCTACTTTAGTCCTTATAAAACTAGTTTATTTGATTCTGTTTGTCTCATTATCCCCAAATGAATGAGTTTTCTGGCTCCTTTTTTATTGACAGGTCAGTACGTTTTTATGCCCTCTGTTTACCTTTTCACAAAAACCAGCATCATCTTTGTGACCCACTGTGCTCTGATTCACTTAGACATCCTCCTCCTCCAAGGACTATTGAAAAGATTTGCTAACACTGCACTTATGAAGTAAGAAAAACAATCACCTATTATGTTATTAAAAAATGAAAATACAAGTCTATGGTGTTTAACTGTGAGAACAGAAGCCCAACACTGTTTTGATTGGTGGCAGGAAGCACTTCACCAATCCCATTTTGAGCTTGGGTAGAGAAATTGCCAAAGATTTCCATCAGATATTTTGGATTTGGAAGCCCTGCTTCGGAGGTAAAGATAAATTTGTTAAAAACCTGGAGTGCTTCATTCTACACATAGTCAGCACCCAGAGAAGTTCCTTGAAAGTTATGTGTATTTATTAGTACAGACATTGCCTTGGAACTGAAGGATTGCTTTAATTTTCCTTAAAGTAGTCTAGCGCAAACTTAATCAGCCTTTCATACTTCAAAATATATGGTTTGTCTGAATATGCATTTAAATTTATTGTACCATATTACATTTCTTCCCACTGAAATAAACCATGAAACCTGTAAACAAAACATGCTTATTTTTTGCCTTCTTCATTAGATCTGTACTCTTCTTTCCCATCTCTAATTCATTGAATCATAGAATAATTAAGTTTGGAGAAGACTAGTAAGATCAGCTAGTCCAACTATGTACCCACCCCCACCATGCCCTCTAAACTAAAGTCACCTCCAAGGTTGGTGACTCCACCATCTCCCTGTGAAGCCTGTTCTAGTGTCTCACCTCTCTTCTGAGAAAAAAGTTTTCCTGCTATCTCACCTGATAGAACTGTGGTGCAACTTAAGGCCACCTTTTGTCTTACCACTGCTACTTGGGAGAAGAATCCAAGTCCCACTCATAACTGCCTCCTTTCAGGTAGTTCTAGAGAAAAAGCATCCCCTCCTCTAGGCTGAACAATCCCAGTTCCCTCAGCTACTCTCTATAAGACTTGTGCTGCAGACCCTTCACAGCTTTGTTGTCCTTCTCTGGACAAGCTCCAGGGCTTCCATTTCTTTTTGTAGTGATAAGCCCAAAATCGAACACACTACTTGAGATACGACCCCACTAGTGTCAAGTACAGGGGATGATAACCTTCCTGATTCCATTTTCCATACTATTTCTGATAGAAGCCGGGATGCTGTTGGCCTTATTGGCCACCTGGGCACACTGGTGGCTCATGTTCAGCTGGCTGTCAACTAACAGCCCCATATCTTTTTCCTCCACGCGGCTACCAGGCACTCTGCCCGAAGCAGGAAATATTTTGATATTCATAGCAGGACTCAAAAAGTCTTTACTGTACTTGCAGCATCAGGCTTACAGTACAAGCCTATTACGGAATAAGAATACTTCTTTCCTTCTTCTCTGACTTCAAGAAAAAAGAAGAGTTTCTAGGCCAAAGTTAAGTCTCTCTGGATTTATTATTAAAAACACACTTTGAAATATTTCTATTTCAGTTTGCTTAAAAATACTTAAGAACATTTCACTTTTGTGGAGTTTTGTATTCATTTATTCAACTTGGGAAGAAAACTAGCACTGCAAATTCAAGCATTCAGAAGATGGAGTCTGCCTGAATAGAACAGAATTTACCGCTATGTTATTGTGAATTATAATATTATGAATTATAGCGTTTTTCTTAATTACATTAGCATAATTTCCATACAACTCCAATTAAATCATCCAGTGCATGGAATAATGAATAACCTTTAAGCAATTTAATATATTTTTTTTCATTTACTTTCCTCAAGGATAGGAATTATTCAACATTTTCCGAAGACCGTATTTTAAACTTCTCTGAGTACTACATGGTATAGTTTTGTGTGCCTATGGGAGTGTTATATAAGGGGCTATTATAATGTATATTAGTTATTGTATACAGAATTCAGTTTGAAAAGTACAGTATGGAATTGAAGAAACGAAAATATATATTTTTCGACTAACATGGCACAGTACTTTGCATGACCAGTTTCATGTTGCTTAATGTCAAGCCTTAGGTTTAAATATTTTGCAGTTCTGCAATCAGATGCATCTCATCCCCTGTTGCAAGTACTTTGTGACCAGCTGAACATGCTACTTAATTGATGGATCAACCTTGTCTAGGTACAGAAAAGGAGAGGACTCAGTTCCCTCAAAATCTTGAGCTGAAATTTTCCTGCCTTTCTCTTATACTTTCTCTACTCTAAAAAAAAAAAAAAAAAAAAAAAAAAAAAAAAGACAGTAGCAATCCACAGCCAAGAATCATATCTCTATTTCTGGTTCATTCCAAAGATAGAGGTAGTGTGCAAAGAAATGGCATGATAATTTCACAATGATCATGAAAGAAAAGGAGTTAAATTTAGGCCATTTCCTAGCCTTTTAGTGACTGACTTGATCCTTCAGTAATGCTCTCTTCACTTGGCTGGGTTTTGGAAGAGTTTTGTAATGACTGTAATTCTCAACTGTGCTCACTCATCAGTTCTATTTCTAGGCTGATGCAAAGGGGGAACTCTGCGGATAGCTGACCTGATATACTAAAAGGCTTCTCATTTCACAAGCTCTTATGCTTTCTGATCTTCAATAATATAGTTTGTCAGTTTTGCAGTTCTTATTCAACCTGGAGTCCTATCAGAAAATGCCAGCAGGCTTTCTCTGAGATGAGAGCTTCTGCAGCAACATTTAGGTCATGGGAATCTTTTCAGTGACTTCAACAGCCAGTGGATCAGATTTTAAAAAGATGCCAAAAACGAGTGCTTCTCTGAATTTCACAGAACTATGAATTCTTCAGATCACTATTCAGAAAACTTGCAACACACTCTAGTATGTACACTTACTCACGACAACAGGCTTAGTCTGCAAGGCTGGTGTCTGTATACAGAAGGTCTTGACCTGTTCATACATTACAAGAGAGATTCCAAGGCTCAGAGCTAAGGTAACTGAGATCTTTGAAGTAGATCATAAATGTAAGTAGTGTACAAATAACACAGTGGTTTTGTTTCTTGCTAGAGGAAATTTTCAGTATATTTATAAAGTCCTTTGATGCTCCCTGTAAATTTGCAAACAAGAGGCCACAGGTCCTCTTGATGAAACTTTGGTTTTAAATATATGTAAAACAAGTTGCTGAAAGTGTTTGGAGAAGTTTGAAGTAAACAAACAGGAGGTTAGACATACATCACCAAAACATGGCTTAGTTAAATTTTAAAGGATCAACTAGGCAAGTTTTCACTCTCACATGTTACAAAGGGTTGTTAAAATAGCTCTTTTTAACTAGATATTTAAACTAAGAGCGCAATGTCTGAACAAGAGATTAAGATATACACTGGCTATGCATTTCAGTGCTTTTTAAACAAATCCCCACAAACTATCCTCATTAGAATTATACACACATTTACAAAAAAAAAAGTCTCCCCTTTCTAGAGCAGAATCCAAGCAAACTTTGATGTGTGGATTTGAAATGTCCAAGTAATTTTATCCTAAACAATGAGAAGTCTCAGGACCTCTTGTCATACTGTATGTTCTATTTGGAAGCAAATGTAGAGAGGAAGACTGACATAATATATATGGAAATTAGAAGTAGGGCTGTGTGCTACATGTTAAGTAAAACTGAAACAGATGCCAGCTTAACTGAGAAATCTGGATAGCTTGTTGGTCAGGACTCATGATCAGATAGAAAGCTTGTTTGAAATGAGCTGGAATTTTCAGCTTGTTTGACATGTACTGTCTAGCCAAAAGCCCACTCTCAACCTTGCTAACTGGAACAGATACTTCAGATGAAAAATATTTTATGGTTGTCCCAAGCAACAGAAACAATGAGATTCTGAGCATTACCACATAGCATATGAAATGAAAGGAAAAATGTATGTGTCCTTACATCATGTAAATGCTGACAACTTTTGTATTTGGCACTTGAAGACCACTTTCCACTCCTCAGAAAGAGGTAGTGCTACAGTGTACTTCAGAGGCTTTTTTAAACTCCTCTGAGAGACACTAGTGTATGATATATTAGTAGCTGTGGTTAAAATAACCCTTTTGTGGAACCAGACAGGATGTCATCAGCAGTACCGAAAATGTCTTTTCAGTGGCACACAAAATAAAAATTGTTGGTTTCTACAGACTTTGATCCACATATGTCATCATTGGTCTCCACAACAAACTACAAGAAATATCAAAATAGGATTCTTTTAAAATTCTAGTTTGTTTCGCATTTATCACTCTTGCTTTCTTATTTCATAGCATGCATAAATCTCGGTCTTGATGATGGCTAGATATGTTTGTAAAATCTGAGTTTGACATGCATACTTAAAACGTGGGTTTTCTGCAGTTTTCTTCCAGTTCATCCAAGTGTAGAGGGGACAATGCTCACACATGTAAAAGCCCCACTTTAAGTTATACTGTTTTGCACTGACACGGTAGTCCTTTTTTTTTTTTTTTTTGAGTCCACAAATATGAAAATATCTTGCAGAAAAATAAAGCTAATTGCATACACTGAAAGTATTCCTTGGTAGGGTCTCCAGTGTAGCAGCTATAGCCAGCATGCTCATCAGTGAACAAACTGACATTTTGATTAGCTTTTACAAACATTCATCTTTCACTGTCCCAGCCATTTGAATGAGACTAGGCAACCCTTTCATCTAAATGAGATACTGTTGCACACTGCTTCATTAGCTCACATAAACCTGCTGCTGCAAGCGTCCATTACCACAACCTGGTAGTAACATACTGATTTTCAAGCTGAAACTACTTCTCTTGAGACTAGAGAGCATACGGCTGATTGTGAGATCTGCTGGGTAAAGCACATTGATGTCTTAAAAGGGAAAAGATGGAAAAAGTTAGGTGTGAATCTTTGTTAATTTATTATTGTTATTACTATTACAGTTCTGAAAACAATAATTCATTCTTGGAAACTGCTCTTTTGGACCTAAAGTGCTTCAGACTAAGTTTATTACCCAGATGTAATTCATAAGCACTGGAACTATAATCAGTAGTGAGATCATATTAAAACTATTAGATTTTGAGCTACAAAAAAGTACGGAAAGGCAGCACCAGGGACTTTTGGTACATGTGATTGAGATCATAATTAAACACCTGTTGTACAGAGCCAAGCCAGACAGCCAGACAGCTATGCAATCTGTAGGAGTCCTTCTGTGAAATGTTTAATGGGCTTTATGTTAGAATATAAAGAAAACTGTTTTAGCACACACCAGAGGTCGACACAGTGTCCACTTCCAAAATAGCTGTAGGAGAAAAATATAATGAAAATGATCTTTCAAATAAGATTCCAATTTTTCCAATAAAAAAGTTTCCACACATTTATAGATCATTATTTGGTGTATCTAAATTTCTGTGTTTAGCAGTGTAACAAGTCAAACATTGAAACTTTTTTTGGCTTAACAGGTAGAACAAATTATATTAAGTGGAAAATTTAGACACTTCAAAGAGATTTCACCTTCCAACATTTTAACACATTGATAAGACATAACTATTTCTCTGAATGCACTCATGAAATTTTCTCTATGCTGGATAGTGAGCAGTATCCTATTCGCAGCAGAAACACACATGCAAAAGAAAGAAAATAAAAATGTGACAGAATTAGGTGAATGTTCATGAAATAGTGTTTAAAAATTGGAGCCTAAAGGCAAAGATCTCAACAGTAGAGCTGACATTGGCTCCATGGATATATGCTCCAGTCTTTTCAGATAAAAGTGTACTGCAGCTTTAATCCCTACTGAAAACAGTACTTTTCAGAACAGTTTAGGCAACTGTAAAATCAATACAAAGAGGGAAGGCAGAAAGATTCTTTCAAGCAGAAAATGTAAAGGACCTGTTCATACATACTATGCATCCATGGATGAGGTTGTAGTGTGTTGAGGCTGAAGTGCCACATAGCTGTAGCTAAGAAGAGCGTGTGATCAGACAACCTGTAGAACATACTAAGCAGTTCTGTTTCAGTAATGATTCACAACAGCTAAATGGGTAGAGTGGTCCCTGAAAGTAACAACAGTTTACATATGACCACTGCAGGGAGTGGTCCCTTTTTACATCCCTTCATTCAGATCTACAGCACAGAAAATTCTCACACTCCACTACTTTGCTTCCGTGCTCATCTTTCTTCATGAATATGCTTGGACCACATGCAATCCAACAAGATCCCTCTAATACTTCCAGAAGTCCAACTGTTTCCCAAAGACTCTCCCACATCCTTTAGTTTGTCTGTTCTGGAAAAAGATATGCATGTACTGGAAAATCAAAAAAAGCAGCAAAACAACTGCAGTAATTTATGTTTTATAGAGCCTAATACTAGATAAAAAATAAAACCACATTGACTGGATTTGTGTACGTGTGAGTGAAAGGATGACAAACCACTGCTCCACAATGCTTTGTGAACTCCGCTCATTACAAATGCTTAGCTAGGAGACTCAACAGTAGCAGAAATGAAACACTGCATTACATTGCTTAGGTAATTTAATGGTTCCTGAGCTTCTACTTCATAGTCTCAGAGAGGTGCAGGTAGGAAAAACAATACCCAGTGCTGGAGAGTGCAATAGGGTGACAGGCAAAGCAAGAACAGATACTGTGAAAGAGAGGCATGCATTCAGCCTTCTGTAGGTGCCCAAGTGCATAGGGGAGAGGTAACAGTCTCCTGAAAACTCACTGCAAGAAGACAGCAGCACTAAGGCAAGATGCCTTGATAACTCATCTCTTATCAGGACCCCAGAATGGGGAACGGAATTAGAAGCAGCAGATCTCTCCTCCTGAACACACATAAATTCCAAAGGTCACCTCTGCTTACAGCTTTTAAATGCTGGAGAATTCACCACACTGTCAGCCAGCCCTGGGATCAGCAGGCTCAATGCGATCAGGTGAAAGAAACTCACAGTTCCAGCTAAATAGGGAGTAACAGTTTCCTACTGCAAGTGTCCCTTATTGCTTATTGCCCCCATAAACTTCCTTCTTGGGAGCATTAGAGAAAGAAAAGGTGGAATAGTTGAAGCAACGGGAAATTTTTATTCATCTTAAACATAATTTAATGGACACACAGTTCTTCAGTCCTCAGAATCTAACATGTGGTCCACTGAAGTTAGCTATATTATTAGGCTGTGTCAGACAAACCAAAGCTCTTCATTATCCCTTCTCTAAAACAAACAGCTATTTGTCTATTTAATCCAGTTTCACATTTTCCTGGATGGTCTGCTCATGTGAAACACAGCCTACTTCTTCTTTCTTCCTTCCATCATTCCCCATTCATCCTCTCCCGTCATCCTTTCATCAAAGCCTGCAGCATGCTCATCAGTTCTGCTAAATACTCACCTAGTCCAATCTATTCTCGGACATATTATTAGTCTCTAATCCCTGGAAAATAATATTGTTCTTAAAAAGCTCTTGTGTGAAAAAGTTAAAAATGTATTTCAATCACTATAAACAAATACTGAGAGTTTCCATTGAGCACTAACAAATCCTGGATGGAGAAAAGAGAAAATTGCTTCAGTTTTCTGATCTGCACTTGTAAGCCCAATCCAGTTAAATTCAGTTAAAGACAGCCATGCTAGCTTTATTAACATTGCTAGATCAGAGGTTTAGACAGCAAGCCGTCAAATGCTCAGTACCGTCTTCTGGCACATCTTGAACTCTAAAGTTCAGAGCCTTCTAAAAATACACAATGGGAACTTCAGGGCCAGCTGGCAGCAGCACCTCTGCCCCACAACACGCTGTGGGCATGGGGACGGCCACAACCCTGCACCCGCAATGCCATCTGGGTGAGAAGTCATGAGAGTGACACCAGCATCAGTGGTAACAGCATGACACACAGAGTGAGCGAGGGTTGCCAGATTTACCCACATATTCACTGCCCCTCTGAAATCAAATCTCCAGACAGGATATTGCTGTATGTAAGGTGTGAGAAGGACAGCATCAAAACAGCTTGGAGGAGAAGGAGCATTACAGTGGCTGTAGAATTATTACATAAAACACTGTATTTATTTTTGGAAAGCAATAATGTAGAGAGACAGAAAAAAAAAAAAAGGCATAAAATACAGCTGAAAACTAGAAGGATTGATTTCTCCTGTCTTATTTCCAGTTCTGATGTCTAATCCACATTGTAATATGATAGCAGTGAAAATTTTCTGCTCCTGTTTTCCTGCAAATCCGAGAGCTCCCAATGCCATTTCTGCAGTTGACTCCAGGCTCACTCCTGTACAGCCTCCTGATATGTTTAATTGCACAATGCTCTCATCCAGTTTTTTTGGCTTTTATGCAAAAAATTCTTTACAGTAGGTAGTGAAGAACTGCTTTAAAATCCAAGCACAAATGTTAATGTTCCAATGAAAACATAAGCATTTTGTATATTATTTAATATTTGTTCTAATGCTTCTTGCAATTTTTTCATACCTTCAAGGAAGTGATAAAAATATTGGGCTCAAAAGGTACAACGTATATTCATTAACTCTACTTAAAAACAGCAGCATCACATTAATTAAACACCATTCCATATTGCACACCTAAAAAGTACTGCATTTTAAAATTGCCAGCTGCATTGCACACAAACATCGAACCGCAAAGAAAGCAAAAGAACAAACCAGAAATTCTTCTTATTTTGCATACACTATATAATTGATTTTACAATCCTTTGAAACATCTGCAAGTTGCCTTCAGGCACTTTATGTATCTAAAATGAAAAAGATATATATTTATGATTTATTTTGTTAATTTGCATTACTACCTGGATCATATTTTGCAAGGATATACTTGTTAGAAATACATCTAAAGCATTAGGGAAAACACACGTTTTTCTTGAGCATATGGAGAGAAGCTTTCTTGTTTCCTATTGTTCTTTAACAAAAGTCCATTCACTCCCACCAAGCACTTGCTTCTCTCTGCCCCTTTTAACTTCAGCTCATAGAACTGACAGATCAGCTAAACTTTTTCCTCCAAGACTACAAATGTCTCTGTAGTGCAACTACTGTTTTTGTTATCTAGTAAACAGCAGGCATAAGGAGATAATTTTACATGCATATTTGCACAACAACAGTAAAGACTCTGCTTCTGAACTGCATTTTCATCTCCTTTCCATCACTATATTCTTTAGGGGAATTTGAAGAGGAGTAAATGCTGACTACTTATCCTGTATTCTGGTCACCTTTGTGCCAAATACACCTTGATGTCGCTGATGAGGACAAGGAAGCAGCAGATTGTTAAAATGTATAATGAAGAGTGTTGGCACCAGGGACAACTGTCTGAGTAAACAATATTACATTAAGCCTGAGGCTCACACAAAATTTTAGACCTAAATATGGTTGGTTAACTATGAGGCTGTACAGAGCACAAGCCTATAGGGCCCAAGCAAACCTCTGCTTTCAAAGGAAGCCCTGAGCAGAACACACAGACTCGTACACTTGAGTAAAGTATGAAGATGGGCTTCAGAGTTATTGAAATCTACCACTGTAATATTCCAACACTGGTAACAATACTGACATCATTCATGGAGTGAGCAACATATTTCTACTTCATGGGGACTTATCCCTGAAGAAAGCTGTGGATGCCCCATTCCTAGAGGCACTTTAGGCCAGGTTGGATAGGGCCCAGGGCAGCCTTATCTGGTGGGTGACAACCAGCTCACAGCAGTGGGTTGGCACTAGATGGTCTTGGAGGTCTCTTTCAACCTAAGCCATTCCATAATTACACGGTTTTATGATCTCTGCATTGAGACCTCTTTATTGCTTGCCTCCATTCACCACGAACAGCCTTGGTACCTAAGAGCAAAGTGTCGCAAAGATGAGAGCAGAGCAGTCAGCCTGCTTTTACCAGCAATCCACTGTAGTGTGGCTCTGCCCTATTACACCTGGTAAGGTAACTCTACCTGAAGCATCAAGAAAGTGCTTGAATGGCCTTCAGATGTATGACCAGGTGTCATTTCTCTTTGTAGAAAAACTTGAGATTTACTTCTGCAGTCAAACTGTGTGGCAAAACCCAGGATGAATTAGGCTCCAAACCCCAGGAACTACATACTCTCTAATTCACACTTCTGTCCTACTGCACATGAGGTACTTATAGGGCAAGAGTAGACATGTGTTTGAATGTATTAAAAAGCTGAGAATGCAGCCCCACGTATTTGTACAGCTGGTGAGTCAATGTTAAAATGACAAACTTCAGAAAACAACATGCACACAAGCACGCAAAGAGAGTGGTCCAAAGTCTTGGCGGAATTACCTCATTATCACTTGGATTGTACTGTGTCACTGGTGATATCTTAGGATGCCTAGGGACTTGTGCAATCATACTTTTACTACTGTAAATCTAATATGTTATCGACAATTAAGAGAGTAGCACATATTCATTGACTTCAAGGGAGTTAGTCTGGATTTGCACATGTTAAATTACTGTTAGAACAATACAAGCATGCGCACCTGCAAGAAATAAATTAAAAATGTACTAAATTGTATTTAGCATTACTTTGAACTCTATCCGGAGGAAGTATATCATGGCACAGCCCTGTACCACTCCAAGATAATCCATGGAATAATGAACTCCTTGCTGAGCTCTTCAGTATTATTAATGTGAAGAAAAATTGGCACAAGTTGGAAATGCTAAAATATTCAAGAGTCTGAGTGATGAAGGAAGATCAAGAAAACATGAACAAACAAACAAGCCAAAGCATGGTCAGCAAGGCTGAAAAATGATTGCAAAGCAACATAACAACGATTCTGTGTATGAGTGCCCTATGTACAGATGAGAGAGGATTAGGATGGTGTACAAAAGTATAATTCACTGTTACAAAGAGTTATAAAATAGAAAACAAAGGCTCACAGTTAAAAAATAATTCTTCTTCCTGAAATAACAGCTCAGAAGAAAAGTTTCTGTGCTTAGGACATTCATTACTGAACAAGAAAAAGCGTTACAAAAATGTGCTGGAGCAAACACTTTTGAACTAAAATAAGATGGATTACAGAAGTTCATGATTTCTGATATTTCTGATTTCAGGATTCTTACATTTATAATACATGTCATCTCATACTGTCCGAGTCTGCAAGACAAGGATCTCACAACGATATTTTGTGCATGTGCCTATGTGTGTGCACATGTAGTTAGGAACAGAGAAGTGTGTGTACATGTACACATATCAGGAGATACTAAGATATCATTTTTACCTGGGGCAAAAGTTACAGAAGTGTTCTGAATTCAGACGTATCTTGAATAGATATTTATCCTGTTGCTTGGGGGAATGAGACATAAAAGCTCAAAGAAACAAGAGAAGTTAATGAAAGAGAGCCAAATTTTCTGCTGGCATAATTTCATTAGAGGGAAGTGCAGCTGCCCCCACATACATAGCAGAGAAGGCCGCTTGAATGATGAAGAGAGAAGTGGGAGTGAGCCTAAATATGTGGTTTCAAATTGTATTTTTCATTCTCAGCACAAATCCTAATTGCAACATAAGGCAATTTTTATTTATTACTCATTTCAGAATTTTCATAGCTTATATATATGTTCATTGCCTTGGATTTCACAACTTTAGAATGAGTATCTAAGATTGTTCTGACATACATATTCACTATAAAATATGCCTTATACTGAAGAAATGTACTATCTTCATCCTATTTTTTTCACTTCTATAAAAATAATACACAAAACAACAAAATTCAGTCTTCAACAATTTATAGTTATTTTGGGAACAGTAGTTTCCTCCAAGTAATGAGGTAAATAGTTCTTACAGAGCACCTAACAGCAATTTAATTAACATTACAAAGTTTTAAAGGTGATATCCAACGGGGGTAAAATCCATTGCAGAACACAGGGATGTTTGTGTTCAAAAAATGTTTAGATACTGGGACATGGTTTATTGGGAAATAATAGTGGTAGGTGGACGGTTGGACTGGATGATCTTGGAGTACTTTTCCAACCTTGGTGATTCTATTATTCTATAATTCTATGATGCGTATGTCTGTTTGAAGCATTTGGGGATTACTAATATATGGAAATAACAAGATCTGTTCACTCATAACTGCAAAAATGTAAAATTCCAAGTGCAGGAGAATTTTCTAGTGACATGCACAAAATTCACTAAGTTAGGCCACGAGTTAGCAGGCCTGAAGTGAGGCCAAAGGACTAGCAGCCTTCCCAAGCTAAATGCTTCCCCACATTCGACTATCCAACCCTACAGCAAATCTCTGAGTCTCAATCAGTGCAGATGACAGAGGATTCTGGGGCCATGTGATTAATGTCCCCTCTCTTTGGTGGGGTGTGGGAACCATCTGGTGGATGTGCAGAAAGGAATTCTGGTCTTCCACCACCCAAAAGACTACTTCTCTGGATGCCTTCCTGTGCAGCCTGCTGCAGGGGGCCTGCTTTAGCTTAATTAACTTAGATTAGACACGATGATCTCTGCAGGTCCCTTCCAACCCCTACAGTTCTGTGATTCTCACAGACAGTTTAGTGGCTACTTAGGATATTAAAAAGTTCCAATTATGAAAACAAGAATTTACAGTTATCACTCAGATTTAATCTCTGTTCTTTATCTTTCTCAACATAGTTCAGTTCATTCTGTACTTTGTTTTATTCTATTTTATTTGTGTAGGGGCAGAGCATAAAAAAAGGAGTGAAAAGTTCACTTATTTGATAACCTTGTATCTCCTACTTGTAAGAGTTATTTAGGAAACATCTGGAATTGGAACTTCTGCCTCTTTGCGACTAAATTAAGATGGAAATTATTTTCTCTCTCATTTTTTTACTATATACAATGGAGAAAAGAAAGTATTGTCTGCTCAATTCTTTGGATGTAAACTATGCAAACATTTTTCTTTAGGCTATAACTCTTCATCTGGATTCCAGACCAATGGAGGTACCTCCCTGAGTCCTGATTGAGACAACAAAACACCAAGACCAATATTTCAGTCCTCAGCAATTTCACACTAGCTAGTTCCAGGTAATGTTTAAAGAAGCAGCATGTTTTTCTGGCAGCATTTGTTTATTTGACAGGGCTGCTTTAGCTCCCAATCTGAGGTTCCTATCTCTCTCAAGGGGCTCAAGTGCAAGCAACAGGCATTTATGGTTTTGAATCCCACTCCAGGAGCCAGGCATACAAAAACCATGGTTGTTTGACACAGCATTCCCTCACTTTGTCATACTGATTTCATGCAGTCACTATCTACTGTGTTTTACTTTCAAGTGTGCTGTGCATATAACATACAGCAAGCGTAATCATTTACTGGTAAACTGTATTTTGAAGTTCATTCACTATAATTTAATATAAAGTTTTCAGGTATTAATGCTATAGACCCTTGTAATGGATTGGGCCACTATATTTGAAACATTATACAGGATGACTGTGGAGTGAAAACTATCTTAAGTTCTCAAATCAAAGGTCATCAGTCACTGTAGGCATCTGTCACTCAAGTGCAATGATCCAGACTTTTTCCTAGAAAAGGAAAGTAATTTTCCTTGGGAAAGTAATCAGCTGTGAAGGTGCTTTGGTGAGAATTGCAATATTGCTACAGAAAGCTAATTCTGTCTATCCAGATCTAAAAAGTATTAATTCCTTTTGTTTTCTTCTGAGCTATTAGTGAATATATCTAAGAGCAGACTGAATACACATTCTTGTTCCAGTTATTATTCCTTGCTCTAAGGTAAATACTTTATAGACATATTTTTGTTTTTTAATGAGTGACATGTGAGTTTCCATTGGGTGCCTAAGTCTATTAAAAAAGCTGTGGTATGGGGCTACCAGACTTGTAAGGTACGTAAACCACACAGTGAATAGCGACTGTATTCCTATTCAATGGTTAAAATGGTTAAAAGCACAAAAGAACCATGGGAACCTTGCTCCAGTCTTTATTTCTATATTTAGTAAAACAAACCTTAATTCTTTATTTGTCAAATTACTATCTGTTACAGTTTGAACTTTCCTTAAGCTTTACTCTCTTAATGAAGTTTAATCTGCCTCTGGCTTAAAGCAAAAGAGCTGTTCGTGTGTATGCAGTGTGAATGTGGTTTTGCAGAAAAGGAAGTATTCTGAAAGGTAGGGGCTAAAATCAATGGAAAATGGAAGCCAGCCTCTTGCCCTTGTTTTTCCAGCTGTCAAATTTTACTCTAATAAAGTGGACAGTATTTCCTTACAACCCCATTAGTTTTTCCTAAGCAAGCTGACAATACCATTCACTGTTCTGTGAATGCAATCTCCATAATTTATGCTATTCTTCTATGAGAAATGCCCTGAACCCTTGCGTTTAGAAAAAGGAACCTTTCAGAAATGTGTTTGGAAGCCCAAAGATCTCTTCTACTTTATTTTACTTTTTTCACTTGGGCAGAAGACTAGATACAGAAGGCAGCAACTATGAATCAAATTGGAGGAGACAGTAAGTGTGAAGAATTGTCAGGGCTGTGCACAATTTAGCTTGGCAAAATAGCACACGGTCTCTTAAGGAGCTTAGAAATAAATAACAATGGATTTTAAAGAAAAGGAAGGACATTAAAGAGACCAGCTCTATAAAATCCTTCTATAATTACACCATTTGAAAGACAGCAAAAATGGGGGCTGGGAAGGGTGCAGAAAGTAGGAACTCCACTATGTAAGAAAATGTATGATTCCACATAGCATCTTCTGTTAAAATTGTGACTAAAGAGCAGATAATCAGTTTTCTGATCCATAGTTCTGTAACATGTGAATGTTTCTTCAATGTGTTGCACTGTTTAAGACTGAATGGATTTAGCTACTAACAGAAGATCAGAGGAGGAACAAAAACTCTGCAGCCACAGAAATTCCACTTTGCATTTGTAGAGGTTACGGTTGCTCCCTCAGTGCTTACATTTCTTGAGTATTTGCAAGTCTCAGTTACTATGAAATTTTATTTTATCAGCATCTCAATGAATAAAGAGGCAGCATGAACACAAAATATGTTTTAGCAGTATTAGAAAGTTTATAAACATTTTAGGTATCTAATTTTTCTTCTGAAATATTGAAATATTAAGCTTCTTTTCTTTAAAAATGCTTTGGAGCTGATTTTTTTACTCTTTTTATTTTGAAAAATGTTGATTTCATTTTGACTTTGCAAAATTAAAGTCAAACCAGTAAGGCCAGTATTTGGATTTTTTTTTTTTCTTCCACTAAAGACCTGAAATACAGGGAGAAATGTTCTCACTCTTAGTCCAATTCAGAAGAATCTTATTACTCTCAGCATAAGGGGAAAAAGACAGCTTTAATGAGATAGATATATAGAGATAATGAGACATATTTAATGGAGTACAGGAGAAACAGAAATAAATTATCACTGCCCATTCATCCCTAGATTATACCCACTAGCTAACACAAGTGTCAGAACAGCTCTCCTGAGAAAGAGATTGCGCTTTGCTTTTGGTTTCACCCCTGCTTCTCAACTGCAGTGTAACATTCTCTCAATTAGGAAAATTAAATTCTCAAATATGAAAATATTAACAATATGAGGCAATACAATTACAGGGAAGTGCTGTTTCCTTAACCTTTGCATGAACTTGTAAATTACTGATTTCTTTTTGCAGCAGTTGCTTGACATGCCTCATTTTAGTTGCTGCCAGTTGTCATAAGATAACAAAGCACACAGAAATCTTTAATTCTGCCTCACCAGACAAACCTCAACAAAAATCTTAAGTAAAGTTGTGTGGGGTAGTGGCTAAAGAGAAAAGAGGAGACAACAAACCTGCAAACCAACTTTGCCTCTATAAATAATACAACGTGGCAATTACTGGTATGGGCAGGGAAAAAAAGGACAGCAGCAAATGTGTAACACTCCTGTCATTCCCAAGGGATCAGCCAGGGCTGTCCTCAGGGCTCTAAGTGCCAACTACACTTACACAGACTTTGAAACATCTGAAGGAGGTGAACTTTTCGTGTTGAAGTAGGGATGTAAGAAAAAATAATAGAATCATAGTATATCCCAAGTTGGAAGGGACCCGTAAGAGTGGGGCCCAGGGCAATCTGAGCTACTACGTGATCTAACAGATGGTAGCCCTGCCTGTGGCCTGGGGGTTGGAATGTGTTAATCTTTAAGGTCCCTTCCAACCCAAGCTATTCTATGATTCTATGCTTCAATGTTGAGTATCATTAGATTCAACTCCTGGCTCCACAGAGGACCATGCAGAAATCAGAACTAAATCTGAGAACTTTGCCCAGATGCTTCTTGAACTCTAGCAACATGGCGCCATGATCACTGCCCTGGGGACACTGTTTCCAAGGCCCAACCACCCTCTGGTCTGGAACCCTTTCCTGATATCCAATCTGACTCTCCCCTGACACAGCTCCATGCCGTTCCCTCGGGCCCTGTTGCTGTCACAGAGCAGAGCTCAGCGCTACCCCTCTGTTCCCTGTGAGGAGCTGCAGTGGCCATCAGGCCTCTGCTCAGTCCTTTGCTTTGGGCAGAGCAAACACAGGGACCTCAACCTTTGCTCTTCTGTTCTGCCATCCAGGCCCTTCTGCATCTTCATTCTATTTTTTAATATAATTTCAATCTAATTTTCACTAGCAAGTTGAAAACACTCTTAAAGAGAAAAAAAAACACTGAAGTGTCATGTATCACTCTGTTCACAGCATGCCTTCTGTTACAACGGAAAAAGATAAAATGTAGATTTTTCAATACTACTAGAAAATACTATAATGATACAAAGGTCATTAACATCACTGGATTTCAGAAGGTTTGCTTTTTGCTAAATTAAATGTCTTTATTTGTTCTTGTGTTATGTCAAAATTCCATAGAAACATAGAAGGTAGACAAAGATTGCAGTGGTTCATACCGTATATGTTTTGGACAAAGATCTGTGGACTATTTTAAATTTTAAATGCATCAGTTTCAAGACACATAAATAAATACTGATTTATTTTAAGTTTGTACCACAAGGTTTTGTAACACAAAGTTCTGTAAGACAGCCTTCGTTTCGAGTGTGCTTGCGGTATCCATAAAATTGAGCTTGGAATGAAAGCTAGAAGAAACAGACTTTCTGTGCCTTTTTCCCCCTCAAGAGTTTCCTTAGGTTTTAACATTCTCGCTTGCTTCTTTCTGGGGTCTTATTGTATCTAGACTGCTCAGGTTACATTGGAGCAACAGTTTTCAGATAATAATAATAATAATAATAATAATCATCATCATCATCATCATCATCATCATCATCATCATCTTGCAAGACTTACTCTAGCATTCTGGATCACCATGCATGTCACTGTCTGCCTAGGACCACATCAAGGCACAATACCCTCTTTCCTGTGCTGAGTACTGATGTACCATAAACAGTAGGTTAGAATTTCTGTCTGGATGGGATATGTACACAAGCAAAAATGCTTAATCCTATAAAACCATTTGCATGCATTATGGTCACAAGCAGAGCAACACTAAGTCTGTTATTCCCTTTACCTTGCTTTCAGTCTCCTTTCTCGTGTGTTGGAGACAAGGCAGAAAAGGTGTGGCAGCTGGGCAAACAGAGGCAGCATATTTTGCTATGAACTGTGACCCCCAGATCCCAAGGATTATCTAGGGAAAAGAACCATTGCTTTATCCAAGAACAATCTTGGTGTTTTCTATCATTGAGAAAAACATGAAAGCATTTTTTTTCTTCTAACAATTTTGAAAGAAAATGGTTTTATTTGTTCTTCAAAATATATCTTCATTTTTTCTGTTTTTTCTTATCATTGGTATTTATTATAGTAGATAACAGCTGCTGAAAGCTTTCAATTGCAGAGCTTTTGAAGGCTCACGGAAGCATCAAGCTAATGTTTTCAAATGGCTCTGGGATCTGAACAGTTATCCTCAGGATTAAGGAAGATGAAATGAAAACGAATACTTCTTTTCAGACAAAATCCACCTGTCCTTTACCACACGGAGAACAAATCTATTTCACAAAGGGGAGTTTAAACCAATGAATTATTATGTTTTCTAGTTTATAATTCATATAAAATCTTTTATAGTCCTATTTTGATATTACCAACTGTGGGTTCCTTCGATGACAAGAGTTAGACATTTTAAATTAATAGGGAACTGGTAATGGATGCTTAGGCTTTTCATATTTAACTGCTTGTACAGATTGATTTATGCACAGAGATTGAAAGGTATTCTCAGAAAGTTCTAAGAAAACTTTTGTGAAAGTGGCTGGCAGGCTATTTCCTCATGATACTCAGGCCTCAAGAAGTACTCAGTAACTACCAGAGGGAACAACACTCATATTTATCCACAGTCTCAAAAAACCCACTTCGGTAGCTTCATGAAACACACTGGGGACAATGAAAGACTCCTTTTTTCTTCCCCAGCTGAACACTGAACAACTTAATGAGAGTTACAAACACACACATATACATGGTCCTTACTGCAAGCCTACTCAATTTGAAATAATGAGTGATGAAGTTGAATCCTAAATATGAACAAAGTCAGACTCTGTTCATATTATATGTAGAAATACACATGGATAAAGGTTAAGAGATAGTGAGCAGTTCCCCAAATTAATAGGTTGCCAATGGAATGGAAGAATCACTTTCTAAGTCTAAAATTAAGTGGAAAAAAAGCCCACACAATTTCTGGAGCACATTGCATACAAGGAGAGATGAAAGTACTGGGTTTGCTCACATTTACATAGTGAAGGAAAAAAGAAAATCTTTTAACTGTCTATAATGACCTCCTGGGAGCCTTCTGGAAGATGGGACAATCCAACCAGTTATAAGGGGAAAAAAAAAAAAAGCCATTATTGGCTGCTCAGATAGGCTGTGGGATCTGTATCCTTGGAGTTAGTCAAACATGAAGCGGACACTTCCCAGAATATTGTGTCTCACCTTGACCTCATCAGACCTGCTTTGAGAAGGAGGCTGGCTGGAAGACCCTCCCAACCCACATTAATCTGTGATTCTATAAAAGATAGAGAAAATAGAGCATTTTTATTAAATAACTCTTAGTCAGAGACCATTACTGCTCTTCTGAGAAGTTAAGGCAACTTTCCCTGAGGAAACCTGGGCAGCCTAGCAAGTAATATATGTTTTATGCTTTTTTTCAAAGATTAAAAAAAATGCAGTATCCATCACATGATTGAAAAGATCAAGCTCAAAAATGCATATCACATTACCAGACTTTTGTATGCGTGTTCTGTGTCTGCATTGTTAAAGAACAGAGCTTAATCTCACAAGCTCAGCCACTGAAAACAAAATACTACAGCCTGGTAAAATTTAAGATGATATGCCTATGAAACAGGATGTGGCCAGGTAGTTTCTCTGTTTGCAGTTTTATTATTATTTTTCCATACTTTTTCCCTAGATACCTATGTAATATATCAGGTAATATAGAACTCTCCCTGAAGTAGACACATATACCTCCACAACCACAGTATGTACTATATAAAATTGATTCATCTGCTATATGTAACATTATATATGTGTACAGATACAAACTTTGAAAATAAACAGGAACCAGATGTCAAAGTAAGAAAAGATCTAGTATCTGTTCAGAGACCAAAGGTACACTGTCAAATTTGGTCAGAAATGTCACTTATTTAATTTAACTTTAATTTTACAAGGATTTTGGTAGAATTTTGAAAAATAATAACAAAAAAATCCTGCACCTACACATTTACTTACATTCTGTGTACTCCATCATTACATGTAGTAATTTATTCATCATGCTATAAGTAACAAGACAATCTTGTTTGTTTGTTTGTTTAAACAAGACAGATAAGAGACTGCATGAAGAAAATACAGACAGAATCATCTGACAGACCACTTTTGCATTATTTTATGTAATGCAGCATATCTGTGACTTCATTAACATTCATTAAAAGAGGTATTTGTATATTCTGCTATTCAGCCAGAGACAGATACGTGTTCTTCCCTTCTAGGCCAGGGAGCTGTAATGCATTTAACTGTAGGAAATGAAATCACATAGCATACAAGATTTCAAACAGGCATAGTAATTTGCAGTAGGTCTCCTAAAGAAAACTGAATTCCTGATGTAGAGTGTTTATAGCTTTCACTGTGGACACCCAGGCTGCCAGGTCATTTGGGTCACACTTCTGACCTTCCTGAGGAAAGTTACTTTTCTTCTTCTGAACTGGCAGACAAGCTAAGTCTCCCAGACACACTGCCAAACTTGATACCAGCATCTTAATGCTCACACCTGCTGAACACTGATAAAATCCCAGAAGTGCAAAGCCCACAGATTGGAATTAGGTTCTGCTGCTCCTCTCAAAACAGGACTCACTACTGAGGTGAGATGGAGTTACACAGGACCTCATCCGGCTAAATTTGGAATATGTGGAGAGTTCATAGCTTGCCTGAACATCCCCTTTCAAGGGTGAAAAAAACCCCACAAAAACAACCCAACACAAAAAAAACCCAACAACAATTAAAAAATAAAGGAAAAATGTTACTATTTCTGAATAGCTTGGTAAAACTTGTGACCTTTGCGTCTTGTCACTGTGCATCTCTGAGAAGAGCCTGTATTTGCCCTCTTCATAAACTCCCATTAGACAGTTGGAGGCAGCAATGAAAATGCCCCTCAGCTTTCTCTTTACCAGGTTCAACTAACACAGCTGCCTCAGCCTCTCCCTACACATCACATGTTCCAGCCTTGTAACATATCTAAGGCCTCTCACCGGGTTTTTTCCATTTTCGTGTCTCATACGAGGGGGCTTGCAAAGACAACAATTGTCTGTCCCTGATCTCTCCACAAATCTTATCAAATTGGAATGACTGCACAAAAATTTAATACATAAATCATATAGTAGGTCAGAACCATATTAAACTTCTGCACAGAAAATGAATATTTTGCTTTCTAGTTGAGCGTAAAGATATAAATGCTTATATTTTCTCCAACAT
Source organism: Perdix hodgsoniae (assembly GCA_035772895.1). Taxonomy (NCBI): domain Eukaryota; kingdom Metazoa; phylum Chordata; class Aves; order Galliformes; family Phasianidae; genus Perdix; species Perdix hodgsoniae. Next base: position 23,165,467 of record JAPSGF010000006.1, read on the forward strand.
GAAAATGAGAAAGCTAATATCTTTAGATAGTTGAAGTCAGCTTCAAAGGAGCTGGACATTGCCTCTGCAGCAGCTGTTATGACTGAACGTGTCTTGTACAATGTGCGCTTGAGCAGAGTAAGTTCATCCCAACTTCTTGTGCCTGTGAGTATTCTCCCTAAGGCCACTAACCTCTTGGTGACTGCTACATCAGCCTCTCAGTCTCTAGAGAGAGAGTTTTTGTCAAAAGGACCCTTGAAAGCAAAGGTGTCCCACACCTGCAATTCCTCTCTCACACATTTCCACATAGGAACTATCTCTATCAGTCAAGAATCAGACCCACTTTGGACAAAGTTCATTTTCAGCTGCTCAGCAAACAGGCTGGAGCTATCACAGGCACAAGGCAGGAAAAATAACCAAAAGGAACAGTAAACAGTGAGTAGCCACCTTGTTTATTCAGAGTGCTGCAGTTTGTTGATGTTACATGCCATCTCAAGTTTAACTGATCTTAGATGTTAGATGCTTTCTCTCATATCCGGGCTTATTTGAAAGGGAGCTTTCTCTTACTGCCCAGGGAAGCTTTCAACAGCCACAAGAATGCCATGAAGAAAAATAATAACCTTAAGGCAAAGTTTTAGAATTCAGAGTCTGAGTGAAAACAGTTCTTGCCTTTTGGACAAGACTAGGTAGAATTTGTTCACCTCTATAGGGACAAGGTAATTGAGGAACCAAGTATGCAAGTGCATCTGTTAATAGAGAAAAATATTTGCTGGCAACTCATTTTAAACACACCAGAGTTTAATATTCTCTTTTCTATAACTGCCAGTGTTTGAGAAAAATCAGGTGAACATCTCCTTGCTTTGCTTGGAAGAAATCTACATTGTGAGAAGGTCAGGCTCTCTCATAATGAGCATTCAGTGTCTGGCCCCAACACTAACACCAATTAAAAAACACTCAATAGAAGCATGACTATAACAATTTATAATGGAGAGCAATCTCATCACTGAACAGCAGTGCTGAATTTATCTGGAGTGCTCTCACAAGGAAGAGTGCTTTGGTAATGACACCCTGAGAATTTAGAATGAAATGTACCTTTTTGTTGGTATTTTTTGAAGAAGTAAATGGCACTTAAATTATCATCTGTGGCAGATTTCTCCACCTACAAACAAAACCAACTCAAGTATTTTTTTTTAATTAATTGTTTAATTTAATTAGAAGACCCACAAACACAACTAAGTAAACTGCCACTGAAACTATGAAACCTGTTCCAGTATTGATTCAGCTGGCACAGCCTTCCTCCATAAAACTCTTTTCAGAGTCCCAGAATCAGGGTGGTCTGCTCTCCCCATTTGCTATGGGAGATGCCAAATTCCTGTGCTTACCGCTCTCCCCCAGTGCCTGCTTTTACTGAAGTGGACATAGAAGCAGCTTTAACTGGTCCAGCTGAGTACATACATACATACACACACACATACAAGTGTAACTAGACTTACATCCTTTCCCTTCCATAGCACCACGCTGGTGCTTCATGAAGTCATCGCCCATTGTGAGGTTGTTGCAGCAGGAGGAAGAATTCATCTGCTGAAGAAACATATGGTGCCAAGCAGAGATGCTCCCGTGACTCAAAGAAAAAGATGGGACCAGATAAAAGTCCATTGTTTCCTGGCCGTGGCTGGTGGTCCAAACTATGGCGGCCAGATTTGTAGCTTTCCACTTTCATTTTCTAAACAGTGTCAGTACAGACAGTGATGTACTTGACCACATCTGAAAGTTTGAAATGATTTTTGCATTTTCATGCAGTTTTACCACTTTAGGAATAGACTTTCAGCTGCCTGTGTGAGCTTAAGAACACATTTAGGGACCTAAGTTCAGGATAGAGTTTGAAAAACATCCAGTGAAATAAATATCACTGACATTTGATTCTTCTTCTAATGTATAGAATCACAGAATCACAAAATGCCAGGGTTGGAAGGGACCTCAAGGATCATGAATCTCCAACCCCCTGCCACATGCAGGGCCACCAACCTCCCCATTTAATACTAGACCAGGCTGTCCAGGGCCCCATCCAGTCTGGTCTTGAACACTTGCAGGGTCAGGGCATCCACACCTCTCTGGGCAGCCTGTTCCAGCACCTCACCACTCTCTCTGTAAAGAATTTCCCCCTGAAGTCCAGGTTTCCCCCTGATGTCCAAGATACTTTTATAAATTACGTCCATGTACTTATAAATTATTTTTGAAGTATCCACTTACAAGCATCCGTAAGGAAAATGAGATGCTACAAGAACAATGAATGACTGGCAACCTTCCCATTGAAAAGGGACTTACTAAAACTATAAAGATGATGTTAAATCTGATGTAATGACTTTACAAACATAGTCCTTTTCATACTTCATTGTCAAGCATGCATACCTTTCTTTCTTTAACACAAAATACAACAAAATACCTCACAAGCCCTTTAAACTCTTTTGTCTTTCTTTCAGGTTTATCTGCTTTAGAGAAGAAAAAAATAGATGGTGAATTATTTTCAACAGTGGCAGGAAGTGGGTTTTTAACAGAATCAGCTTAAAAAATTCCAGCTGTGTTCACAGTGAAGCCATCAGAAAGTTTAAGCCCAGGATCAGTTCTCCATGCCAACTAAATCCTTTTCAGGCATCAAAAAAGTAAATTTTTGAAAAAATGCCAGGCCTCTCCTTGAAAATCTTAATTGGTTGATATTAAAAAAATGAAAAGTGTTATTCTGAAGATCTAAGTGTTTACGTTTTTGTGTACTAGTGTGATCTTGTGGCTTGTAAGAACACTCAACATTTTAACACGGAGTCTGTCTCACCAAACTGCAATGGCAGGTATGCAGGCTGGTTATATCAGAAGTGGAAATTCTAAACAGTAGAAAACTGAATGCGTTATGAACTATCCTGTGCCTCTGAAACACACCAGAAAAGTCAAAATGTAACCAGCTATTCCAAAGAAAACATGTTTCATTCCTGAATAGCTGGGGCTCAGAAGAGGACAAGGAAATTACAGTCTTGTTCTCTTCTGAGATCAATAACTGTTTTCAAGGAATTTGAATACACATACCTTTTTTTGAATTCAAGACAAACTACTTCAGGATTATGAATACATCTATCCTGCTGCTTTTCCCTCTTTATTTTCTGTTGTGCTGTTAATCATCATGCACATATATACCATGATATCTATCTTCTACTGTCATTCAAAACTTTGCCTTCTTGATCTGTTATGTGAGAAGGAAAGAAAATGAACTGCAGTCACACACTTGCCCCACAGATTTCCTTTGTCCCTGTAAATCTAACACTGCAGCTCCTTTAAGGTAGGTGGCTGAGATGTATAACCTGATTTACCCAGAGGTTAAAAGAGGGAAAATATGTGCCCAAATGAATGGATTCTCTGCTGACAGAAATTGATTTATTCTGCATAACTTGAAGTTCTTTAAAAGCAAACAAATTTTTCATTAAGAAAGGTAAAGGGAAATGATATTACAAAGCAAAAGCAAAAAAAAAAACAACACAACTAAGAAACAAGCACAACTGATCAGTAGTTTTTTTTTTTCACATGATATGGAAGATAGCTGAAAGTTTTAATACGTCACACATTTACTGTGTGACTGAAGATAATTCCTTTTTCTTCATCTCAATATGCCAATCTGACCCTTTTAATGGCTGAAAATGATGCCTTTAATTAAAGAATTTGGCTTCAAATTCTTTTTGACATTTTTTCTTTTTTCTTTAAGTAATTGCCAAGAGACGTCTTTTGTTTTTCCATTAAGCAACTTGGCAACCCAGGGTGACTGTGATGCCTCCTCATTCATAATCTAAAAGATAATTTAGGTGAAGCAATCATTTATCCCAGAGCAGTAAGCAAGATTAAGCAGACAGTTCAAATTTTTGGGTATTCACTTCAAACTGTTCCTACATGTTGCATTTCCGAAAAGTGTATTTGCACTTGAGATTTGAACTAAAAGTAAAATGTTCTCATAAAAAACAGGGTATGTTTTTATGAAGTATCCACTTACAGCCAAGTGATGATAATAATAATAAAACCTTCTTCCTTCCTCAAGCTAACTGAGCTCATTAAAAATGCTATATCACACTTCAGAAGAGCAAGAAGTGTCACATACAGAGATGGTGGCCAAATTCTATTTTTGAGAGAATTAAGACCTTAGCCCCAAAGGATTCTCATAGAGCTACCTCTCATCTCACGGTGATTTTATGGTATACAAGAGCTGTGCCCTGCTGAAATGCTATTCCAGAGATTTTTCTGTCAAGCTGGTTGGATGGAGAAGGGGTGGGGGTTAGAAGAATACTTATTTCAGATAATGACGAAATATCCTGGATTGCAGTTTCTTGTAGATGAAATATAATGGTAGCTGGACAGCTTTTCAAAATGTTGTTTTTGGTTTTTATTGCTGTCTCAGAACATATAATTATTTTGAGGTCTTAAAATATTTTTACTGTATTTCTGAAAATAATCTAGGCGCAATCTGGGGTATTAATTGTGGAGAACATTCATAAAATACACTTTTGCGCATATAATTTGTTGTATAAGAGAAGCAGTTGGGAATATCCCATATGCTAGTTATTTCCCAAATGGCAATGAAACATGGCCTCCACCAACCTTACCCACAAAAGGAGAAAGATTATTTTATCAAGGAGAGAAAGTTATCCTTATATTTACAAGAATAAGGAGAAAAATAGATTTATTGAAAGGGTATGATGGTCCTATCACCAGAAAAAGGGTGGTTTCATGGCAGAAGCAGAGCTATCACTCCTTATCTCCAGAGTCTTATCTTCAGCATATTAACAAGCAAGATTTCTGCTTTCTAGAGAAATCATGTCAGTGATGAATGAAATTGCGATGCAAATGCAAAGCATTTTCTCATATAAACTCTAACTGTACCAATTCTGAACAGAACAAGGATGGATGTATAAAGGGAAGGGAGGAAGAATTAACAGTGCAAGCCCTTCATTAATCACTATCTTCCATTTCATTACTGGAAAGACACATCTTTATTTGCACACAGCGAGGTGTCAGAACTTCTGACTCATGCAGGTAATTAAGTATTTTTCACACCTCAGGTGGATCCCTGAGGCCCCAACTCTGTAATTGGATGAAGAGGAAAAAACACAGAACCTTCTTTTAACACAACCACAATCATCTGAATGTAAGAGATGGCACACTGAAACGGAAAATTGTCCTTATCAAAGGCCTTTCCCCCAAGAAAGAATGCCTAGTCTTTTTATTGAGGAGTGTAACTGAGAACACTCAAAAGACGGTACCAAAAGGAACGAAATACACATGTTGAGGGAACAGCCAGTTCAAGTGGCAGGATAAGGTCTTGGTCTATGAATTTATTCATGCCAGCATCTCAGTCAACGCTCTTCAATAAAATGAGTAATTGTTGTGAGTCACATCACTAATTATATCTGATACACAAAAAGGCTTGTGCAACATCACATATCAAAGAGCACTGTGAACTCATCCAGTATGGAAACGACTTACAGAGAAGCTTTTATTACTGATAATAATTCTGAAAAAGATAGCATATTAGAAATGTCTATGACATTTTTCCCTCTCGTTGCATTTTTTTAAAACATAAAAGATGCGTTGTATAATAATGGCAATAAGTCTATGTAGAGACTTAAGCATTTGCTTGAGATACAAAACACGAGGAAGAAATGTAACAAGAGGACAGTGGAATTGTCCAGGATAGCTATTTCTTCTTTGAAAAAGCAGAGACAGCTAATGATACAACGAATCTGTAAAAATGCTCTAAGAAAGTTATGATTTTTCTATACCAAGAAGTCAAATAGTGACGGATCAGACAGAGGTCAAATTGAATGAGCTAGGAAAGAGATTAAAGGGAGTAAGTTCTTAGACTTCCTAGCATGCAAGGAACAGTCAAGTTTTCTCAGATTTTGAGAAGTTTAGATGACTAGTTCATCCAAGAATAGGATTACATTAATAACTGTTTCCCATAAACCTGGGGCTTGATAATTAATTACTTAGAAGACTATGTTCTTATTTATGCTGTCCTATGAGGGTACTTTTAGAGACTTTGGAGAACCTATAATCAACAAACCAAATATTGTTTATAATTTCAGCTTTATTACATGAGTTTTCACAACTGAAGTCACAGCACATTGTGCTGTGTTCACAACTGGTTGACAATATTCAACAATAAGTTGAACTTTTAGATCTCCAGTGTGAAACAAGTGAATTGAATTTTCACATGGTTGGTGCTCAGCTCTTTGTAAATCAGCATCAATTGGGATCTATTAAGCTGTGAAAGCCACAACTCAGCCACTTCTGAGAAAATATGATCCACAATTTGCTAAATATTATGCCACTAAAAATACACTCAAGAGATTTCTAGGTAAGTTCTGGGGAAAAAAAAAAAAAAAAGAAATTCTTCTCTCTTTAAAAACAAAAACAAACAACTCTTTTACTTCATTTTACAAGTAGCTTTTATTCCACAGACACCATCAAATATTCAATCAACTGTTTAAGCAAAAACCATTGCCTACTAGAATGTCATCAGCACAAAGTCCACCAAATAATAAATGAACTTTTTATTAACTGTGGTAACATTAACATTACAATGAGGAATTGTTTAGAAACAACTTGTACTGCTGTTGCTCAAGAGCTCAAAGAAAACGGTTCTCAGTTCCTTTATTTCTCCTTGAAGGTAACCACAGGGGTTGCATTAAATCTTTTTAAATATGTTGACAGTTGAATGTGTGCTGCTGTTGCTCTGGTGACATTTTATGCTTCTTAATTGTCATTAATGAAGCTGACTGATACTTTCTTAAAAGTGCTATACGTGTTCTAGTAATTTTAAGACAAAAAGAGAAACAAAACCGTCTGCAAATTAGCCTTGATCCACTTCTCTTACGGAATTTTTATGGCAGACAATGGGAGAATCTGCATGGGAAATATCAGCTTGGCCAGACATTTTAGGTAGGAATGCATGAAATGGTCCCAGTAAACTGTGAAATTATCACTTGATTTTGTGTCTGTATAAATAAAAAGTTCAAATATGGGCTTGAATATATTTCCAAAAATAAGTAGTGGAAGTTCTTTGACAGATTCAGAACCTGATGTTAAAGCAGCACAGCCCAGCTCACATTGGGCTTCTAGTAAGTTTGAAAATGTAAATGTGAGCTGGAACAAAAAAGTTTGAAACTATCCTGGCATCTCATAACTATGCTGTTATTATGATAATACTCCCATTAGCCTTGAGAAAGGCTTGCCACTATAGAGACTAAGAGATACAGCTCCCATTATCCGTTCAGAAACATGCAGTAACAAGGAGAAATGTTTGTAATTGGAGAAATAGAGGTATGCTGCTTGATAGTTCATAAATAGATAAGTCATTTGCTACAAGGAGAAAAACTATGTTTTTAAAATTATAATTGGTGATTTAACTAGATTGGGAAGATCTTTTTACGGGACAAGAAGCTAGAAGAGGTAAAAGGAGGAATGGCGTAGGGACATTCGTTGAGTTCTTTCCTATCTCAGGTTCCCCAGCTCCCACATGCTCAATGGTAACACAACAAACAATTCCAACACTATCACAGCTGCTGCACCACAGGCTTCACATCTTGCAATTTAAAAAACAGAAAAAGCTGGAGCCACCTTTCTTCAACTGAAGCAGCTCCTCAGATGTAGCACAAAATTGATGGCCTGAGCCATTACTGTTAAACAGGCCAATTAAGTTATGATAAATCACTCCAAGCAAATTGAGAACCCTGTCGCCTGATTCTCTATAGGTCTTGTGCTGGATATAACTGCATATACCTGTGCTAAGCATGCAGCTCAGCTCTAGACTGACGTTTTCTTTTATCTGAGTGAATGGCTATGCACAGTGCAAACAAAAATCAGGCCTGGGAGCTCTGCATGACACAGGAATTTTCAAGACACTCAGAGTACAGACAGCAATAAGTAACACACTCATGTCAGACTCACATTTAACAACCTCAGCTAAGTCATGAACTACATTTTAATTAGACAAGAGGCCAAGCTTTTGATTTCAAAAATAGAAATTAGGGTTGCAATCCTTCACCCATTGAAGTTAATTGCAAAATCCCTATTATCAGGCTCTTGAGGTATTACCCAGGCTTACTTTTTAATTACAGTTGATTCTTAATGAAGTAAATGGCAAAGAGAAAAGCAGTCCATGATTCAAACGATTCACATTTTTATCTTTCTTGATGAACAACAGAATAGGTCAAGATACTTGCTGGATTTTCCCATGAGAAATGCCATGATGTGAATAAGCTCAATTGACTTGATCCTGAAGGAGCAGGTTAGCTTTGAAAAGCATCACTCATTTTCTTCTCCTGTACACATTTTATCCCCAAAACATAAGCATTGTAATTACTGATACTAAGCCAAATTCAATTCAGAACTTGAAAAATATCATGTAAGTATCTTAAGCTTGAATGACTTGTCTTTATTGTCTAATGTCATTTGAAACATAAGGAGCCCTAATTATAGTTCTATTTCCAAATGATGCACTTTAAAAGAGTGACAATTCTCCATAAAAACTTGACAACTTCTCAGGACATGGAGACAGCCAATAACTTGATATTTCTATGTGATTAAGAAAAAATAAACTATGAAACAGCTTATACAGAAAGATTAAGTTATCACATTTAGAGAAACAATAAGTTTTATGTTTTTCCTCTTATTTTACTATCTCTGTAAATAAACAAAGATTTATAGAACAACAGCTAGTACTACTGGTAGGATCATTATCTTGTTGCACACAAGAACCTGCAAACTCTCATTTCACATAAAAAAATTCCTCTTTACCATCTGGAAACCAGGCTTAAAAATAAACTCACTGTTTTCATCTTGTATGAAAAGATCAGTCTTATTTTCCGAGTTTGACATATTATAAAACACCTGTGTAATTTCTTCTATGTCTTTGATAGACCCATTTTACAAAATAGAAGATTTTAATACAGAGATGTACACACACACACTTTAGGACAAAGTCTGAATGCTGATTATTCCCCTGTATTAGGGAAATTTAAATGTCTATTTTAAGAAAATCAGAAAGTATCACTATGCTTAGGTAATACTTTCTACTTTCACTGAAAAGGATTCTCAGTTCTACTCACGCAAAGCATTGCTTTAAAAAACAAGAGCATGGAACAAAACATGCAACTCCTGTATGAGATACTGTAGGATTAATCAATGCAATGTAGGATTACAATCAATGCACTCCTCTGTGACACAGAGCTGACACAGCTCCTTTCAGTGCAAGAAGGAACAACCTCCTTTCAAACTTAGGTTTCAATTTACCTAGTCATTATTTATTTCTTGAATTCCTAAACCTTCCCCCCCCCCCCCCACCTTACTACGTGTAGCTCTGTGTTTCAGGATGAAATACCAGCCTCTATAAGTCCAGGCTAAAACCACTTTCCCGTCATTACAATTCTTTTAAAAGACTAAATGGGAAAAACCTGAGTGCTTCCTACCTCCAATAGGAGATCAGGAGAAACCTGGATTATTGCTGAGGCTACTGGGGACAGAATATGCAATTCTGAAGCAGCCTACTTCATATAATTGTGTCAGGCCTGCAAGTGCAGCACAGAATCACATCCACATTTGCTTCCGGATTGATTTGTGTAGAATCAGTGTCATCAACATTTAATCACCATTACTTCCATAAGGAAAGGAAATTCCCACCTGCTTCTTCATTTGGCAGCACCCTCTTGGAACATCAGTTTTACCATTGTTTTTACTAGAGCCGTTCCTATAAGAACCTACTGAGATCAAACACTTAGAGCCCTACACTTACATCGACTGAACAACCGTAAGGCATTCTATTTTGCAGAACATCTAATTTGGCAGGCCTCATACCAATACCTCTCTGACCCAAGAGGACGTGGTTATAACCATTGCTGTGAAATAACAATTTGAACTACTTCCTAACTACAGCAGTTGTCAAAACAGTACTTCAAAGATTGATCAGAGCATGCAGACTGTACCCATGGCAGGGCATGGCAGCTGCAGGACAGCCTCACACTCACAAACCATACAGCTCATCCTAGTAGACCCTATCAATGCAGGGAGCATTGAGCCATCATGCCTCAGAGACAGTCCCAGAAAATGGAAAGGGTTAAAGAAAACAAATGTCCTCATATTTAGTGTCAAATTCTGCTCAAATTTAACAAAAGCCCAAAGAACACACACATTCTCAAGTGGTGGCTAAGTACCACATGATGGCTAAAATCAGCATTTAAGGGAGGGATTAGTGCTAGAAGAATAAGCTACCTTGCTATTAAAGTAATATTAAAGTGACTGGATAAATAATGTATTGCTCATCACTTCAGAAGTAAACACATATTTCTCTTGAAAACAATTATTCCAATTATTTGTGCACAGAACGCAGGCATCCATGAATTGAAATCTAAGTACATCCAACACATTTTATCAAGTGTGCAAAAATTTCTGTGTTGTCAAAGACTCTGGGTTGCTATCTTGGTCAACCTTCAAGCAGCTTCATTTTCAGAGTTTAAATATGTCAGCTGGGCACCAAGTGAAATTAACTATACTTACTGATTTCTATTACATGCTATGTACCTCACATACATTTTCTATCAAAAAAAAAAAAAAAAAAAAGATAAGAAATAAAATAGTTGTTCCTAAGACATAATAGCTTTTAATAAAGGAAAGGGATTATTATTTCAAATAAAGAAAAGGGATGTATGTGTAGTAGCAATGAACTTCAGGAGAGAATCAAATTTAGATTGACAGGTACCTTAACAACACAAACCAAAAATAGTTAATTGTGGGCACAGACTAAATACACAATTACTACTTAGTTATTGAATTGAAGGTGGAGATGAAAATGCTCCTTACCATTGAATGTTAAAAACACCCTTGCTTGAGGCTGTGAAGATCCTTTTACACTGCTAAAGTAAATAAATACCCCAATCACCGCGTGCAGTGCAAGAAATGCCATCTCTTCAGATTTGCAACTTAATATCCAAGAAGTGAAACCTGAAAGAAAGAGAACTGGCATTACATGTTGTTACATAGTTTTGTAGAGCACAGACAGCACCATAGAACAATCTGTGCTAAAATGCTCTCCCATCTGATGCCATAATATATGATAATATGAAGGAGGTAGAGCACTTCTGTTTTTTCTTTATAGATCTTCTCCAGCTGCGTTTCGTGCTGGCACAATAAGAGCTCTCTGCTGTTAGAATGAACCTGCAGAGCCTTAGTTTTGGCGACAGAAGACTACAGCATTAGATTCAGATTATTTAAATAAAGACAATTCCACCTGCTGGAAAAATAATTATACTAAATGTCAAGGCAGAGCAAAGCAAGGACAGGAGATAAAGTTTCACGAATAAAAAGCTGGCTGATATTTTTAGACCTCTTGCCTTAGTTAATATTGTATTTGATCTCTTTCTTTCTCTCCCGCCCCCCCCTTTTTTTTTTTTCAAACATTTGAAATCAAAGGCATTTGGAAATGAGTTTTGAGTAATAACCCGCTTAAGATGAAATTCTGAATGTGTATGTCACTAATCTCAAAAGCACTGAAGCCAAAAGTATTTCAACATGCTTGAAACTATTAATCAACATTTGCTTTTTGGACTAGCTCCTTTTGGGACACTTAGTTTCTCTCTTAGACTTTTACAGAGCACAAAAATTGTGCTGTGTTGGACAGTGTGTAAACACTTGATACTTGGGCTACTCCTCCTATACATCTGCTGAATCTGCATTCATTTTATAGGAAGAAGCTGTTGAGAATACTGAGCTCTTCAGAGAACAGAAAACATTCCAAAACAAATCTGCACAATTTCATAGGTCAGGATGACTCACAGTAGGCTTGAGCTCACTGGAGTTAGTGTCACTCTCTACCAATTCCAGTTGACATTGGGCTAAACCCATAAAACCCAGATATTAATAACTAAATACTATGTATCTATGATGCTCATAAACTGCATCTCTCCAAAAATTGTGATGTTCAGTTTTTATTTTACTTCTGAGAACCTTGATCATGGTGCCCATGGTTTTCTTCAGCTCAGCCTAGTCTTCTTGATATATATATATATATATAAATAATATAGATAAAATAAATAAATTATATATATATATAAAAATAATAAATAATATGTATATTTATATTACATATAAATATAAAATTTTCTTTTTGGCATTAACAGCCTTTCTACTGACACTATCTACTGGTTGATCAGATTATATATTTAGTTCTATATAAACGGCAGCACCTTGAAAAGCTCAACTCCAAAGGCCAGAAGATATCTTTGAATTCTATATATTTCTTTAATGAAGTGTGTTGTTGCCTGTGCAACCACTTTACACTTCTTTACCTCAGCTCTAGCACTGCAGTCCCTCCAGTGGAAGACAGTATTTCTACATCTTTGTTCACTGAGTCTCTTCTGAGATTCAAACCTTTTCTAAAAGAACCGTCTGTAACCATCCCATCATGGCAGGAACCATCTGTCAGGCAGGAATGACTTTAGGTCATCACCAGTTCAGGCTGGATCCACATCACTAAGAAGTAAAAGCTCTGTCTCATTACCAGCTCTGTCATTCTCTATCCATGCACTGTAATTCATTTTAAAGGCTTCTATCTGCATCTAATTTTTAGTGTAAAAGTATCTACTTTTACACTGAGTTGGTGTGGGATGAAGAAAGCATACGGGAGGGAACAACTCTATAGCCCACACTGTACCCTGCCCTGCCCAGTTAGCTCTGGAGTACTGAGACGTGCATTCAGACCAAGTAATGCTACCACTCTGCTAATTGACACAAACACTAGTGTCAGAAATTTTCCAGATACAGATCTGGTCTACAGAAGAAACATATTCATCATGGCCCACTTCCAAATTATTTCTAAAGGTCTGCTAACTAATAAAATGATAGCTGAAGAGTTTTGCCAAGAATAATTGTTAAACAAGCTGCATGAACTCCAACATTAAAGGTCTGTGGGCTTTAAATTCAAAACCTTGCAACCAGCCCATGGGATATCCTTTAACTTAGCCCTCTTCTAATAGAGAGAGGCCATTAAATCCTGATAAGATTGCTTTGTCAGGCCAAAACAAATAACCAATCACATTGAACATGTGATTTAAGAGATGCAGTGGGATTAGTATTTTACAGTAGTAGCACTTTGCTTTCTTTGCAATAGAGATGAAAAGTCAGAGGAATAAGCATGTGGCTTTCTGTCTTCCCTTAAATGATAGTGTAAGAAATAATACTAATAAAAAACAAACCTTTCAGCACTGTTTCCCTCCCACTCTCATGCATCCTGCCAACTCCAGCTCAATCAGCTACAGGAGTGAAACATGACTATATGCCATTGCTCAAATCACACATCTTCACTGTTCACACAGAAGTGACAGGCAAATGTAAGATCGAGGCCGTAAGCAGCATGGTTCCTACCCAGCTGTTAGACACATAAATAATAAATGCATACAGTGCCACAGAGGTATCTCAGGATGTCTGACATGTCAGTAACCTAATGGCAGTAAGTTACATTTCAGAGATTTACACATCTAGTAACTGAGCACAAACTCATCGCAGGTTTGAAGTCTATTTGGGCTTATATCCCAGCTCTCAATTTATCTCAGTAAGTCATGATACTATATTCAGCATGTCCCATGCACATGACCTGGGCTGACAACACACAGACCTCAAATCTTTTCAAGTCCTCTTAAATAATCTTTTGGGACAAACAAAAAGCAATATCTAACCCCATTTCTGTCCATGTCTGCTGTTAGATCTTACTCAAGCTGTAAACAAACCAGCAAACCGCTACTGAAGTGCTGAAGCTTTCCTGTCACAGAGGTTGCTTCCAGCACGCGACTTTGCTTTGGAAAGTATTACGCAGCCTTGCTGTAAGTGCTGTGCAGGTGTCATCTGCTGCAGCCTCACTCTTAGCCTGACATCCCGTGAGGAAAACCATTCACCAGAAGAAAAGAAAGAAAAAAAGAAAGAGAGAAAGGAATAAAAAGGAAAATCTCAAATCCAGGCTATACTAATCCAGAAAATATTACTTAAAGTATCTGTGAACAGTAGGGAAATCAATTATCAAACACATTTCACATTTATTACAGCAGAGAAAGAGAACTTCCAATCATGCTTACCCAGCTATTGGAGGAACCAGTAATACAGATTTCTGTCCGGTTTCTATCAGTTTATGAGCTCCACTCCTGTTATCAGAACGTTTTAATTCCAAACCTGGCTCACGGTGGAGAGGAAAAATAAAATAAAATAAAATAAAAAAACAAACCATAAGGAAAAGTCTCTCTTCCTCGTGTTTGCAAAGGTACTCCCAGTTCCTTTGTAAAATAATCCTAAGGCACCGGGAGCGCGTCTCCCCAGCCCTCAATGAAGCACCTAGAAGTGAATGGAAAGTGGCCGCGCGGTGACGGTGAGGGCTCCGGTTTCCAGTTACAGCACTGCCCGGCCCTCGCCGCCGCGCTGAGAGGCAAGGCACAGCGGTGCATCATTAGCTGAGCAAATAGGGGCTGGAGCTCATAAATAATGCCGAGGCCACACCCCGCGGAACGCGGAGCCGCCGGCCCGGCCCGCCCCAAGCTCCGCTCGGCGGCACGGAGTGGGCGCGCAGCCTGATCGCTCGGGGGGGTTCCCGGCGCAATAAAAGGCTTTTGAGGGAGCAGCTCCCGGCTCGTCCCAGGAGAAAGGCGGCAGCAGGTTTCTCTCCGGTTTCCTCGCCGGCTCGCAACAGCGTATGCCGCGCGCAGCCGCGGAGGTCGCTGGCAAGAAACTCGCCGGGAAAGTTTCCTCCCTTCGGTGCTGCGGGCCGACCTGGGGCTGCCGCTGTGCCCCGACGGCAGCGCCGCCGGCTCCGTGCCGGAGGAGAGCGGCCCCGGGCTGCGAGCGGGACGGTGCGGGGCAGCCTTCGGGGCAGGCCGGTAGATGTCACTGTGAAGAGAGGGAACGAGGCAGAGTTGTGGGGAGGAAGAAATCAGGTCATACCCAGCGCCGGACAGGGAGTTGTCCTTTTTTTCCTCTCTCTCTCCCCCGTTTTTTTTTTGTTTGTTTGTTTTCTTCTCCTGAATTATTTCCTCTACTTGGAACTTTAAATAAATAAATAAAATTAAATTTTAAAAAAAAGAGCAAAAGAAACATTTGAGCAGTAGTTAGAATTGTAGCTCAGCCTGCTTATTGTACCAGGAGTTTTCCACTGGCTTTCAGAATCTTCTCCCTAGTTCAGGAGGCAGGGAGCAGCTTGGCTTTGCCTGAGGTCCTGAATGTTACCTCTTGCAAACGTTCTGTTTTTGGTGCATTTATTTATTTATTTCTGTGGGTTTTTTCCTGCCAAGGCTTGTAGAAAGGTTTTTCTTAATCTTTTTTTTTTTCTTTCTTTCTTTTTTGAATATATTCTGTTTTGTTTTGACCTTTGGAATGAATACTTCTGAATCAAGATTTCCACTTTTGCAAGGGAAAGTGTTCAGTAATCCAGATGAGGGTTGCACAGCTGAATGCTGTTGTAGCACTACTTCAGAGGAGCACATCTCTGAATACTTATGGAGTCTTGTCCCATTATGGAGCCTTGTCCTACAGGCAGAAGTATGTTAACAAGTAAACAAGGACGCAAAGTGAATCAGTGCCCACACTCAAGTTACAGCTTTGTTTCCATCTGTTACAGTCTAGCCATACTAACTAAAACAGCTAATAGTACTAGTGCTGTGTAGCCACAGTACATTGCTCTTACTGAACAAGTTTAGTCCATGTACTTGGATGTCTTTGTGGCCAGTGTAAAAGCCACTTTGTAAGAGCTCACCTACATGTATTGGGGTTACACTATTCAGAAAGTTTCTTCCCCATGTTTCAGTGCCAGGCAGATTAGTGTTTTCTTCAACAAGAAGCAACTGCATTATGAGACATCATAATCTCAGAGAACCTGAGTGTATGGGATGTTTCTTCCTCTGGAGTGAAGCATCAGATTTGCAGCTGACTCCCAAAAAGAATGGAGTTCAAAATTTTGAAAAGCTTTACTTCATCACACTTTGAGACTAAATGATGCCACCAAGTGAACTAAATTCTCCAGATCTCTGCTGTTTTTTTGTTCTAGTTCTGTTTAGCACAGGGGAACTATGACAAAATGCGTGGACATTAGCTGCCATTGAGAGCTGTTAAACTAAACCACCAGTGAGCTTGTTCAATTTAATGGCCAGGCAGTGTGGCTGTGAACATGATGCTGCTCACTCTTGGGATGTGGTAATGTCCAAATGCCTCAGAATCTGACTGCAGCAACCTGGCAAGAGGAAAAGTCACTTGTCTGCTTTGGAAAATCCCCACAACTAAGTGCAATTAGAGATCACCACACCAAGCAGCAGGAGTGAATCAGCTAATTCTATATTCTCTCTTGCTGTGGTCTGTGCAGGCTGATTCAGAGGAGAGTGCACAGAAAACCACAAAACAAAGATACAAAATAACCTCTCTTTTAGTAGAATTTTTTAGAAGAATTGTATTGGTGGCAATGCCAGTCAAAGAACAGTGGTACTACAAAATAGCCAACAGTGGAAAGTATGGTGATTGTAACCATTCTTCTCAAATATTTGTTTTAACCTGGAAAATAAAAAAAAAAAGTTTGACAGTTCTACTTTTTCTTCTTAAAGTTCAGAAAAAAAATTTTGTAGTTAAGATCACAAACACATGTTCCTAATAAGGCATCCTTAGGAAAAGACAACAAAACACTCAGGCATGAATCAATGTCAGCATTAGTTCAAGTCACTTGTGTTTGTCTGTAATTTGGTATATATGAATACCAGGGAGCCATCTGGCTATCTGCATTTCTTTTTCATATGTGCTAGCTATATCAGAGATAAAAAGGTAAAATGGAACATTGAAGAAAATTATGGGGATTTCCGACACTCCCTCAAGGACTTTGGATTTTATAAAAAAAAGTAAAAGAACTACAAAGAGACAAACACAAAACTTTAATCTGTGAGATACCATCATACTTGTATATCTGTCAGGCAAATCAAGAGTATGCTAATTTTAAAAACAAAAAGCAAATTGAGACATGAATAAGCATGCCATATTGATTTATTTGTATTTAACGTGCATATGTGCAGGTCAGAGCAAGATAATTAACTTTAAAAAGCAGTTTGAACTTCACAGCTGGGCTGAGTGAAATGGTTAAAGTTTTACTTCAGATGTTTTCTAATAGCATGCATTAGCTTCAAGCAAAACTCGTGGAATGGAAATTACTTTTCCAAACCATGAGGTGGGGTTTCAATATCTACTGGCACGAATAAGCCTTATGAATGAAATGAAAAGTATGCAATACACTTGCTTTCCAGGCTGTGTATTTTTCTGGCTAACATGGAGATGAGGACAATTAAGTTCAATTCAGCTTTGCAGCTGATTTTTAATTATTGATATATTCACAGAACAGGCAGAATGCAGTAGGCTTTGCTTCTTGTCCTGATTTGGGTGCATGCAGTTATCCCAGGTGGCATCACATGTGACAGGACAGAGTCAGTCCCTTGCTCTCAGCTTTGGAATTGGAGCAGTTCTGACCCCACATTGTGATCTGAGCAAACACTCATGGCCAAAACATCCAGATGCTGATTTTGTTGTATCTGTACATGGTATTTGCTTCTTACCCAAACAAATTATCCTAATGGACCCAGGCCGAGCTTTAGACCTAAACACTAACTGCAGCCAGAAAGAAGAAAGTCGAGGGCAGATCTGAGCTTTCACTTAAGGTTTTGGTTGGGGTTTGACTTTTATGTTTTGTTTTTGTTTGCATTTTTCTTCCTCACTTAGGTTTTATGCTCCTGAAAAAGTGAAAAATTATTGGAGGCAGTAGGAGCACAAGGAGCACAGTTTTAAAAGATGAGAGCAATGAAGATGGTGGAGGAGGAAGAACAAAATCTCCAAAGACACAGGTTGAATGGTAAAGATGGCCTGGTAGAAAAGACTCAGGTAATTTATCTAGATCTGCAATAACGATTCATTAACAAGAGCTTCAATATTCAGTTTCTGCTTTGAATACAAGCACAAACTTATTACTCAAGCAAGGTCAGATGCTAACTATTATACAAAAAAAATATAGTAAAGACACTAAAATGACCATCAAATGTGATCCAGTCCTTAAAAATCAGAGGAATTGCATATACTGTGATGTGCATTTTCTAAATGGTCAGAGAAAATGGTATTAAGTTCTTTTTCTTCTTTCTTCATGTATGAGTGTCAAATCCCCTTACAGAAATGCACAGTCATTAGGTAATTCAATTAGTTCGTCTTTGTTTCTTCCACAGTTACAAGAACTGGAGAAATAGTGAAACCCATCAGTTTATTTTAGAAAAGCTATTGAATTTTTGTTTTGAAGGTCTGCTAATATGAATTGTGCTTTATATTTTTATTCATAACAAATCATCCAAAGATTGCAAGAAACGTTAAAGATAAAGCTGTTGGTGATACTTCTGAATGATCAGAGATGGCGTGAGGTCTTTGGGCATAATGTGTCCTGACTGGTCAATGGGCTTATTCACATGGGTCAAACAAGGACTGCTCATGGAGAGCAAGGCTTCATCACAAAGGTCAAAGCCTTATAAAACCTCTGGAATGTAACTAATAATACGTTGTGAGACTGAATTCACTAAACAGTTTGCTTTTTAGTACTTTATACTCAATGAAAGTTCTTTTGCAGGAGACAATTTGTCTTTTCATAGCTTAAGAAAAATATGGTACTTACGAACAGGATCAGTGAAGCTGTATTAATGAAGCACTATTATGTGTCTGGGAAGGGGGCAAACATGCTCTTATTTTGATAAAACTCCAGTTGTCTCCAGGCAGATTGACACAGCTCTGAATAGCTTCCCTGGAAGTCGTTGTGCCAGCACTTCACAGTGAGCTCTGTCATAGAATCATAGAATATCTCAAGTTGGAAGGGACCTATTGTGATTTCTTTAAGGTCATCATCAAATAAATACTTCTGTGTCTGTTCAAAAGATGTAAGCTGATTCTGGTATGTTACCAGGCCTTCATGGCCCTCCCTCTTCAGTGAGACAACCACATTATTGCTGTTCCTAGGAAAGGCACAGACTTTTGGTCAGATTTTCCACCTTTTAGCAAGTATGACTAAATGAGGTCAGTGATATAACTGGATCCACTCTGCTTAGACAAAGCTGGATTTTAGCTTTTAACAAATAAAACATGTCATCGTTATTTGGACTTAATAAGTGAATTAATAAGAATATGCATTAGAAAGACTTGAATGAAAAGGGATGGTCCTTGACGTGCTAAGGATGGCTTCAGGCCAAATAAACTATAAATATAAACACAAGTGCATAGACGGTGCAATAATGTGCTTGTTGTCTATGTGCTGGAAGAACTTGGAATGAAGGTCTTGTATGAGGAGATCTACTAGGCCACAGGGGTAGAAAACAGGAGCTGCAATGGATAAGTTTTTTATCCAAACAGGAAAATAGAGGTAGGAGGATTAGGGAGAAGAGATTAATGTTGAATAGAGGAGGCCAATGACAACACTGTGGATATCGTGGCAGCTTCCAGCATGAGTTGCCCAGCCTGATGCTTGATTTGTTTCTACATGCTTAAGGGCTCACATCACTTCCTCTCACTGTTGGAAGGAGGTTTCGGAAAGGTAGCTTTTTTTGCCTATGATTCAGCTTTTTCACTGTTTATAGAGTATGTGATTCACTTCTTGGCAAAAAAAAATAAAAAATAAATGAAACACACACACAAAAAAAAACAAAAAACAAACAAACAAACAAAAAAACACACATAAAACACCTTATTGCTTCATTTATCTTAGACTTGAAATACAAAATCTGGTTATATAAAGCCTGTCCCAGAAGCCTTATTACAGAAAGCTACCCATCTCCTGTCTGGTCCCAGGTAATATACAAATCCAGTCCTATTTCCCACCAACAAATGAAAAATAATGACTGCACACATTGCAGTCTTCAATTTATTTAGTTCTCAGTAAGCACAGACTAAGAGGTAATGACAATATTTCTTAGCTAATTGCTCACTGCGTGTTGTCTGGATACTGGCAGCTGTTACTTTAGGAGTGTGCAGGGCAGAAGAACCTCTCTGCAAGTGCCTTGTCCTCTGAACATGTCCTTTTGAAAACTATCCCTGCTACTTTCCTACAGTAGTTTTTTTCATGCAGAAGAGAAGTTAAAGAACTTGTCTCAAGATGAAGGAATAGCAAAGTTACTGAAAAAGGACATAACTTTATCTGTGCATACTAAACAGCATAGTCTGCAACAACCTGAATAATGCTCATTCTTTCCTGGAGACATTGAGGATCTGTGTGTATGGATCAGAGGACACAGAGTCCCTAGGGACATTTCTTTCTTTACCCATCAGGCTCCTTCTGCATAATCACCTAGCTGTTACTAGAATCAGGATCTTTAAGTAGATCTCTGTTCTTAATTTTTCTTAAGTAAGCTGTGGTAATTTTCAGGCAAATCCAAAGCTCTCCATAAAGGAAAAGGTGGAAAAGATCAAGATACCATAGAGTTCAAGCTCTGATTCTTGATCATAGCTGGAAGCATTCCTGCTTCCAGCAGTGTTCTTTTCTGGTTCTTAAAAGGATTTCATATTGTTTGCTGTGAATCAAAGTTTGTCCTGGAATCAGCATGATGCAGTTGACATTGTATTGATGTTTTAGCTCTACTGATCATTTTGCTTCATTATATAGATACCTCTGCATACTTCTAAGATCCTAAAGAGGACAAAATGGAAGCTCTTGTCTTTTTCATGTCCTGTGCTGTATACTTTGTCATGTGAACACTTTTCTCCCTTTGTCACAGGTATTCATATAATACTTCCAGATGCTTGTAATTCACAGGGA
>JAPSGF010000006.1:23186411-23223787 GCA_035772895.1 Perdix hodgsoniae
CCCCCCCCTTTTTTTTTTTCCCCCCTTTCCGTCCCCCCTTTTTTTTTTCCCCACTTTCAGTGCAATAGATGTAGTCTGGTAAGTTATCATATCTCAGTCACCAAATCCTTTCTTGAAAACCACCCCATTATATTCATTAGAATATGTGGCCTAAAACCCACAGCAAACTCTTGGCTTGGATAGTGAAAACCTATGATGTCAGAGGATGTTCAGTGAAACCTGAAAGAGTGCTGATTCTTTGTATTTTTATAGGCCCTAGGCCAATCAAGATATAGACTAATTTGAAACAACATTAAGTCATCAGCTTAAAATTAAATTTTATTCTTTAAAAAAGAAGGGCTGAGAAGAGTCATAGGTCATAGCATATTATCTACCAACTTAGTGGTCAGAACAGATCAACATGTGATTTCTGCCTGTTATTTTATTAATTGTCCACTCAAAGTTAGCACAGGCTTTATGGAACTCCTAATGCAGAAGAAATACAGCATCATATAATATAGCATTATGAATTAAGTCTAAGAATTTTCTAGCATACTGACATTTCTATAATTTTACTCTTGGCTTTTTATTAAAGGAATTAGAGTTTAAAGTGAGTCTACATTTAATTTTTTTCTCTCAGAATATAAACATTCATTAAACATTCCATTAAATATTTATCTTTTTTTGGTCTGCCTCTCTCCAGAACATCTGTTAATTGAATCTTTATTTGAATCTATTAGCAGTAGTTTGTTTTAAGTCAAGAAGACAAAAAAAAAAGTCTGTAGTTTGGATGGCAGGCAGAACACAGTACCTTCTCCACAATTATAACTTTATATGTTTAATCGCTGTCAATTATTCAAATTCAGTTAGGAGGAAGAAAAAAAAAAAGAAAATCATAGGATAGATACAAAATGTTTCTTAAGAGCTTTTCTATTTGCTGTTGTTAACATTTAGAACACTTCATAGAAATTTATCTTAATGTACTTCAAAAGAATTGGAAAATTGAAGACAAACATTTTCAGTAATGTTTCACCACAATGTTGTCTGTTTACTCCTTAGAGTTTCCTTATATTACAAACACTTCCAGAAATCATTGAAGACAATGTCAACATTAGTTAATATATATGCATAATGTATGCATGGTATTTATATATATTTTAATTTTGGAATTGGCAAAGATCACTCATCAGAATATACTATATGAGTTTCTAATCCTAATTATCCAAAAAATGTTTATGTGACTCAAATGTCACAGAAGTGAAAGAAGTACAAATGAAAACAAATGAAAAGCGTGACTGATTTTGACCTAATATCATGCACAGCATATTTTGCTTTCTCCTTATTTTTTCTTTCCAAGATAAGGATTTTTTTTCTTAATATAAATTCATAATGTAAATTATATTAGAAATAATTCATCTGAAGAAATCTCTAAATTTGCCACAAGAAGGCATTATATATGCAGTTAGAACAGAAAATATATCACAACATAAACACATATTCTAAGAAATGACAATTCTTCACATTCATGTACTAAACAAATAATAAATATGTATACCTTTGTAATTAGAAGTATTTTCAGTGAGTTACTGAGAGTGGTTTAGTTTCCTGTCTTTATATTTTCTTTCAGGATAGCCTGAAAATAAAAGGCCAAATAAGGGGGAAAGTATTACTTTTGCAGTTTAGAAATTACCACAGAAGAAGGCAAAGCCAGAAGCTGATGGTTTGATCTATGGATGCAATTGAGAAAGTGTGCCTCGGTGGAGTTGATGTGAAGCACTTGTTTATGCACACCTTTAAAATGTTATAATGAAAACAGACCTAATGTAAAGGAGAGCATGTGTGAGATAGAGGGGATGAATTCTTAAACCTGATCCTCTGAAATTTTTGAGGAGTGACATAGGCTGAGAGAACAGGAAGAATACAGAGATGCACTATATCAAAATGCAGACATGAAGAAGCTTCGTGATGGAAAAATCTCTTCCCTTCAAACCAGAAATTTTAGGGTAGAAGTTGGATCCCAAAACATGTGACTTCTTGTTGTGACTTGCTGGTGAGTGGTGCATTGTTTCCCAGGAACATAGAAACTCTTCAGTGTGGAACAACAAAACTTCTAAATAAATAATTGTGCACTACATAAGGCTTTCAAAGTCTTGAACAGCTGTTACATGTTACCTTCAGTTCTGCATTTCATGAACAGTTTCATGGCTATATATTTTGGTTATCTCAAGTAGTCATTGTCTATGTCTTACCCTGTTATATCAGGCGTTACTAATGTCTCTAAAAACTGTATTTGGTTGTACTTCTTTTATGCATTCTTTCAATTCTGAGTCTCTTCAGAACATCATTTTCTGACTCAATACTATTTAGCATATAGTAGGGACGTAGTTCATTGTTCTGTCTCTGAGAATTATGTAATTTATCACATGATGTCTACTTGTAAGTCACTGTCACTGAAAACTGAAAGAATTTCAGTTCCTTCAGTGATTCAGGATTTCAGAAAGAAATATTTGGCCAGTGGAATACAAATGGATTTTGGATAAGTTTGGGATATTCTCCAGCTTGGAAGATCTATTGTCCTATTTTCCTATGGAAAAGCACAGAGATCCAGCGGGAGCCTGTTATTTGGAGAAAGTGGTGGCTGAACATAAGTCCTTTTGTCATCTGTGTAGTTTTATGAATGATTATTAATTAATATTTACTTAAAAACAACGTGAAAGATTTTAATTCTTTAGATTTCAAGCCACTTTTTCATTGCAGGGCTATTACACCAGGATTTGAAAATCCATTACGGCAGTTTCACTAAAAAAGTTGTTCTGGTAAAGCCAATAAGTCCACTGGGTTATGAGCTAATAATTAATTTTCATTAATGCCTGTGTGTATTTGTAAGAACTATATAAATTCCCCAAGACAATTATACCTCATTATCTGTTCTGGAAATCCTGCCATTAGTAATTGAAATAATGGAAATCATTATCAATGAAATTCTTCATCTGTAGCATCACGTTTTCCACCTTCTTTCTGCTTGAGGAAGAATGCCAAGATTTTTGTTAAATTAATCAGGAAAAATTTGAGATGGTACAGCTGGGATAAATTCCAACATAGTCTGGGTAAGGCATGAGTACTTTTGTCATACTGATTGGGAATAGGTAGCAATCAGAAAGCTCCATGACTGGCAACATTCATAAATGCTGCATTTTATCCACCTGTGGAATGACTTGTACACCCACTTGAATGGATTCAGTTATGTGCCTGAACAAATCACATGATGTTTATTTGCCTTTGTAATAATATTATAATTATTAATTATCTACTTGGAGATCTCAAGTAATAGATGTCAAACTGGAGTTTTCAGGTACGTGTAAATACTAGCCACTAACAGGAAATTATACTAGAGATTGTGGGGTCTTTGAAGTGCTGCAAAGTCTGATGGATATCCTGAAAAGCAAGCACTTCTATCCAGAGCACATAGTGCATCTTTATGATTCAGTTGAGTGTGGATGTGTAATGGTGTCTATACCTACTTGGAAGCAAGAAGCCTTCTGCCACGCTATTTTCTCCTTTGTATTAGTAACAGGCTTACACTGTATCTTAACAATAATATTAAAAAGGCAGTGTTTCCCTTCTGTTGTTTTAGTTCTCTGTTTAGCATAAACAGTATGTATCTTGGCAACATACATTAGGTATAGGTTTCAAGGCTTTTCAGCACTTTGCCAGTAACTTTAAACACAGAACTACTTCATGAAATGCTATTTTAGGCAGTTCATTACAACTGTCTTTGAAAACAAGCAGGGTAGTCAGGTATGAAAGAGCTATTACTTTTTCTCTCTTAGAAGGAAATATCTGTTATCACTTCAGGAGTCATTGGCTTCAATAGACGGATACATTTTCCTTTAATCTCTTTTGTGGCATTGCTCTGAAGGAGATCTACGGCCTTCTACAAACTTCAGACTTGTACTCAGGTGTCCCATTCTCCTGTTTCTCCCTGTCTTTATTCAGGTGAGGGCTGGTCAAGAAACAAATGAGATTAGAAGAAAATATTGTCTGTTAACTGCTGTAGGGTTTTTTTGGGTTTTTTTGTTTGTTTTGGCTATAGTTTTCAAGTTTTACTTCAAATTTTCTTCTATGCCTTTAATCATTACTTCCCTTGTGTCACAGTTTTACCTCCATTCCTGTGTGCCGTCCCTTTACCTCCTACAGAAAAGGAGACAAGAAAACTCCCTAAGCACATTCTTTCTCTAACTTTTCTTCAGGAATAGGAAACTTTTCAGAGAGGATCTATTTCTCAGTATCTGACCTAAGCCTGTATTGCCTTTAGGTGGATCCTTAAAACTAATACATTATGACTCTAAGTAGCTCAAAGCAAATATTGAAGAGCTTTATGAAGTTTTCAACAAAGTTCAGTAGCATCAGAACATAACTTGTGGTTTTGAAGTTGTATGAATCCACCTTGTCTGAAATAGTATCACACATTTGCCATGTATCTATGAGGCATTCTTCTAAATCAAGGAAAGGCATGAATTTAGCAACCTAGTTAAATTTGAAAGAGATTACTGTCGAGAAAGAACATTTACCAAGAGTGTCTTCCATCATATTCCAAACTCTGAGCATTCAAAGAACAATTCTAATATGCCAGAAAATTCTTTTAAAGTGCAAATGAATATTTCTGAGCCACCTCAAACAGCCTCAGGACTCATTCCTACTTATTTTCATCCTGGGGTAATGACTGGTTAAAATATTTTTGAATAATGTGAACATTATCAAAAATCAGGTCTATTCAGGAAGATGCATGCAAAGAATATGGGGCTCAAGTTGTTGAATACATCTTCCATTCTGAATGTCATACTCTATTTACATCTTAGAGAGGATGTTGATTTCCTAGTTGATTCTTATTCAGTTTGTAAATATTTAAGTGTGTTAATTTTCTTCTCCTGTGGTAGAAACCAATTTTAGACAGTGATCTTTTTAAAGCATCTTTGTTAGTGAAGAAGTATTCAGGCCCTACTTCTGACTTCTTCATGCCTTGTTATGTGGTTTACACAGGTGCAAGGTGATGTAAATTGTAATCAGAAGAGAATGATTTATTTTTTAATTTTATTTTCATCTCCTTGCACAACCACATTAAGAACACGTGATCTCCTTATATGTGGTTAGTAGTATTTTGTGACAGTGGAGGACAGGATTTGTACGCAGATCAGCAATTGTACACAATGAGCAGATGTCCCTCTGTACACAGTCCAAATAGAATTAATTTTTATATAGGATGTACAAACACGAGGGAAACAAATGAAAAAAAAGGATTTCTTTTTGCTACTTATGTTCCTTTGAGGTCAGTATATCACCTTAGTTAATATTAAAAATAAACTGCAAATAATAACATTGAAGGGAATTCTGAGTAAAAACTTCACGTTCTGTATATGTTGTTAAAAAATGTATGTTTAAAAAACCAAAGACCTAGTTATCATTGTATGCACTGTAGATTTTAGAAACAAAAAATGCTTTGCTAACATCTGCAGATTTAAAAAAAAGTATTAATAACCAACCCCCCTTTTTTTTCTTTCTTTTTAAATTTTTAACATCAAATGCAATTCAAGTCCTTTGGCATTTAATGTTTACAGAAACAAAAATATTCCATTCTTATAATACCCTTTCAGATCTATGTTATATGGAATCTACATTTTCGTTAGAAATCTGTCTCTGAGGATGAAACAAAATCTTTCTAGCTATCATAACTAGCACACTGGAGCAAGTGCTAATTGCATAGAAAATACCCAAAAGTATTTTCTTATTTCTAGTATCTGCCTAGGCCGTAGGTTTTATCAGAGCATCACAGATAAATTAGAATGTCATCTGTTGGGGTGGGGAGAGTTTCAGTGAAATAAATTATACTATATCTTAGGGGGAAGTTCTTTACAAGGAGAGTTGTTAGGCCCTGGAACAGGCTGCCCAGGGAGGTTGTGGATGCCCCGTCCTTGGAGGTGTTCAAGGCCAGATTGGACGGGGTCCTGGGCAACCTGATCTAAATGTGTATGTTTGGTGGCCCTGCCAGGCAGGGGGGCTGGAACTGTATGATCCTTGAGGTCCCTCCCAGCCCGGGTGATTCTGATTCTGTGATTCTGTGATAGTATCATATCGTACCAAAACATATAAGGTAATCCTCATCATAAAGGAGTGTGCCAGTTTTGTTTTAAACTACATTCATGTTAATGCAGTGTTACTCATCTACAGTCACTGAAACTGTCATCACTTTTGGCACCTGATAAATAAATTGAACTAAATTCCAGAATCACAGCATGACTTAGATTTTCAGGGATTTCGTCTCATTCAACACCCTCTCAAAGCAGACCAATTCTGATGTCTAATCCAGCCTCTGAAAGTGATGACATTTTCACATATCCTATCAATTCTAGAACTCTCTGTGGATGGCAATGACACCTCTAAGCAGCCCACTCCATTTTGATTCTGTCATAGTGGAGTTTTTCCTCTCTCTATGTCTATGGTTAATTTCTTGACATTGGTCTTGGCCTGTCCTTTCTTTAATCCCCCACCCTGTCTCCAGTGAGGTGAATTTGCCTCTGTCTGTACAATTCCCATCTAAGTAGTAAAGAAATTTAGGAAAAAAAATTATTCTCCAAAAGAGAGGTGAAGCATTGGAACAGGCTGCCCAGGGAGGTGGTGGAGTCACCATCCCTGGAAGCTTTCAAAAGAAGAGTAGATGTGGTACTGAGGGACGTGGTTAGTGGGTATGGTGGGGATGTACTGACAGTTGGGCTAGATGATCTTAGTGATCTTTTCCAACCTTTACGAGTCTATGATTTTATGATTGCTTCTAAGTCCACTGCTTCATTCCCCTTTGTCTTTTCCATTTTTTAACTTCTGTTTGCTATTCTGAAGCAGGCATAGAACATGTCAGGAAGAGCCAGCACAATTGGTTGATTTATGCACAAAAAGATGGCGATAATGGAGTTAAACTTTCCAAGATTCATTTTTAAATAGAAAATCTATGAATAAATGTTGGTTTCCATAAACTTTTGTACCACATGAAACTGTCTCAGCACATCTGTGATATAAGCAATGATACATATTTGAATTTGTAATTGAGAGCTGTAATTTATAGTGAAAGTATGCGTGGGTAGTTTATGAATGAGTACCTCACTGACAATCTGACCAACTTTGTGCAAGGGAAGTGAACTAATGAATATAATATCATATGTTTAACTTGTGTAAGTGGAGGCAATCCTCACCAACTTCAGAGAAGTCTTCCTTGTTTACACCAGCTAGGAGCTAGCCTTGTGCATATGATCTGCAGCTGAATAAATGCAGATGTTAGCATTATACAAAGCTTACAGAGTTTCAGGTTACTTTTGTTAAACGAGGCATCTAGCCCACAAGTTTGGATTTGGCAACATTGAACCGCACTGCTGTCTGAGAAGAGACATAGGTTTGGAAGTGAATGTGGCATTTCTGAGCCTTTGGAAAAAAACAAATGCTCATATATCCTAACTGTACAAAGTAAAAAAGAAAAAGAAAAAAAAAAAGAAAAAAAAAAGAAAAAGAAATTTGGAATTGTGGAGCAAAATATGACAGGATAATGTACGTACCACAACTTCACACCCTGCCCAGCTGCCTTTTTCAAAACACACACAAATAAATTCTCTACCTACAGCACAGGCATCTTAAGGATGCACTGGTTTGCCAAAGCTGAAATTTCTTCAGGTTTATTAAGTGTATTTACACACATCAAAGAAAATATGAGGCTTCCTGCAAATATTCTCTAATGACAGATGCCTGAGACAAAAATCTACTTTGTGATGAGGAGGAGCTCCAGCAGTGTCCCTGAAGTCCATGGGAGGGCTCACATAATGAAGTGCTACCCAGCAAGAAAAGAGTTGCAAAAACTAAACCTCTAGTTACTTAATAGCACCAGTAAGATTTTAGAGCCCACAAGGGCGTGCTAATTAGGCATGAAGGAAATAGTTGTCATGATAATGTATTTCAGTTCATTAGGCGAATATACAATGTATTTAACTTGGCTGACTTTTTCAGCAGTGTTTGCAAACAAACCTTCTGGGATAAACTGAAAATTCATGATATTGCTGACAACGATCTAACCAAATAAGTTTTGATGCTAACTAAAACAAAAATAGCTGTAGCTACCTCTGTTCTGTAACACCCACCAATGGTTTGACATTTTCTGTGCAAAGGAAAGATGAGCACTTGGCACCAAAGGTAGACAGTGTCCCTGACTATGTGTCAGCTGGAATGGCTGATGGATCTGGATCCCAGAGCTTGTAACTTCAGCAGAAAGTAGGTGAAGTTGCAGCCTATAACTTCACCATCACATATATGCTGATCAGTGTAGTATCATTGCTATCATTGCACACAACAGAAGACTGTATGACTCATTCTCTGTTGTTTATTTGCTGCTTCTCCTGTTTATTTGTCAGGAATATCTGTATATGTAATCAATCATAAAACTCATAAAGAGTCAAAATCCAGTTTTGTTTTAATGAATTGTGGGATTGAACTATTCATTTTATGTTTACATATAGTGATTAGATAAACGTATGTTTTGAGAAAAACTAATGCCTGTGTCCTGCAGGCAGCTAGACTCACTGATTCACTTAGTAGAGTGAATCCTTTGAGACTTTAATTCTATGAATGGTGCACTGAGCTAGTTATTATATTGCAATGGAAGAGACCTTTCAACTTTGCCACTAACATTTTAACACAGCCAGGAAGAAAACAGTCTGTTTTCCACACTGTCATGTGTTTCTCTTCCCACTTTCTCCTCCATTTCCTTTATGGTTTGCTGAAGCATTTACACACTGGAATGGATTCACTGGGTTGGCTAGATTTACTAATGAAGATAAAGACAACCAGATCTGCAAAGCATTTTATGGTTTCTCCCTCTATTTTCCCGCTAATGGGAGTTTACTTCCAGCCTGAGTTACAGAGTTACAGGCAGATCCGAATGCCAAGCAGGGACATGCTGTATTCATTTCTGTTTTTAAACAACTGCACTGCGTCTTTGACTTGGTTGCCTTGATTTAGCTTCCTGTGCTGGCAGCCAGCACACCACACAATTGCTGTCCCTCTTTTTGATCTTCCCACACTACACCTTATTCTGGCTTTCCATCTAAAGCCAGCTATCCAACCTGGCGTCCTTGTTCTTTCTTACAATACTTTAAAAGCAGTTGCCCATAATTTAAATGCTGGCTTTTACAAAAAAACTAAGAAACAAAAAACCACTATTGGTTATTCTTTGCAACTACTACATTTCATATTCTTGGGACTATATTCTCTGTCCATGAATAAAAATCTTTATGCTGCATATAATCGTTACACAACTATTTGTGAAAGCAGTAAGTGTGCTGCTGATTTTCCTTTAAGCTGACAGGTATTCATCCTGGGTTCCTTTAAAACCAAAGTGAATCAATAGGATCTAATGAGGAGCGATAACATTGCATACATTATGCATGAAAACAGGAATTGCTGCCAAAAGCTCCTGTTGGGGCTTTGGAGGAGCGATATCAAGAGGAACTGAAAGCAAGGTGGTGAAATATTCAGGTATCCAATTCAGATATTATCTTCATTCTTTTACAGCAAGAACAAGCACTAAGCATGCATTTACCCTTTCTCCTCAATTCTGATTCATATAAAGAATGAACAAAACCAGAGTCTATGGCAAGCAGCATAAAATTATGCTCCCATTGTCTAAAAAATGTGAGCACCATATGGAAGGCGCTGCCACTGTGGGTACTCTTTGGTGCAACATAATGTTGAATTCAGGTATTATGTTTCAGTGGTGGATGAGATAGTTTTTGGAATACATACATTTTTTTAACAAAGAAACTGTAAAGTGCAGTGCATACAGAGCCATTCACTTAACCAGAGTGGTTCTGCAACATGCAGAAAATTAGTCATAGCAAAAAATCCTGTGCCTGTACCTCCTTAATCATAGACTCATTAAGGTTGGAAAAGACCACTAAGATCATCTAGTCCAGCTGTCAGTACATCCCCATCATGCCCACTAACCACGTCCCTCAGTGCCACATCTACTCTTCTTTTGAAAGCTTCCAGGGATGGTGACTCCACCACCTCCGTGGGCAGCCTGTGAAAATACCTCACCAGAATTCCTGAGAAAAGTTAGAAGGTATATGAAAAAAGATCTACAAAACAGTTAATCCTGTAGAGAGTATAGATAGGGAAACTTCTATTCATGTTTTTTTTTGTTTTGTTTGTTTTTCAGAACAAGAGAGACCCATCACCTGACTCCCTTTACCATCTTCCAGTAGTAGAGAGTTTCAAAACAAACAAAAAGTGATGATTATTCATGTAAAAGTTTTTATGACTTTAGAGTTCTTTGCCAAAGGTGGTTGTGTTTGCAAACTATTTATATGGGTTTACAGACAGATTGGATGGGAACTTAGAAAATAAATCTGGAAGTCACTGTAGACAGACAGATTATGATGTGTGAAATATCATATCATACATGCTTTCTCTGATTCTCTTTTTCCTTATATGTCCAAATGTGGACATTTTGAAGACATTACCGGTCTATACTTGTTACAAGTAACTAACTACTAAACAAGACATCATTATTATTATTATTATTATTATTATTATTATTATTATTATTATTATTATTATTATTATTATTATTATTATTATTATTATTTATTAATATGATGAAAACTATCCCAAAAGATTTCTTAGATTTACTTACTTCCAAACAATGCTGCCGTTAAAGAATGCGGGTTTCCAAATTATCTAGAGAAGTTAGAGAAAAAGAAGAGGTGGAAATTAGGGATATAATTTTGTGTTTAAAAGTGTCTAATCAGAAAGTTTTCCAGATGGAAAGTTTGTAAGGGGATTCTTTTCCTTACTTTTCATTCTGTTGCTTTAAGAGGATCAGACTAATACAGAAGTATAGTGTAATGTGCCTGGGGATTTTGACTCACGCAGCAAGCAGACATATAGAAGCTCTGAAAATGAAGAATAATAAGTAAGTCTTCTTCAAAGTTTATAATTAAAATGATCTTACTCTCCTCTGGTAGTTTGATGATGATCCTCAAAGCTAGATGAGACATAAAGATGATCGTCTGCCATTATTAAATACCCCATAATTTATTTTAAGTCTGATCTTGAAAAATGAAAATGCTCCTGTAACATCTGGAGACTTGCAAAATTGCAGGTCTTAGCACTTATCCTAATTGCTGATTAGCAAGAACAGAGATGTTAGCCCTATGGTCCTTGGCAAATTCCAACTAAATGAAAGTACTGTTTATAGTGGTGCTACATTTTCCTCTGGTTTTACATGGATACACTATTTTTCAAGTCTCCTCCCAAAAAAGTAATGTGCTGACTTAGTCAGAATGATTCATGCTTCATACTCCTTATGTGGATGCATTCCAATAAAACAGAAATCCTGGGAATGTCTTCAGTACTGCAGAACTGAACTATGCTAGATGGCCATCAAGTGTAATACACTAGATTTGTATAATAGAACATTAAATAGAGTATTTTTTTCTCATTTGTCTAATATACAGGCAGATAAACAGACTCCACTGAGTCATAGCCATGACAATAAATACTGGTTATTTTGAGCATGGAAGAACAAGGTTTTATTATAGAGCTCATAAAATGCTTCATGAGGTTTAGGAAACCAATACTGGGAAGAAGAGTACTTATGAAGGAGGAAGGATCTTCACAGGAAAAATGAATATCACTTACTGAACTTCCGACAGTTCAAAGAGAAAAGAAATTAAATTTCATGTTTTTCCTTTGAGGACTGGCAGATTTTTTTTGTTTTGTTTTGTTTTGTATTGTTTTGTTTTTTGTATATGCAGATAAAAGGCTGTACAAAATTTGCAGATGAGAGGATATGTATCGCGTACTGGCAGTTCTGAGCATCTTCACTGTAGATACTACAGTCAACAAGCTGAATAGGATGATGTCAGTTTACCCCTGATGAGGTCTGGGTATGATTTTTGGAGCCTCTGTTATCTGTCTGGATCATGGACACAGCCATATATTTCATGCAACATGTGAATAACTTAAAAAATTCTTCTAGATAAAATTTTGCTCCGATACTGTAAAATGTTAGGAGATGGATGGAGTTCTTAAAAAACTGTGCTCTTGTTTAGAAGGCATTCCCCAAATCTCTTGGCTATTGTAATAAGATCTACGATCTAAAATCTCTCAGCGAGCCCAGATATGGGCCTCGTAGTTGCATCAAGACAGTGGGATGGATGTGACTTTCTGCTGGTGCAGGAGCAGAGGGCATGCCCTGCACAGGCCATGAGAGCAGCTCTCTCTCCATCCCCCCTGTCTGACTCAGCACTTGTTTCCATGGCAGTCTAGGCTCAAATGCCAGGAATGCTGGGGTGTGAACAAAAAGGAGAGGTTTTACATTACCCTGTTACTCCATTGCTGTGACTAACTTGCATTACTCAATTCTGTGAGCTGGCAGCCAGCATCGATATAGACTTGGACTTTCAAGCTTGAGTTGTTTTTGTTAACAATGACAGTTGTTAATAAAACCACGCAGTTCTAAGGGGAAAAAAGAGAGGGATAAAGGATTTTAACTCTGTATAGTCAATTTGGCAGACAGGCAGAAGATTTCAAGGTGCTTCTTCATGGGAATTCTCCCAAATGTCCAGCAGAAGGCTGTGGATTGCCTAACTCCTGTTCCTGCTTGGCTGTAGTGCTTGGTTCACTGTGACATATTGCCATGAAACCTTGAAGCAAAAAGGTTATTGATAGTTCTTGAGATTTATTAACTCCCACTGAATCCCTTTTTGTGCCAGACATCAATTAGTAATTCCTGTGGAACCTGTTTGGGTAACCTGTTCTTATCTCCATTTGATAGAGAATAAAAGTTTTCCTTTCCATACTTTACTTCTGCTTCGTTTGATGTTTGTGAATGTAGTTTGTGCTAGGCTGATATGAGTAAACTATGTAATACTTGACATTATTTTGTTGGCATCAGATTTTCATGTACTTGCATCTCTGACATTTTTATGGCAATTTCAGTATTGATGAAGAACAGTAAGTTATATTTCCCCTGTGACTTTTTAGTTGTTATTATTAACAAATAAGATATTTTATTTTTATCTAAGTTGGCATCTCATGGGCATTATCCTTAGTGACATTGGGCAGGTGTATAGAAAGCTCTACCATGTGGGTAACTGGTTGTATAAATGTGAGGAAGAGAAGATTGTAAGCATAATTGAGATAGAAAAATATTCCTGCAAAATATTTCTGAATGTTCATCATGGAAATGCAATGAGAATTCAGAGCACCGACCTAGTGGACAAGAAAGAGAAAAATAGCTGAGAAATTTGACATGGCAATATTGGAGACCTTCAGAAGTTAAAATAAAATTGATCTATTAAGTAAAAATTGGAGGTACAAAATATAACAGGAACAGTGGTATTTGGTCAGATTAAGAGAGTACTGATTGCTGTGTCTGCAGTGAATTCTTAATTGTTTTCTCCTTCTGCTTTTAAGAGCACATTTATTTGTAGTCACTGACAGTTTCCAAGATACAGGAATGAGATTTTTTAACTATCTTAACTTGGAGAACTGTTTTTTGTACAAAAGTTGTTGGACTTCCCTTCTTTCCTAGCACAATAATTGCTTTTGTTTAAAAGCTAAACAGAAACCCAGAAACTCACACGCCAGACAAAACGTAAATGATTCCATGACCCTGTTAACCCATTTGAGCTGATGTTTTTTATTACCAGTTCCTCTTATGATTAAAGGAAATTGCAGGGTTGTTTTTTTTTTTCCTCTTTTCTACAAATAGTTGTTACATCTTGGTAGTAGTTTCAGGTCTAATAAAGAGGAAACTTGATGCTGTGGTATGAATCACTGAACTTATGATGCAAGTGGTGACTTTTTGTTTGTGCTGGGAATTTTGGAGGATAAGTGAATGAGCACAACGTCAAAGTGCGTAACCAGTAAACGCATGATGATACTGGCCTTGGCAAAGACAAGAAAGACCAATGACACCTATGCTGAAATTTTCCACAGTTAATGCAAAATGGAAAAACATCATGCTGTTCTGCTCTGTTAGTATATAGGATCACAATCGATTTCTGTTGGTACATCAAGCTGTCATGTCAGCTAAGTTTAACAAATTAGAAGATTTCCTTTTTTTTAATTATTAATGTTATTTTTGAGGGCTTTGATACTTAGGTATGCCTGTTTGGGATTTTATCTCCTTTTCAGGATATAAAATGCAGATTGCTACAAAATAATGCCTCATATATTTCTATGGAAATGACAACAGATACAAAGAGTGCAATAACATTATTTGATAGATGAAAAATTGAGCTACAAAACACTATTTTTCAATGTAGTCACCACTGTTACCTGTACAGTTCCACTGGTCTCCCTTTCTGCAGTCACCAGGAACTTTGCCTGACAGCCGTGACTTCTAAATACTATGGAAAGTATCTTGGCAACCACATCAGCCAGCTCCTTTAGGATACTGGGATGTATTTCATCAAGTCACACAGAATCACAGAATCACAGAATGACCCGGGTTGGAAGTGACCTCAAGGATCATGTAGTTCCAACCCCCCTGCCTAGCAGGGCCACCAAACATACACCTTTACTAGATCAGGTTGCCCAGAGCCCTGTCCAACCTGGTCTTGAACACCTCCAAGGACGGGGCATCCACAACCTCCCTGGGCAGCCTATTCCAGGACCCAACCACTCTCCTAGTAAAGAACTTCCCCCTAACATCCAACCTAAATCTTCCCTCTTTTAACTTAAAACCATTTCCCCTAGTCCTGCTATTATCAGCCCTTTCGAAGAGTTTACTCCCCTCCTGGGAGTAAGTTCCCTTCAGGTATTGAAAGGCTGCAATGAGGTCACCCCGCAACCTTTTCTTCTCCAGGCTGAACAAACCCAACTCCCTCAGCCTGTCCTCATAGGGGAGGTGCTCCAGCCCCCGATCATCTTCGTGGCCCTCCTCTGGACCCTTTCCAAAATCTCCAAGTCCCTTGTACAAACTGAATCTCATGAGATGGTCTTGGAATTACTCTGCTCCTTGAATGTGAGTGACTTTGCTCTACTAACCCCTGCCTAGAGGTTCTGGGATGTTCATCTTCCATCTGAGGAAAGGATGAGTAACCTGGATCTGTTCAGCCTGCAGAAAAGAAGACGGGGGGGGGGGGAAGGGGAGAATCTGATTAATGTTTATAAATATCTAAAGGGAGGTGAGAAGAAAATGGATGAGGCCAGGCTCTTCTTGGTGGTGTGTAGCAACAGGACAAGGAGTAATGGCCTGAAGACGGTCATCATTTACAGTCAGGGTGACAGAGCATTTGAACAGGTTGTCCAAAGAGGCTTTGTAGTCTTCTTCTATGGAGATATTCAAGACCCCATCTGGACACCTACCTGTGTGACCTATTTTGGGTACCTGCTTTATCAGGGGGCTTGGACTCAGTGATCTCTTGAGGTCCTTTCCAACGCCTGCCATGATGTGAACCTGACATGAGAGGCATGAGAAACCTGACTGCTAGTGAAAACTGAGGCAAAGAACTTGTTAAATACCTCAGCCTTCTCCATGTCTGTTATTGCCGTATCTCCCTTCTCATTTATCAGAGGGGTTATGCTCTTCTTGGCCTATCTCTAATAACTGATGTACTATAGAATGCCTTCTGTTTTTTTTTTGTTTTGTTTTTTTTTTTCCTACACATCTCTCACCAAGTTCTGTTCCATACATACTTTGGCTTTCCAAATCTGATCTCTACTCCTGGCACACCTGTTTTCTTCCCAGGCCACCCATCCCTGCTCCCACTGCCTGTACATGTCCTCCCTTATCCTGCAGTTAGACCAGCAGGTCCTTGCTCAGCCATGCCAATTTCCTCCTTCCGGATTCTGGAGTTCCCCACAACTGAAGGTCTGGGCATCTCTGTTGCTTCACAGGAGATCTGTCTGGGTGCCTGTGTCAGCCTGGTGAGGCTGTGACCTTTCTGTCTGGGTTTCTGCCTCAGCCTCTCAGGACTGCTGTACCTTCCTCTTCCCAGATGAGAAGTAACCTTGAACCGTTCCTGCTGAAACTGCCACACAAAATGCTGCACAGTGCCCTGGTCACTGTGTTCATAAGTGCTGCCCTATGTATACGTGGAGGTGTCACTTTGCTGCTCCCAGACACACCCCACTGCATCAGCTGGTCTCCTGAGATGGTCTGCTTCTGGCAGCTTCAGGTGGCTGTCTCCTCACCCTGGGATCTTCTTGATATCATAACCCCCATTGCACACTGTGATTTATTTCTGCATATCTCTGCCAAAAAACATAGCATAAACCTGGCCTTTGGACTTCACTACTATAAATTAAATATTTAATCTCATTATACGTATATACACTCGTATACGAGGAAGCCTGGAGTTTTGAAGGGGGTGGGAGTTCATCTTTCTTTCTTCTGCTGCTTGGGGGCTAGCTGGGCATTGGTTGGGGAGTGTCGAGCAATTGCCTGTGCATCACTTGGTATATACATTCATATGTATATATATAAATAGTCATAGCTATTTTTCTTTTCATTTTCTTTATCTTAGTAAATAGTTTCATTTCAACCCATGAGTTTTATTTTTCTTGATTCTCTCCCCCATTCCATTGGGAAGGGGGGGAGCAAAGGAACGACTGTGTGCTGCTCAGCCACCTGCTGGATTAAACCACAACACACAGAAAGGAAGTCCAAAAATTTAGTCTCCTTAACCTCATCAAGCAATAGGGAGAAGAACCCATGAGAAGTACTTGGGCACTTTTCAGAGAATCAACTCAAGATCATCAAATCAAGTTCTATCATTGCAGAGTGCTGCCTCAGATTGTCCACATGTGGTGATCATGCATTCCACAGGGATTCCACAATTGGGTTTTCCTGCCTCCCTCCCATGCATTCCCTCTGCCTATCCATTATATCTTTCTGTGAGCAGACTGACAAAGATAAAGGACTTACTTTAAGAGAGGTATGGACTTCTAGCCTCTCACACCCCGCAGTTGTGCAGGAGTGCTCAGAAGCCCTCTGAATGCTTCTGCTCCCCAGAACCCACCTGAAGGTTTCTCTTCTTGTGAAAGTATGCAGTACTTTTTTTAAACTATTATTATATTTGAGGGTGGAGGAACTGGAGAAATTTATGTAGTTGTACTAATTGCTTTAATCAATACTGATCATTAATTTTTTGCTATGCTGAACCCACACTTTCACTGGAATTTAAAATCTGAGGTTCTCCCTCAGCTTTTTGTTGATGAATACTAGAAAAGGTGTCTCTGCCTTCCAGCATCTACAAAAGTGAGCTCAGTAGCTCACTGGATTAAGCCATTAGCCAAGCCCTTTTTCTTTGTGCATTATTATTCAAATGGAGGAATAAGAATAATAGAATCAGCACTGAGATATCTGTAATTTATGTTGTGTATTGGCAGAAATTGAGAACTCTTAAAACTGAACATGAAAACATAAAGTTAGTGTCTTTCCTTTTTGATCTGATAGTTCTGTAAACATCATTCCTAGCTGGCTTTTTTCTTCTAGCAGCAATGTAAATATTCTTCAGCACTCTTCTGTTCTCACTGTTTGCATCAGTGTGATTTGTCAGTGATACATTTGTTTTCTTAAGGATTAAAACTAAGTACATATTGGCCTAATTTTGAAGAAAAGCACCAATCAAAGCCTCTGAGTGTTAACATGCAGAATTGTTAGAATCTATTACAAGATGTAGTTAATGTAGAAGTGCAGAAATGTCCAAGTCAAGAATACATGACAGGAAATAAATTAGTTTCTCTCTAACTAGGTTATAAAGACAACTCATAATATTTCAGTAGAGTGGCTAAAGCTAAATCATTCCAGATTTACTGAGTTTCTTGCAGTGGTGCGCTCTTTCATTTCTGTTTTTTCAGAAAACTTATGCCAAGTCAGAGATCTGGAGCTTATTATAATTACGCATATGATAGATACAATAAAAAATGGTCGACTGAAATCTTAACCAAAAACAAGAAGCAAAACCTATCTTGATCATCACAGACATAACAAGAAATAACAGGCAACTCTTTGTGTAACTTGCATCCTTGAAAATGACTTTCAGATTTATTTTTATTTATTACCTTTTTATACAAGCTAGTTGTTAACTTTATTCTTAAAAAATTTCTTCTAAAAACAGTCACTATTCTGCCAGAAGTTTTTCAGGTATGCTCTTGTCTTTAGTGGATATTTTATCTTTTTTTCTTCAATATTGACAAAAGAGAAATGATAAAGCATTTTAAAACCTCTAACTGTTCTTAATTCTACCCTATATGCTGATATCTCAGGATAATGAATTATATCCAACAGGGGATGGAATCCCATTTTGATAGGAATTATTAGTGATACATCTTGAAATACTTCCTAGAAAATATAGAAAGAATATTTGTAAATTGTTATAATTTCAAACCCCTTCAACTGGATAAATAAAGTAAGTACCTAATTGTTTAACATGTAATTGCAGATGTTTTAGGCAGAAAAGATTTTCATCTTACCTCTGTTATTCAGAGTAGACCATAGACAATTTTCGATTAAGCCAATCTACCCTTGAAAACAGGTGCTTTCTATGGTCACCTGCAGGTGATTTCTGACTCAGCCAGTCCTATCATTTCCACAAATTTCTTGAGTGCTGAACTTATAGAAAAAAAGGTGAGGTGGTTTCTATGGACAGCACAACTTCTCTGTATTTTATTTCAGGTGGTGTTTGTCTGTTTCTTGTATTCTTAGAATTTAGAATGGACCAATTTAAATCCAGCAGACAAATATAAATCTAATTTGTGTTACTGAGAAATTATAAATATACATGCTGGAGAAATTATTCTCCCCTTTTTTTTTTTCCTCTAAATACAACTTTTCTCCAAAATGCCTACTCTAAAATAATTAAGATAATAGGCAGCAAATAACATTGTGTATATTTTAATACATTTGCCTTAAATATGACTTTGCTTTTATTGCTCTTGGTAACAGATACAACAATTTTTTCTGTTGGTGATAGATACAACATTTTATTTGTAAGCTCAGCTTAAATTGTCTGGAAAATTTAAAGCAAGTAAGGTGAAATTCTTTTAAGAAGTTACATAAAAGTTACGTGCGGCACTTAGGGACGTGATTTAGTGGGCATGGTGGTGATGAGTTAATGATTGCAGTAGATGATCTTAGAGGTCTTTTCCAACCTTAATAATTCTATGTTACTATTAAATTCCAATTATTATAAATTCCACTATTACTAGGGTTAAAAATGAATTCACAAAGATGAGACACACAAGGCTAAATTGTTAACAGATTTTCCTTCCTACCTGAAAGAAATAAAACTGTAGTGTTCATCTGGGAGAAAGATGGAGCCAAATACATATGCACATTGCCTTACTTTCTTTTCTGCCAAGTATTTCTCCTTCCTACAGCTGGATGATCTAATGCAGGCTCAAAGGCTAACACAGGAATCATACCCTGAAGGATTAACTGTAACATTTAGCAATAGCTCTGTGCTAGGGGAAGTGTAGCTCCATGAGTCTCTGAAAGGCAAACTGCTTGCAAAACTCTGTGTACTGTGTCATCAAATCAGACAATTCTCCCCCTCCCCCCCCAAATATTCAGTTCCTTTTCCATTTTAAGGCAGGAAGTGGGGTGAGCTTCTGGCCTGAGCCACTCCCTTTCTCTTTTAGGATGTGCAGCTGTGCTTTTGCTTTTATGAACACGTGCAGATAGACTTGAACTTATTTTGTCTGTACTCCAGGGTATGTGGATGTGAGCCAGCTCCAATCTGTCAGTGAGCTGGTTATGTTAGCTTAGAGTTATACCAAACCTGCTGAGCTCTGCTGAGACTCTGCTGTTATCGCTAAAGTACAATGACATGCTAATGCATCTTCAGAGCTTAGAGATTAGACCAGGGTTGGATCTGGTCAGGGCAAAATCTTCGTTGCGTGTGTATGGATTTAATTCCAGTCTTTGTCTATACCTTCATCTCACGATGGATAATATATGAAAAAAGTAATGGAAATAAGGCTATGCCTCCTATGCGTGCCTTCCCATCTATTTAAATTTCTAGCATCAGGGGATCAAGTTAGTCCTGGAATGGCAGTAAGGGAAATTAAGGACCATTTGTGATCATTTAATTGATGATGAAAAAAAATAATTTGACATTCTTTAGTTTATTCTAGAATGCAGTATGCATGTTTAATCATGATCCTTTGGATTATTCCATCTGATCTGATGCCCCATACCTGAAGGCATTCAAGGCCAGGCTGGTTGTGGCTCTGGGCAGCCTGGTCAGTGGTTGGTGACCCTGCCACAGCAGGGGGGTTGAAACTAGATCATTGTGGTCCTTTTCAACTCAGGCCATTCTATTCATTCTATTCAGAATGTGTCTCATGGACATAAGGGGGGAAATATACAAAAAAATGCAGGTTACAAATGGACAAAATTAAGATTTGAATAGAATATTTGGATAATAGTTTTGTCATAAGTGTCAGATGATGTTATTTAATTACACAGAGTTTTACAAGAATTACTGGCTAGGCAAACTGAAAGTAGCCAGACTGAAACTGGGGAAGAAAAAAGTAAGTCAGAAGTTTACTTCCTAGTAATACAAAATACCCCTGCAAAACTTGTTAATTTTCATGTAATGAAGTCTGAAGTACAAACTAAAAGAGTGTACTACTTTGTACTAGAATGAAATATCTAAATAAAATCATTTTATTATGCAGAGGGAGTGTGTCTTGAGTGAACTTAATGACCAGGTTCTGAAGTTTGAATTTAGGAGTCTACGTGTGATATAGGCATCTAAGTCCTATGCATTCAATGTTCAATGTTGTCAGCAAAGTCTAGAGGAAGGTTCCTAAGACTGTGTATGGGTATGCACACTGTAGGGAGTTAAATCACTTCCTAAACTTTACAGATCATGTTGCCAGAACCTCCATTAATCTCCATAATGATAGATTAGATATTTAGTGCAGATGTCAACAGCTGTACTGATGGGTGTCTACACTGTGGTATCTGAGACTGGAATTAAGCCTCCAGCTGCCAAGATTAATCGGTGTTAGACAAAAGTATACTGTTAGAATGGTGAAGTAATTGTGCTGTAATAATAGCACCTGGGAGTGTCAGATAACAGCCTGATGACACTTTGTTCAAAGATGTGAGATAATATAAAAAAAATATATGTACAAGATTCTTGAAGTCACGCAGTTCTATATGGTAAAATATTAGGAAAAAAAAAAAGCAACAAAACCAAACAACAACAAACAAAAAATACCCTAAGAAAAGAGGTCTCCTGCACATATCATCTAAGAGAAATTTGAACAAATGAACTATTTTAATTCACAGTACCAGCCAAAAACAAAGTAATTCCTCCAAATTATGATTTAGTATAGGCAAATTGGTCAAATCTGTAAGGCTGGCACTTAATTTTCTTCCTTCGTTCTGAAGAGAGCGTGTTCCAGGGATACACAAAGATAGCAGATGAAATTGCACCAGAACATCCTTTATGTTAAATAGTCTTCCCATACAATCCCAACAAGTCCTGTGTGGTTCCAGAAGCACAATTTTAAGGTCATTTCATGTACTTTTCACTGAAGAAACCACACACATGTCGTAATTATGAGAGAACAGGAATCAGAGACAAGTCCTGCATAGTTCCACAAGTGTGCTTTAGAGAAAAGTACTAGCATATTCACAAGTCATTCTTCATCAGGTAGCTTGGGGAATTGGAGACCACACTGCCTGGCAGAAGCATTTGGCATAATAAGTAAAGCAGTAATGTATTTAAGACAGAGTTATAAAAAAACCACCTCTCATTACGGTTATTCTGGCTACCTGTATTTAGAAAGGAAACAACTTCAAAAGAACCGAATCCCTGCAATCTCATTTGGCTCAGACAAGAAGTGATGTACTATGAAATACAGGTCCCAAGAGAAGCTTTGGATATCAAATATCATAGAAGTAACACATTTCAACAACTGAATTTCAAACAAAAGCTGGAAACAGTATGTAGAAGTGTGAACACACATCTGTGGATCTGTAAATACTTTACTACTTGAAAAATGTAATGTCATTAGTCCCAAAGCTTTTCAGGCCCCAAATTTACTGTTTTCTTCTGGGAAAAGTCAAGGCCAGGTTTCAAAGTAGAGTGATGGAGTCACTGTTCTGCATGCTTTCTCTTTTATAGTCTGGATACATTCAACCATTCACCCACACCTCCCAGGTACTTCCAATCCTACTGAAATTTGAAGAGGGGTTTTCAGACTTTGAGAAAAAACCTCTTATTCTTTATCCTGTTGGCTTTCTCAAGCTGGTTCTTCTTCTGCCTCTTATGTTCCAGCTGTTTCAGTTTGAATAAAATGCAAAGCCAAGGAGAATTATTTGTTGGCTTAAACGTTTCTACACTCCCTTAGAATGGCTTCTTTTTCTAAATATTTCAAATTTGTACAAGATAAAACAAGTCAGGAGAAGACATTAATAACACTGAATGACAGAATCCTTATGATTCAACAGTTGTGGCACCTTCCTGGGAGGTAGTAAATGTAGCTCAGCATTCAAAGGAAAAAAATTAATCTGAGTCACTTGAACACATGTAATGAAGATCCAAGTGAAATATTTATTTTAACCCAAACTTTTTCCTCTGCTCTCCCATTTAAACACACAAAAGTAATGCTATTTTGGACTGGATTGTAGGGAAAGGAGAGGATTGGCTTTTCAGTTGAGAAAACAATCAGACAACAACAACAATAAAAACCCTACAAATTAAAGAACAAAAAGCAACCAACAGTGATTGCACAAAACATCTGAAGTTGTGAAGATTATTGAAAGAAGACAGAAATATAAAAAGTGGTCAGTTTAGAATTAACCCCACCTAAGAACTAGAATGATTCATACTGGCACTTGCTCACAGTCTAGTGCAACTTTTATTTATTTGTTTATTGCTATTAAATTGGCAAATTATTGATCAGTGGGAATAGTTTGAAATTTCACCCAGGAGAGCTATGGGAGACATCCTCACTTCCCTGATGTCACTGAAAACGTATTTCCGTTTTCTCCATTTAAAACAGAATATTCAAAATGAAGCTCCTTTGAATGTAGAACTTGGCTGGAAATTGTTTATACATATTTGCAGAGCCTCATATAGAGAATTCAAAAATGTCATTAAGTCAGTAGGCTCAGTCTTGTTGCAGCGTCACAGATTTTAACACACAATAGTGTCTGAGCAGAACACGAAGGTAGCCTGAATGAGATTTAGCTTAACAGCTGTTCTTTCCTACTCTACACCTGAAGTAGAGACCTTATATCTGTTCATAATCTTTGAAGAAAAATAGGAAACAATGAATCACCTCATAAATAAAAAGCTAATTTAAGTCAGATGACCTGCCCCCTACCTGTTTAGTTCTATTGACTACACAGAAAGGGTAACTAGATCAGATGTACAAAAACATTATATACCTGCAAAGATATATGAGATGAATGTCACTGTCCTTGACCTTGTCCTCATATCCCAAATAGCTAAAGGTTTTAGCATTCTATTGCTTGCAGCTGAGCAAAAAGTACCTAAGGCATCTCTTTCTTCAGTCAGTTTTGCCACTACCTGTCTTGGGGATTTTTCAGAGTTCGAAGTAGGCAAAATTATTCTGAAGCTTTTATAAAGTTTCACTGGTTTGTGGAAAAGGAAGAACAGTTAGTAAATGGATTCTTAATTATTTTTTCCAGGTTCTTCTCCGTTCCTAATGAGCTAGAGTGAGTAATAAGAATGTTGTTTTAACACAGTGTAGAGGAACAGTGACAAACCTCTCTGTAAGCGTTATTAGAAAATCCAAGGCTTCAAACCTTCCTCAGTTTTAATCAATGGGAGACTGTAAGAAAGTCAACAAAACAGTAAAATGTAAAAGATTTTTTTTTTATTGCAATTTTCTTTTTTACTAGAAGAAAAAATAATATGTTTTCTTGTATTTTGTGTAGT
Source organism: Perdix hodgsoniae (assembly GCA_035772895.1). Taxonomy (NCBI): domain Eukaryota; kingdom Metazoa; phylum Chordata; class Aves; order Galliformes; family Phasianidae; genus Perdix; species Perdix hodgsoniae. The sequence continues at coordinate 23,210,363 of JAPSGF010000006.1, forward strand.
CCTTTCCAGTCAGATTTCAAAAAAGGAATCACAAAGATAGCTTTTAGTGCTTTATAAGAACTCTACAGCCTTTTGCGTTTGCAAAAACCTCTTAGAAATTTCCCAAGAGAAGACTGTGTCACACAGTTTCCAAGACTTAGAAAAAGCTATACTATAATTTCTGGCTAGCAATGGAAAGTAGATGAAAATCAAAATCAGGAATGATACTTTTTTTTTAATGTAGTTTTGATTTAGAATTGCCAAGTAATAAGCCAACTGTCATTTAAAATTATCAAATTTCCATTACTACATTTATACTGTTGAATTTCCAGCAACTTTTTTTACTTTAACTTCTCCAAAGACATTTATTGTCTTTCAGATTTTTAAATAACAGCAGGTAGGCTCCCTTGCATCAATGGTTCCCACGAAATTCATATTTAGGTCCTGATATAAATCCAGACTGGAGGAGATCTCACATTACAAGAGCCTGAAATTCTTCACTAGCTGTATTTCCTCAGTTATGATTCCTTTGTTCATTTTCAGCTGGAACAATAGCATCATGATAAATTTTGCAAAACGATTTGTTACAGTATCTCTATTAGTGAGATCTGATCAGGAACCTTTGCTGACAGAATGGTACTCTCAAAGGTGCAATCCAGACTTCAGAGATTCCCTTAGTACAAAAAGTAGAGACTGTAGCTATAAAACTGACTCCTGAAAAACATGATGCATGATGAACAGTATCCCAGAACTACTTGGCGTAGTGAATCCAAACTAGGCTGTTTCTCGTAGTCTAGTCTGAAATCATTAATATGAAATAGTTTTTTTTTCTTCTTCTTCTTCTTTTTTTTTTTTTTTTCCTGGGACTTCCTAAACCTCAGAAGCAATTAATTAGGAGTTCCATTTGTGGCCTTTATCTCCAGAACCTTCTGGACTATTCAGGGGTGGAGAATTGAACCCTGAAGTTCCAGATTTTCAGTTTCTTTTCTGTCCATAATTAAAGGAAATCTTTTTTACTCAAAAAGTTCAATTAGCAAAACCTGAGTTTCCTTTTTCTCTCAAATGTAAGAATTTATTTGAATGGATATACTAAATTTACTAAAATAAATAAAGAACATAGCAGATAATCCTTGTCAATTTATATTCAAACCAAAACTTTGGATATAAATCCATACTGAATCTAAACTCGACTTGAAAGAAAACAACTGTATCTTGATTCCAAATTCTTTGTCTTTTGCCTTCCAAAAAAACTAATGAAATACATATGAAAATATGCTACAGAAGAAGAGGATTCATGCTGAGCTGGATATGAAAGCAGTTGGGAAACCTACTGACTCAGTGGCAGGCAGAAGATCTCCCCAAATTCTGTCTGAGCAACCTGAGTTTGAGACAGATATGGGATTTCCAGATTTTAAAATCTGTACATATGCACAAGTGGATGACAGAATTTTGTGCATAATATATGCTAAAGGAAAAAAGACAGTGTACTCTAACCTTTGTTTTCTCATTTTCATAAAAAGTTTTCCTGATCTTATGTTGTTTTATACATCAGGGTGGCACTTATTATATTTAAAAATATATATATTTGTATATATGCATACATACCTGTATATAATTATATATATGTGTGTGTGAATATATACATGGACATATGTATACATAATTTTTATATAAGAATATGAACACACACACATATGTAAGCCATGTTTTGCTGTTCTTTCACATTTTCATGACAAATCTACTTTACAGTGTATGAAGCTACTATATTTAGGAAAAACAGACTGCTGTGACTAAGTGAATTAGTTATCTGTCATTTTATCTATCTATCTATCTATCTGTCTATTTATAAATCGATTTCTGTTCCTATTGATTGAATTTATATGAAGCAAGTATGGGCAAAAAGCTGTCACTGAAGATCTAACTGATGAAAACCAATTGGCACATTTATTTTGCAGTAGTAGTACTTAATTAAATGAGAAAGAAAAAAATAACAGTGTAAATTTAGTATTAATAGTGGCTTTGATTTAAATATTGGTAAGAAGGTGCCTTATTTTAAGGGTAACCTAGATGGATGTAGTAGTTTTCAACACTTCTTTTTTGTACAGATTCAAAGAACTCTCTGAAGTGGAAGGCAACTGGAAATAACCTGTGCAATTTCACGCTCAGGGGAGGAGGGCCAACGTTGATCAGGTTGCTCATGTCCTGTTTCATTAGGGATGGAAATTTCACATCTTCTGTGACTAAGTTTTGACTCTCTTCACAACTGCAAAGGTTTTATGCTAAGAACTAATGAAATTTCTTGTATTCCCACCTGCAGAATTTTAGAATTTTGCTCCCCACTAGGGGAGCAAGGATTTCAATTAAACTGTGTCAAAGAAACACATTACCTTGCTAGAAAAACAGCAAATGTTCTTCTTATTTTAAGAAAGGAAAATGATTTATGGTGAAACAAACCTTTACTCTCAATGTTTGTTTTTAAACAACAGCAATGGGAGAATGCAGCATACATTCAGGAAAGATAATCAGATTTTTTTAATGATTTGTCCTGGGGCTGTTCTAACTTAATATTTCCATTACCAATATTGGCATTACATAAAAGACCTATTTAAGGAAATCTGATGACAAATTTGGTAGTTGCCATCACAAAGAAATGTCATGATATCCAGAAAGAACCAAAATAGTTTGTGGTTTGGTGTGATGGTAATGAGATAAGATGTAATAATGTGACATCTGAATTAGAATTTTATTAATTAGATAAGAACAATTATGCTACAGAGCATAATAATTCATTGTAAATGGCTAAAAAAGACTGGGTCCTGTACATTAAAGCATTACCAATAGCCTGAAACAATGAAAAATTCAAATGTGATCCCAACATATGTCTGATCAAGTATCTGAAACAGAAGGAGGGAAGCTTTAAAACAATATGATCACAGCTTCTGAGACCTAATCTGCAGTCTGTGTGAAAAGTAAAAGCAATTGCCTGTATTAAGGAACAACTGAAGAAAGAGCAGCTAAGATAACTTACAGAATGCAAATCTTATTTTATGAGAAGAATAAAAAAGCCTGCTTTTTTTGGCATTTAAAAGTGAAAATGGATGTGAATGGGCATGTTACTACTAAGCAAATTCAATTACTAAAAGTAACTAAAAGTTATTAAATACAAAGACAATCATGACACAAAAATAAATTACCGCAAACTGAAGATGAATTCAAATAACACATCAAGCAAAATGTTTCTGTGCAATTAAAAGGATACTTTTGAACATCTAGTTCTTAAAAAAAAAAAAAGATTATAAATGCTGGAGAAAACTATTAAGCAGATTATATGTTATGGTTACAAGTAGAAACAATAGACTCAACATGCTGCCCTAGTTCTGTTGTCAAAGCTGATGCGTAACTTGTTTGTGCTGTAATTGCTGGAGAGAGGAGTGTTTTGTAAAGCTCTGCCTTAGAGCTCTACCTGTTAGAGCTTCACAAACAATAGGCAGTTTCAAATTTCTTGAACTTTTGTCTTCTTCAGGCTGAACTGCAATTCTAGTTAGAATAAAAAATAACAGAATAAATCAATGAGATGGGATCTGTTAAATAATACCGTTAGCGGCAGGTATTCATCAAATTTGTCTTTGTATACATCAAAACAAACTTCCACTTTAAAATAAGCTAATAAGTTTCATATAATTTTTCAATGTTTATCTTTCATTTCACATATTTCATAAATTGATCCATCCACCTTATTAATAACTTGTTACAGTTCAACAGCTTAACTAGCTTAGAAAATACATCCTAAGGTAATGAAAGGTAAGGAAGTGTATTCTTCTGAGTTGAAGTAGTTGGTGCTTGAACTTCATAGTGCTAAAATGCAGTCTCTGAATTCATACGTGTCTAGTGTTTGCCAAGATGAATTAAAACCAGAACACATTGCTATCATTCTTGCATTCTGGCTTCAGTGAAATCATTTATTTATTTATTTATTTATTTCAGGTATTATAACTATACAGTTTGGACTAGTTCCAGTGCTGTTTTTCAGCACCATGAATCATTCAATAATTAACTTTCCAGAGCCAGGACATTCATTATTTAATTGTTTTTCTCCACCTGAGAAGTCACAGAACAAAAGGTTTTGGTGGCTTGTGTTCATGTTTACTCAAATCCCTTTCATCAGAAGGCTGAGCTACAAATCTTGTGAGAACAGGCTCTCTCAAGAGCTTTCCAAGAGTGTTCCTCAATCCAGCTTGGAAATGATTCAAAAAATAGCTTTATTTTTTGTTATTTCACAACTTGCAGTTCTCTTCTTGTGTCAGAACTTAATATTGCAGACAAAATGTGGAAATGATAAAAGTTTAGAGACTTTTATAGAAATGAAATTCCTATTTTAGGCAGCTGAGGTTTACTGTCTGAGCTAGGGGAAGTAGTTTTAATGTTACATTAGATGGAAAGCTATTTGAGAGTCCAATGGCTCTGTTCTGAGTCTGCTGAATGACACTGTGCAGCTGTACATATATATATATCTTCTTTTAAATTGAACAAAATCATATTTTGTAAAAAAATCTGTATCTATTTGTCAACAGACTACACACAAGCTGAATATTTGAAAGGTCATTTTTGTTGTTGTCACCACTGTAAACATTATTATTGCAGCTACAACGGGAAGTTTTAGGAATGGTCAAGTAAACTTAATTACTGCTAAAATTTGGTTGTAATGCATTTTTAATTTTACTAGATTGCTTTGAAATTACCCATCAGTGGTAATGTGTTTAAGCATGTGTTTTTCCAAGTATTCTTTTTTTAATTCTAAAATTATTCTAAATTGATCATTTTTTTTTAGTACTGATTTATGTGTGTGATACATTTGCAACAATTAATAATTAAGCTGCAATTTGTATCAGAATCATAATTGCTTACATGATGCTTCATTCCCTTGTAATTTTCCAATTGCATAATTATAAAATCAAATGAATGTTTTATTAAGAGAAAGCATTCCCTACTGAGGAGTTTGAAAAATGCCTCAAAGTATATCTGACCAAGCCTCTACTTTTTGACTACTAGCTTTATAATTGATACAATGGTTTACAAGTATGGTACCTGACATATATCATGTAAACTACTACGAGTAACTATGTTATTAAATATATGCAGTTTAATGCAGAAGCCTTCCTATATGAAGCAGTGTGAAAACAGCAATTCATATTGTCTATCTTCCATTCATGTCTGGGCAAAGCTCTCAGGACGTATAGGTTTCAATGACACCATTTATTACAAGTCACAGAGATATTAACAAATTGGGCAAGTGAAACACTTGCCGTTTAACAGAACACGGGAATGACAGTTTGTCTCCACACCCAGGAAGAAGAGAAAGCTGTTTTATTTTAAAGGTGTTGCAAGACATTAGACATTGATTGCTACTTACTGTAACTGTAGCTGTATCACTCAGTGTTCACTAAATGTTGAAAGCTAAGCTTTCTAAATAATTTCAATTGCAAGCTCCAAGGTCAAGGTCTAGAATAATTGCCCAAGCAATAAAATAGCTACAGTTCTTGAAGCTTGGCACCTATACCGTCAAGGATATTCAGAAAAACAAATTTGCCTGAGGAGAAGACATCTTTAACATACAGTTTTATGTGTGATGTCCTTTTCACTTTAAAATGTTGTAGTAAAATAAAGTTTGAAGATCAAGAAATGGTCCACAGATGCCTTTCCCTGCAATTAAATTACGAGGATGTGAAGATAGTCTTCTGTCGTCGTCTTCTGGTCGTGTTCTGGCTCTCAAAGTTCTGCATCACTTTTTGTTTAGTGCCCAGCTTCAATAGATCAGTATAGAATCCCTCCCAAAAATTCTATGTATCTTAATTCTCCATAATCACCGAAATGTTCTCAATAGCCCAAATGTTCTCAGTAGCATGCCTTACAATATTCTTGGGAAAATATAAGCATAGATTTAAATTTTTGGACACTGGGGAAGGAAATTGACTCAATATTCTCACTTCTTAAAATTTAATATAGTTCTATTATAGAAATTGTGGGAGGAAAGTTACTGTTGCAGTGATACTATGTGAAACCAATGAGTTATGCTAAAACTCGTATTTGGAAGCATTCATACTGAATGTTATTTCATCAAGGGCATGCAGACTAACTCTAGCTTAGGTATTGAAATAGGCCCTCTAGATCTTCCGCTGTGAAACTGTTAGGTCATGCCAATAACTGCAGTTTAGAAACCATGGTACTTAACTTCATATGCATTGATTAACTATTTTCCTCACATGTAAAAAAAGACTACTTTAGTATTCCTCTTTAAGATCCTCTTAGAATTAATTAAGATCATCTAACAATACAGAATAGGATGTGTAAACATATATCCAAGTGGTCAGAACATAATCTGCTCTGGGTATGCTTATTCCAACATTGCAGGGAGGAGGTAATTTTGAAGTTTCACTGTTTTGATGATCACTGCTTTCACAGTAATTGAAATACAACAATGGGATAAAATATTTTTAGTTATGCCACGTTTACTTGGAGAGGAGAGGGCAGTAACATGGTAGTGCATCTAAGAGAAATCATTGCATTCCAAATCTTCAAAAACCTATCAGACTTAAAAAATAAAAGTCAACTGCTGATATTTGAGTGAAATGATTTGTCTTTGAATACAACTATAAATGTTATTAAGCACTACAAATTTTATAGTCAGACATAAACTTTTACATACAAGATATCAGCACTGAAATCAAACAAAGTCAGAACAAAAATATATATGAAGACTAAACAATATTTAAGGTTTTAGGAACATGTTTTTTCCAGTCACGACATGGATACAATAAATTTCAAATTCAGGATGATTTTTCTTGGTTTTATTTCATTGTTTTATTTATTGGAGAAGCAAATTAGCTAATACCTTCAGAGCACAGGCAGAGGATGACAAAATCATTTGGCTTGTCTCATGGTACAGAAACAGAGAAGAGAAAGTGTGAAGGAGAAAAAAATATTTTTAAACTTTCAATGTGATTTTGTTTTGCATTTGATCCTCTAAAGTTTGCTCTTTGTCATTAACCACCATTCAAAGTAGTGTGCTTTGGGAATGAGCCGAGATTGCTTAAATCACAACCACCAATTTAAGTGGCTTTTGTTAGAAAAGTTTTGTCATTTTGTTACACACACCATGATAATTTCTTTCAGGAAGAAAAAAAGAGAACAGGAAGCATGAGAGATACTGGAGATAGTTAAAGATATCTGGACATGGTCCTGAGGAACTGCCCACCTGCTCTAGGTATTTCTTCTTGAGCAGGGGCTTGGACCAGGTGACCTTCAGATATCCCTTCCAACCTCAGCCATTCTATGACTCTGTGGTTCTGTGAAAATTTTGCAGAAAATATAAAATTTGGGGGCAGAAAGGTGCTCTGTGTCCCTTTGTTTTGGGACTCAACAATCCTTGAATGATGAGTGCCATTTCCCATCGTAGTTCAATTATGACTGAAATTAAATGAAGTAAAACACCCCAAACTGACAGGCCTCCTTTTGTGCATAATGCTTTATGTTGTTTTCTGGTAGTTGCAGTATCTTTCTTTCACTGAATCTGAGAGATCTGAGATTTCTATTTTTTTTTTTAATTTTATAGGGTTTTTTTAGAAAAACAGTTTTTTTCCCCCATCTTAATGCACACATTCATGTAAGAGAAACTGAGGGTGCTGCTATTCCTGTTCTTTTCAAAATTTGGACTTAGCTGAGATCAAAATTTTGGCTCTGTGAAGTCATTTAGAAAACTCCCATTGACTCTGCTGAGGTCAGGAAGGGAACATTAGGTAATTGGCGCTATGCTGTTCTCTCTATTGTCTTAATAAAAAAGTTAAGAGGTGGTTCTAAATCAGATTTACAGATGTATAGTTTCCAAGCCCAAATTTTATTTGAAAGAAAGCCGAGACACATGTTCTTTAAATTAGTGTAGCTTGTTTGTGATACAGTTAACTTACAGGGTGTGTACAGCAGGGGAAAATGGTGTATACACTAAGAATTGTTTACACTGCAAAGCCTAGGCAACAGTCTTCCTTTTAGGAGTTATATGTCAGATCTAATGGTCTCAGATCTAATGAAGTGTAAATCAAACAAGATTGGGATGATAAGTTTTTATATAACTGTACCTGTAAACTGTAAGGATTTCCTTTACATTTATTTGGAAGAAGTTACTTAAATTGTTATTTGTGCTAAAGTAGAATGGAGATCCTAAATATTGACAGCTGAACCAGCTAGGGAGTAACCAAAAAAAGGAGGAAGAAATAGAGACAAAGAAATGTGCCTAAATGTCTGAGGGTGACCTTAAACATATGCAGATGTTAATATGCAATAAATTGAAGTCTTATACAAAGTATACAACTGTTTTATCAACTGTAAGTTGATCTATACGTTACCTGTGAAATAGTGCTGTCTTTCGAAAACTATTAGACTAGTTTAGCTGAAGTTAATGTATGTGGGATTTTAAATTTTCATATATTATTTGCAGTCAATTTTATTATAGGATGAATTTTAAATGATCATAAAAATATATTTGATTTGAAATTAAATTTAGGGTACTTGTTCCTATTCATATTGATAAACGTTGTTTTCCAGTTACTCAAAGGTTTAGTCTCATGAGGAGGCAGATCTTTGGTGAAACCAACAACAACAAAATAAGAACAAACAAAATCCTTAATATAAGTTTGTGAAAGGATAGTATTATACGTATATAAAAAAACCTTTAAATGCCAATGTAAGAAAGATATGGGGCTTTTGGAGTGTGACTGGAGGAGAGCCATAAAAATGATTGTAGGGTTGGAGCAGTTCTTATATGAGGAAAGACTTGATCATCTTGGAGAAGAAAATGCTTTGAGGTGACTTCATTATAGCCTTCCAGTACTCGAAGGGAGTTTACAAGCAGGAGGGAGACTCACTTTTTACACTGTATGATAGTGATAGGATAAAGGGGAATGGCTTTAAAGTAAAAGAAAGGAGATTTAGTTAAGAGGTTAGAAAGAAACTCTTTACTCAGAGTTGCCCAGAGAAGCTGTGGATGCTCCATCCCTAGAGGCATTAAAGGCCACCTGATCTGGTGGGTGGCAACCCTACCCATGGAAGAGGGATGGAACTAGATTATATTTATGGTCTTCCAACACAAGCCGTTCTGTGATTCTAGGATTACAAGAAGCAAAAAGAAAAGGAAGATATTTTTCCAAGAAGGTTTGGACTCTACTTAGAAAAAAAAATCTACTTAGAAAAATGCAGGTTTCATAGAAAAAAAAAAGATTACATTCTCAAATAGTAGAAGCAAAATTGTAAATGTAGAAATAAAATTTCTTCAAGAAAGAAAATCTCTGTACTATTGAGGCATTAGGAAAGATCAATTTGTGTGTGGTCATTTGAATGCAATAATGATATACAACTCTAATTGAAGAAAGGGGATTTTGGCCCACAAAGTCATTGTTTACCAGTCAGAGAAGAGATTTAAGAAACTACAGCCTTGTCTTTATTCTAATTTGTAGATTTTGAGTAAATCAAGGAGTGCTCTGTTTAGATTAGTTTTTGCTGAATATCCCTGTTTACTTGTACTAAGTGCTGCTCAAGAAATAGAGAAGACATAGACCAGACATTCTATAATTTAAACAGACTGATAACAGAAAACATACTGTATGCTAAGTGGAAGTGTCTGTTGATTTTGCCTTCATTTTCATTCATTTATTAATTTAAATAAATTTTAAGCCACCTGCATCAGTTTGTCCATATTTGACTAAGAGTTGGCTATAGACCAGGATAGCAGCAGCTCATGAGAGTGAAAGTTCTGTTGTAAGGCTAGAAATACGATGAACTTTCACAGTAGAAATGAAGACTAAGAAAAAGTCCATGAGACAGGAACTGCTTTATACATAAGTGCCATGTGGGAATTTTACCTTAAGGCTTAGAGTGTAGATGCAGGCATCTATGAATTATGCAGTATGCTACCTAAAGGTCTGTCAACTGGAACCTCAAACTGGAGCCAAAATCCTGAATCAAGTTCACTGGCTCTCCTGTCATTTTGTGGAGAGAATTAGAAATCTCAGGAAGATGGCTTAAAATTTGCACTAGTATAATTTTAGCCAAGAGCAACATCTGGACTCTTGCTCCATCTTTGGAAGATTCCAGGTCTAGGGCTTACAGTCTGCTCAGCTCACAGAGGCCCAACTCCTCTTAGGGGTTATTTGTAAGGCAGTGTTTAAAACAGACTTCATCTACTCTGCTGAAAGAGTTGAAAGATCAAAACATTACCAAAGTCAGACAGCCTAGGAAAAAGTGTGACTCCGTATTTTGTATTTGAGGTGATAAACTTGGTGGTTTAACTCAGTGCAAAACTTTTGTATCTATGGTGCTGAGCTGATGTCGGCTGTGATCCCAGATGTTGGGACTGCAGCTTGGAAGAAAACATGCATTCCATCCGAGTCCTGCGATACTGCAAGCATTAACAGAGGGACCGTGTTTCTCTGAGGTTAAAGCTGTACCACTGGAATACAATCTGTTTCCCATCTGCCCTCCTGACCTCTTCTCCACCAGTAAATTCTGGAGCAACTTCAGCAGTAGGCACGTGGAGTGTGCTTCCTTCTTGGACCCACAGAGTGATTAGGACACTGCTGAAAGATATGGGTTTAAATCCCTATAAGCAGGTTGGAATACTATTACAGTCCTTTCTCATCCAATTCCTGCGGTTGACAGCCAAAAATAACATCAAAATGGTATCATTTCCTTCCTAGGCTTAGTAAAACTTTTAGTAACATGACAGGTATACAGAGTGGATAGCCCCTAGTTTGATCTTATTGCCAATGTGGAAGATGTATGCTAATTGTAATTAATTCAGTTATTTGTCAGTCAGAAACCTTATTTTCCATAAGGTGGAAAAAAAGGTTGTCCCTCAGGATTTCTTTTCCATTATTCTTTTCTGATTATATAGGAAATAATTTTATTCAAGGCTGTTCCATATTAGGAGAAATGATAATTTGTTCTTTTCTGAATGCAGATCACCCTTCAGGCTACCCTCTCCCACCTTCTGCCCTGAATCATCCTTCATTTTTTTAAAGGTTTTTCTGCTTGTACTGAACTGCATGTGTTAATACTTGCCCTCCTTCAGTACACGGGTGGAACATGCAGTCCTGTCCCAGATACAAATGTTTGGCACAGTGTTTTCAGCCTGTAATAGACTGTTTATGAGTTTCCCCAGCAGCATGACAGTGCAGTGTGATTAAACACTTTCATATTTCTCTCTGTTTTACTTTAGTTTAAGTTGACCAAACATATGACATTCAAATTCACCTACTTGGAACCTCACCAAAATGAATTACCATTATTTTGTTTGAGATCATGGCTTTGTTAACATGCCGATGAGCTGGCTAAGAAAGTAAAGATAGAAGGGAATATAAATAATAAGCGAGATTATTTCAACACAGAAAATTAAGGCTTTTATTAGCAATGCAATGCCATGCTGATATTGAGTCCATGTGCTAGAGCAGAATCAACCGACCTAAGTGTAACAAGACTATTCTCAAGAGTTGAGTAAATTTTGTCACTCTGAAAGTAATTAGCTGTAAAATATGATTTAAGTCAGTTCATTACTATTCACAAACTGACTATCTAGTTTTATATGGGAAGAAATGAAGAGAAGGAGGAAAGAAGAGCTGGGGAGGAAAGAAAAAACCCTTCATTCAGTAGGTCAGACTTTAGAATCGTCACTGTATTTATAAGTAAGCTTGAAAGTATTTCCACAGGTGAATAGTTTGTTTCCTCAGGCATGTCTCTTCACCAATTCACAATAAATATAGCAGTGGAGCCAATGGAGCTTTTTCTTTATTTAGTAAAGATTTAAATACTTAGCTCAACACAGAAATACATTTACAGTGGTTTTAACTTTACAGTGCTTTGTTCACTGGTAGAGCAGGTAGGAATTTGGCTTCCTTCCTTCAGTTTATGAAAAACCATTTCTAGAAAGTATAACTGCAGCAAAAGAAAATATTTTCATTCAATGAAAATTTTCCTGAAATAAAACCTGAAAATTTTCAGTGAAGCTTACTTAAGGCGAATCATGCAGAGATTGTTCTTCAGCTGTGTAACACACAGTGCTACCTGCAGAACAGGTTGCTCTGTAAACAAGCACTGTTTCATACTTTTGCATTCATGATAAACTTCCATAGCTTGCACTTTGTGAGGACAAAGTCTGACATCATCAGCCTCTAACTTCTTGTACCACATCTCAATTTTGTGCTGGTTTCTAGTCAAGTTCCAGTTTGTTTGGATGCAGTTCATTTAATTAGGTCTGTAAGATGAATCTTGGAGAGGCAAAAGTAATAACACAAACATGACCTCACAGTAAATGAGGAAAGCTGAAAGTCGGACTTGGATTTTTAAAGTTTATGCTTTTCAGACATTACTGTCTGGGAAAAAATCCAAGGTAATTATCCAAAATTTTTCTATCAGACTCCTGAAAGACATGTCCTGATTTCTGATTCTAAGTTTCATCTGACTGCTTGTTTAATTTTAATTCACAAATCTGGTCTTTTTGTGCCTCTCTTCTTCAATGTGAATTAGTGGAGTGGATCAAAAATCCTTGATGAATTGCAATCGAACTTAGTAACACATCTACTTTTAAAATTGTTATTTAAAATAGGCTGGCATAAAAGATAGTTTGCTGCAGAAAAGTTAGCTTGCAAGTCACCTTCAGGAAGATCCAAGAACAAAGAATGATGACTGCTATAACCAATGATTTATTAAAAGGACAAAAGCAAAGAAACAAAAAAAGAAAAAAACAACTCTTTTTCTTGATGTGTTCCTGGGTCAATGCTGCAAAATAAGTGGTAAGGAATGCATAGCAGAGTAAGAAGCACTGATGGCTGCTAAGAGAGAGTGTGCAAGGACAGAAACAACTCAGCGTGGCTCTAGGACTTAAGAAAGTACTCAACTGCCTCCATTTTTTGTCTTCTACCTTGTCTAGGCAACTGTAAGCCAAAGTTGGAAATCACTGCTTTTATTCTTGGTGTCTAGCACCATAAGCCTTAAACCCTGAACAAAGGGATTCCAGGCATCTAATACAAGATTTGTTACTCCATTTTACTACTGCATTTGTGATACTGAAGTCCTGTTTGGCTTTGACCCATATATATTGTTTCCCTACTGACACAGTTTATATAGATAGAAATTTAGACCTGTTGGGAAATTTCTTCTCCAAAGCAGAAGAAATTGTTATAGCCATCAAACTCTTAAGAAATGACAATGCTTAGTCCTTAGTGTGATATCTGTGACTAATGTATGGTATTACAGATGTGCAGAAGACAAAGGAAAAGATCTGTGACAGGCTTTCTGTAGGGACTTCCAAGAATAATTTGTTAGGGAAAAGAAAAATTAGAGACTATTTATATATCTGTGTGTATGTGTGTAAATGTTAAAATAAAAGGGGGGGGGGGGGGGGGG
>JAPSGF010000006.1:23223887-23249369 GCA_035772895.1 Perdix hodgsoniae
GATGGGAAGGGAAGGGAAGGGAAGGGAAGGGAAGGGAAGGGAAGGGAAGGGAAGGGAAGGGAAGGGAAGGGAAGGGAAGGGAAGGGAAGGGAAGGGAAGGGAAGGGAAGGGAAGGGAAGGGACTAAAATTGAAAGGAAACTATAAATTGAAAGAATTCTTATATTTAAACTATCACATTGTTTCCTTATTGAAAATGTTTTTAAAAGACAAGGAAGTATTTTCAGTGAAAATATTATCTTCCATTATAATAACCACTAGAAAAACATTGAACAGCTGTAACAACTATAATACAATACAACACGTAGCAAGTCAAACATTTGCTTGAGATATACAATGGCTGGCAAGTGCAGCCTGACCAAGTTCAGCACGGGACACCTACATGAATAAAGGTCAAAACTCCTCTTCCATGATTTTACAAGTTAGCATTGTCATCAAGAACAAGTCTGACTGCCTACTGCAATGACCTGGAATAAGCTGATTAAATATGTTATATAAATTGAAGGATGTCAAGCAACTATGTGATGGTAACAAGAATTCAAGGTCATAAAAACAAAGGCCAAAGATTCTCTCAAATCTGTATCTACTAGTAGGCCAGTTCCTGAGGTGAAATGAATATAATGTCTGACTGACTCTGATTTCACAAGCACAGTGATTCATTTATATTTTAAGGTAAAGCTGTGAGAGTCTTTGGAACAATTTGCATTTTATGTAGATTGAAACCTTAAAGATTCTATGGTAATGATTGTAGGCTAACCAATGTATGTTTTTTACAGTGAAAAAAATTGCATAAAACTAATAGGTCAAGTGAAAAATCTGTTGCTAATGCTTCCTATATTCTGGAATCTTAAAACTAAATTTCTAGTTTAATTATCTGAAATATATGCATAGTATGAAGAGCTTTAGTATTTATCTTGCTTAAAATAATAAAAAATAATAAAATAATAAATAATAAAAAAATAATAAAAAAATGTTGAAATATGGACTTTGTCCTATAATTCAAAATTCTTTAAATTAGTTTAAAAGATGGCATACTTCTGTTTTAGCAGTATTCTTTTGATTTCCTACTGTGTTGGTTTATTGATTTTTCCACAAACAAGATATTTTCTTGGAACATTGGGAATGCTTATATAAAAAATAATTTTCTTAAGCTCTCCTTAGTATGTCTCTCAAATCCTAAGCATGAATTAGAAGCAGATTTCATATACAGTATGACCACCATAAAATGGCCAATGTAATGACATTTGTCATTGTTATGTCTTTCAGTTGTTTACAGGACAGAAAAACAAACAAATAAACAGAAAACCCATAGAAACAACATTCATTGAAGCAAATAATCAAAATCCACATTACTTCAATTAGTTTACATTGTGCTGATGCATCTGGATTGCCCTTAAGGGAGACGGTTTCAAGAAAGCTCTATTTCATAGTCCCAGAAATTTTTTTATATGTTTTCTTGTAATGGACACCTGAGTGTACAAAGTTAGCCTAAAACATAACAGCTTTATCAGTCAGTGCATCTAAAGAAGAAGCAGGTATGATACTTCAAGTTTTCTCTGTAGACAAACCCTTAGATCATAATCCTACAATAAGTTTTATGTAGACTCATCCAATTTCATGCTTACAGATTTGACCAGCATTACCACTTTCAGTTGCACAAAAATTATGTTCCTCTTCTAAAAACATAAGATTGACTGATTAGCAAAGTAATGCTGGCAAAAATAAATAAATAAAAAGAAACAACACCCAAATCCTTTCCTGTAAGATACTCTTATTTGTCTCCAGGTTTTTAAGTTTATAATATATGCCCCAAACTTTAACAATCAAGAAAAATTTCATGGAAGGAAGGAAGGGAGGAATGGAGGAATTGAGGAAAGTGAATTAAAGAATTCACCCGAGTTTTCTTGATTGCTTCCAAAAGTCACCAAGAAAAATATCTTGAGTGATATTAAACATTCAAACTTCCAATATTTATCATCATTACAACATCAGAATGTTAGTATTTAAAAAATCTATAAAAGTAAGAGAAATAAAGTTATAATTGTATTGAGCCTGAAGATGAAAATAGAGAACCACCAACACTGCCATCTCTGCTCTACCTTCAATGCAAATTTTATTATCAATCAATGTGATTTTAGTCTACATTTTCTTCTGTCTTGGAATTTCTTTTGTTGTTCTTCTGTTGCGTGATTTTAGAGGTCTGTGGTTACATATTGCCTCTTCTTGGCTGTCTAAGATTCTGTTATTTAGTCACAAAACACATAAAAAACATTATTCTGTGTAGTAGAAGATAAAGCTGTAATGCCAATCTTCCAGAGATGGGCGAGTGCCACGGAAAAATATGGTTTTATGAAAAGGATTCAAGGAGCACTAAGAATGGTATTTAGGCAGATGATCTCTCTCTGAACAGCATTTCTCGTGGACGTGGATTTGTCCAGGAAAGAATTTGTTTTCCTGATAGTAAGCCCTTGGACATTTTCCCAGGTAATGGAACTAATTTGTATGATACATTTGTATGTCTTAACAATCAAATTTTCATATTTAACTGAGCTTTTTTTTTTTTTTTTTTTTTTAAGATACATTTTAAAGTTTCACTCCTAAGCCTTCAGTTAAAATTAATTTCTTTATCCTCCTTGCTGTGGCATGTCTAATCTCTCATCATCTGGTTGAGCTTTTCTTTGGAAAAGTTTTTGAAAATATCATTTCTTATAAACTAACAAATAGAAAATAAATAACTGATGTCAAATTTAATGTTCAGGAACTTTTGAAAGAAACTAAAACCAAATGGATTTCTAATATAGTATTTTCCCTATTTACATTGGATACAGCTTTCAGAGGGTGAGCTTTGCCAGTGTTGTATATATGAGAAAGTATTTCCCTGTGTATGGATCATGTTATCCTAAACAATAAGCACAACTGTGAAGGTTAGAATTACTACGTTACAGATATCCAGAAGAGGCAGAAGACTCATAGCAATGATTTGCTTGTGCTTATCCAAATATCTTGCTGGAGGGGAAAAAAAAATAAAAATAAAAAGGAGACAAAGCATTTTACCTACACAGAGTTGATAAACAAAGCATTTACTACATGAGCACATATTCAGTTACCTCTTTACACAGGCAGAATACTACTCATAAAACAAGTATTCATTTCCTTTCTTTGTCTTTGTCCTGGATTATAGGATTGCAGACCATGATTTCAGCGTATGGATTTCAAGCTCTTTGCTTTCAGTGCTACCTCATTCTTTTTTCTCAGAACTACTTCAGAGGTACCATTTTCAAAAAAAATGTTTTCTTCTTCTCTGTTATTTTTCTTCAGGATGTCACAAAAATAGTTGTAATGCAAATTATCTTGTGAAAACATGTTTACATACAGAAGTTCCTGTTTTTATACTAACAATCTAAAGGAAAAATTGTTTTGTATAAAAGTGAATAAAGATAGTGAAATATCAACACAAATTCTTGTAGTCACATTATGGATTCTGGACCAACTTGACAAAAAATAAAGGATACATTTCTTTATGTGGATTCTTCTTCTTCAAATCTTAAAGAAGAAAGTAAGAAAGTGAGAAGAAAGTAGAAAAGGCAAGAAATAACCATGAAGTAGTCAAAAAGAAAACTAATACTCAGGAGAATAAAAGAAGGTCTGAATTTAATGGTACATCACTCTTCCATTTCAGTCAAGCTTATTCTGGTGTTTTCTTCCTGTTCCTTTCAAACTTGACTTTGTACTTGGTCATTAAAATATGTTCCATAAGAATATAAATTTCAGATTTGTATTTAGACTATGCCAGTGTTTGAATTTCTTTCCATTTGATACAATAGACTTTGAAATCTAACTGCTCCAAATGGAACTTTTTAATTTGGATACTAGAACAAAATGAGTTTTAGGCAATCTATAGAGCACTGCTTAAATTCTATTTCAAATTCTACTTCTGTGTTGTGCAGTTGGGGATTGTGGTTGTACTGAATACAGTGAGGGAGAAAGTAAAGCAAATGCATTCTCCTATTCTCTAAAGACAAGGAGGGTTGAATCAGATTATAATACAATACTCAGCTGCCACAACTGATTACATTTTATTTTAATTTCTGGATCATCTATTTCATGAATCAGATAAAGAGCTTTGCATAGGCCTCTTCCCTTCTGCTTACCATCAGTACCTCTGACACACTCTTGATAAACACAGTATAAAGTGTTGGTGTATTATAAACCAGATCATGGCTAGTTTGAGACAATGAACATTCCCTACATTGTGAATTCCAGTTGCGTGGAGCAACTGCTTTAGGAGATGAGGGGCAATTTCTCACTGTCCACATGATGGATGGAAGACATCAAACAGTGAAGTTTCTTTGTACAGTGACTCAAGTAGAGCATGACAAATAAATTAGTATTTTGAATTTAATACCCTTGCCTTAAACAATAAAAAACAAACAAACAAAAAAGTAAAAAAAGAATGTGGCTTTGACATGTAGAGAAGTGGATTTCAACACTCATAGTAGCTTAATTTCTTTGGCTGTAAACTGCTAGAATATCTTAATAGTTTAATTAATGTAGTCTGTCATTGTGGGTTGTAGTTGATTAAAAATGTCTAGATTAATTTGAATGGACAGTTTTCATTGCGGTTAGGAATTGGAATAAATGGTTTGAATGCTCTGAAGATTGTAGGAAAAAGATGATGAGTAAAGAAGACAAAAAGGAAGTCATGAAGTGAGTGCCCACAGAGAAAGAGAGACCAGAAAAGTGAAGGGAACAAATAGACTATGGTAGCAAGGATGAAATTGAGAGAATCAGGCCATGCAATGGGATTTGTAATTTGGCTGTTTCTGATTATCTGGTTTTGAATTCTGGAGTTTCTGTTTTCTTTTTTTCTGAAGGCAGAAGGTTTAGGATTTAGTCCAAAGAGACTAGAGCCAGTTATCTTAAACTAATAGAAGTAAAATTAAGTAAAGAGTAAAAAGGCAAGTGTGAAATCTGGTAAAAGGACTTGTCTATAAAAATTTAATTTGCACAAGATAAAAGTCAGCATCACAGTTCACAGAAAATGATATAACTTTTCTTCAGTTTAAGAAAAAATAAAACAGGTGTATAAGTTTGCATGTGTTTATGGATATCATGAATATGTATGGATATATGTATATGGATATTCAAATAGATATTGTCATGGCAGCTTTTAGGCAGAAAGAAAACAGGCAGTTCCTGAGACTGAAAGAAGTGGGGAAAAGAAGGCTCTGTGTTTCTGATCTCTGGGAAAAGACTCTCTGGAACCATACGGCCATAAGAAATAAGCCCTGAGTAAAACAAAGCCAAACTGTTTTCTTCTTAGCACCTCTTTCCTGTCTGCAAGATCCAGATCTGAGCTAGGATAGCTACAGCTGGGCTGGCATAATAGGTTTTATTTCTTCCTTTCAGCTCTGGCAGAAAGGGAAGAGGCAAAGACAGGCACTGAGCAGAGCCAGGCACACAGGCAGCACAGCCTCAGCACCTGTTGCAGCTACCCATTACCTTCTCATAGCGATTTCATCAACGCCCAGTGCCACATGATGGAAAGTTAATGCCATAAGGATTAAAACAAAATCCTGTGGGGCAACAGTACAATTTTATTGCTGCTGGCGAGAAACGTTGAGTCAGGACTGTATGTTACAGTTAAAATTCTATGCTACTGCTGTCATTGTAAACAGTAATGAAACTGCTGAAGCTTCGCTGAGGGAAGTGCTTTAATTTTGTTTCTTCTCCTCCAAATGCTAATAATAACAAAATGTCAAAGCACAATTGCCAAATGTGTATCCTTTAAAAAGCCAGCAGGAAGTGGGCTCATAAATAAATTGCTTTGTGATTACCAGTACTCACCAACCCCCCTCCCTTCCCAAAAAAGTAATAAAATTCACCCAAATGATGCAGAAGAGAGACAGGAGGAAAAAAAAAAAAAAAAGCAGCAGAAGAAGAAGAAAAGAAATATATGTGTTGACATCTATGTAAGAGTGTTTTGGCAAAAGAGGAAGTATTTCTCTTGAACAGATAAAGAAGCATTCCATTATGAAGACCCACCCTTTTGAGATATTTAGTAAATATCTGATCTTTTCTTCTATATATAAGTGCATGAAATGAGATAATGGAGGCATTTGCATTCACTTCTTACTGACTCTACTCCTACAATTATATGAGTTCTTAAAAGTGAAGATGTCTATCTTTGCTTGGTAAGCAATTGAGCTTTCTAGTATTTCCATTTCTAGGAGACCCTCCGTCCTGTGGTTCTAGTGTGGGTTCTTTGTTACATCCGACTTGCAAGTAAAGTCATCTCATCCAAGGTAAAAAGAGGGTAAATAAGGGTTTATATCTGGAAGAAGAATTTATAGGAAACATCGCAGGAAACAAAGCCAATAAAAATACTAATTAGCCAAGTAAAACTGAAAGTTATTTTTTTTTGTTTGGTTGTTTTTTTTTTGTTTGTTTGTTTTTCTTTTAAGAAAGATGTGAGAGTCTTCTGCTTTACTAAAATGAATGTATAAATAATATTATTAAAAGGGTAACATCGTAGTGCTATTATTGAGTATTTTTTAAATATTGCAAAAATATGAAAATGTTTAAGAAGGAAGACATTAGAAGAAAGGAGTTAGCACAACAATAGGAAAAAGTATACATCTTATGGACCAGCAAATAATACTGAAGGCTGTAATATCATATAATATATATATATTTATCTAATATAATATTGTTATAAGGACCTAGACAGGCTTGAGGAGTGGGCCCAGCTAGGGTAAGAATGTGAAGCTTAGATTTGTACCCTGCACTTTTCTGTGCTATGAAAAACTTTTTCAAAGTACCTCTGGACAGGGATCATTTTTGAAAATAGTTTTAGTACCACCTCATTTTTGGTTGGGCTAGACCTGTTTTGTTCATGTACCAAATCACTGAAAAGTGGGAAGAAGATCACAAAAGCATTCGAGTTAGCACACAGTGAGGCAAAAAGTGTGTTTCCCAGTTCCACAAGAAAAAGCTGCAACCATTCTTTTGGATACTCCATTTGCAAAAGTCTTTTTATGTTGTGCTTCTACTGAGTGTAATGTCAATGCAAATAACTTTCCCAGAAAATGCTTTCCCAGTCATAGTAATGATTCACTGGATTTTGCAAAGGATTTTTCTGACTAAAACAAAGAAGAAAGTGACTTTTTACTTGAACTCAATGGAAATAATCTAGATTCATCTGACAGCAAGCTGGACCAGAATTTTGGGCAGAGGTTCTCAAAAACAGAAAGAAAGAAAATATGCAATTTTAACAGGAAAAAAAAAATAAAAGGAAAGAAATATCCTATTGTAATTAAATCAACAGGGAAGGATTAGCACCCTGAGAAGGTAACATTGGGTTATACCGTCCCACACAAGTGGCCTAAGGACCACACAGAAACTTCTCCATATCTCTGTTCAGTAACACCTCCCTTTCTTGAATGAATGAACGGAAAAGTTGTGCAAGCACAAAAAATAACAGAAAGCTTTGGAGGAAAAAAAAAAAAAAGCAGCAAACAAAAAAAATCCCTCTAAAGACACCAGACATATTTGTCGTTTGACCCAGCCTGGACAACCAGCAGACTTGGGGAGAAAGACAAGATTCAGTGACACATGAGGAATGTAGAAACTTGAAAATAGACTTGGCACTGAAGGAAAAGCTGAATTTGATGACCAGATGATGGATGGCTAATATAAAGTGACACTGAACAGAGAAAATTATTTCCCTAGACAGCAGCATTTTTGGATAAACCATCAGGATTTGTGCCCGTAATCTGTTTTTCCTGATTCTGGAATTAATTGTATCTTTTAGGCTCATCCTCACCAATTTGCAAGGCGTCCTGATGTTGATGCTAGATTCACTGTTAGGCTTTGCTAATTACAGCGTTGGAAGAAAGATGCCTTGCAAATTTGGGCTTTTGTACTTTTCCAATTTTCTACTCTGATAAACAAAAACAATAGGTTATATAATTTAAAAAAGAGGTTGTTTTCTTGTTGATGTAGGTTTTATAATACGAGAGGACAAGCTAGTCTAGAAAGAAAAGATTTTCCAATCAAGAGATTCCTTCTCTAAATGTTTGAAAGTCCATATCCATTGTTAAAATACAGAAACTTTTGGAAACTGCATATACATATAAGACCTGAATTTCTAACCTTTTAATAGAATCTTGCACGATACATATTTTAAACATAGTTTTGGATGTGATGATTGCCTCCGAAGTATTAACTTTTCATGTTAGTAGAACCATCTTATAAAAAGTGAAATTAACTAGACATGAAACAGTATGATAAATCATACATTATAAAAATATTCCTTTGGAAAGCACAGAGAACATGCATTATAGTTGATTCAGTATGAAGCAACATTCTAAAGAAACATATCTGTATGCACAGAAATACATCTTTATCTGGTCTTCTATCTGAATAGTATTTTGGAAAAAAAATGCTATCATTTAGAAAACAAATTAGGAAAATTTATTAATCTCTTGGATGCAATACTTCAGTCATATCTTCTATAAATTAGATTTTATATTAACTTAGCAAATTAAAAATATGTTGATGCTGTAAAATGCTGTAATATAGCTGTCTCTACTAGGCCTTTCAAACCACATCAAGGATAGAGATCAAATTATAGCTGCCATAAAAAAATCTTTAGTGTAGAGATTTAGCAATTATATCCTGCCCAGAGACAGAAAGATGATATATCAGATACTCTGGGGTGGCATTGCTGAGAAATGCTGACTTTGTAATGGTGATTGCTTTACTTGCAGAGTTGAGTAGTGCTAGGAACACTGCGCATAATTTAAGGAGAAGAATATGAAAATCAAGCAGCACATCGTGGCCACTGGTCAGTTGTCCTGAGGACCTACTTAGTGATGCCTGATCATCCATATGTTGTATTCTTTATTTGCATATTGTTCTGCATTTGGTTGTAAAGTATTAGAGTCATGTGTTGCAATTTATGTGATGTATTATGCTGGTAATCCAGGCTCACTCTTCTTACTAACTCTTCTGCAAGTTAGAATAGCATTACTGATGGAGTCAGAGGGGGCATTACCTCATTTTGTTGATACTGCATTCAGGTTGCTTAGGGCCTTCCAGTGGCCTACCTGCAAATATCACAGAGATACAGCTTCATGGGTACATTAAACACAAAGGCAGAGTATGTGGCAATATTTGTGAGCACTGTTTTATGAATATCCTTTTCCTATACTTGTGTAAAGTGTTCACTGTTTGTTTAATGAATCTTAGGCCTCATATGTTATATTTGCTCTTCCATATTTATATAAGATTATATAAAAGTCTGTCTGGGATATTCAACCTAGCTTCTTGGCAAGAAGGATATGTTCTATGAAGTTGTTTGCTGTATTACAATGGATTTACTCTTGTTTTTATTAAAAAGATAAATCCATGTTTTTTTCTGGTTTCTGACTTGGGAGATTTATTGTATGCTCTTACACCTAGTAATTTGAATATGCAGTGAATTGATAGTTAATCATCTGTCTCTCTCATCATGTTCATTCATTAAAAACACTGTAGCTTCAAAACTTGAAAGCATGTATATAAAACTAGACGAGTGCAACTATGCAGATCATAAGGAAAGGGAAATAAGATTTTTTCTCCTTATCCACAAAACTATAATTTTATAAAGATTTGTTTAATCTCTGTCAATGAAAACTAGTTATTGTGTACGTTTAAGAAAAAGGCAAAAAATTAAACTCTACAAAGTCTTCATGAATCCAAGACAATTCTTGGATTTTAATGCCGTAGCTGTTTTTGTTTTTGTTTTTATTTTTACAGTACAGATTTTATATATGCTCATCTGTGGCATTACAATTTGGGCATCATTACTTTTCTAATCTGGCTGCAAAGATGCTGATGAGACACATGTTTCTGATTGCAAACAGTATTCGGCCTGTTTTTGAAAGACAAGATAATAAATTTGTTCTTTCTTGTCTACACAACAAAGACATTATTTACTACTTTATCTATTTCCTATCATTATCCATTTTGTTGGTATAAACAAAATAAAAAATAAACATAAATATTATCTGGAAAATCCTCAGGAATTGCCAAAATGTTTTCCATTATGAGGAGTGTGTCCAGCCTCTAATTCTAGTTTCTACCATAAGTGTTGAGCAACATATAGTTGTTGACATGAAAAAAAAGCACAACACATGCATTTATGTAGCAACTCAGATATACTGCAAACAGACAATTTTCTGTGCAAAAGAGCAGATTTGGAGATATTTGGACCACAGGTTTACAGCTCAAACTTCAGTTCCTCCCTTGAGAGAGGGAGAGGTTGTTAGTCTGGAGCAGTTCTTGTAACAACATGAAAATTCTGTGTGTCAGAGGCTTTTACATACTGTGAAGTCATGAGTGAAAAATGCGTGCTCAGATTGCCTGGCTTTCTCCAGATTACTACAGAGAGCAGCAGGTGCTGCATGTAACATGCACAGAGTCAGTCGTATAGCTGATTTGAAGCAGCAGATTGCTGAACTTGAGGAACATTGTTCTCCTTTTTTCTCTAGAGTAGAAGTGCATTAACGTTTCTGACACAGATTTTTTCAATATCTAACATTTTAAATGGACAGATCAGTGGCCAAATTATGTTTTTAATGTCCAAAGTGCCGAATCTTTGGCCTTCCTGTGAGAGTCTCCTTGGCCTATGCAACCTCAGTCTTGCTAGACAAGATGCTGATTACCATCCTCAGTACCAGAGGCAGTGATAGAAGCTTCAACACTCTGTGTTCCAAAGGGCATATTTACTCACTATTAAAAGGCAGCCCAGTCTGCATATTTGTTTTGTGATCTATTCATTACTAGATCTTTCTCTAATCACAATTTGTGGAGGGTTTGTAGGCAATGAATGGCCCTTTCAAGGATGTTGACTACAAATACTTGCTTATTCCTCGTGATCCTGATGTTTCTCAAGTGATCCACATGGTATCAGTGTAAAGCAAACTACTATTCTCTGAGGCTATTTTTCTTTCCAAGACACTGAGGAAATGAAGTTCAGAGGCTTGAGAAAAATGTATTATTAATTTATTTATTTAATCACAGAAATTCATTAAGGAACATGCAGAGTTTCATATGGACTCTACTGAATGTGTAAAGGTCCATGTGTTGTTTCCAACAGACATATTTTGATTAGATCATCTTCATCAACATAGCAAAATTAAAATAGTCCTTTATTCAGGTTAGAGTTATTTTTAACCCAGATCATTCAAGTTATCCAAATTAAAGCATAGCCCTAAGAACAATTTCATCAGTTGGATCAAATGGAAACATGATAAAATGATGGAAACAATCATCCAGAGGTGGAAAAGCAATGGACTAAGATTGATTCTCCAAGCCATCCAGAATCAATAATCTGAAATTATTAAGTGGATTTTTACCTAAAGTGAGCAAGCCACATGGTTATCCAGACACACATTTGAACGTACTATACAAGTGTTCCAATAGTCAGTTCAAATAATTTTCTTGATTCCCAAATGTAAGATAGTTGTAGTTCATGCTTTTGAAAATTACTCATGAGCATATTTGACTAGACTGAGTGATTTTATCACAAAGGATATGGAGAAAGATGATGTGCTCAATGACTTCTTTGCCTCAGTCTTCAACAGCAAGGGCTCTTAGCTGCGCCGCCCAAGTTGCAGAATGAAAAGGTAAGAACTGGGAGATTTGCCCACTAAATGAAGGTTAGGTTTGAGATCATCTAAAGAACCCGAAGTCCATGGGACCTGATGAGATCCATCCACAAGCACAGAAGTGGAACCTATATGCATTACACAGGAAAAAAGGAAGTGAAAAGAAAATAATAATGTAAGAATATAATTTATGTAAGGTTCTGCATACCAGAAGTGTTTTCTTTCTAGACAGAACATACTGAAAAATCTTAGTTTGCCTTCTGATATAACTTCATTACTGCTGTGGATGCATTTAGTGCAGTGCAGAGATATCCAAGTAAATCAAGTCATAAGGGCAAAAGGCACAGAGAACCATACTCTGCATCCCAAAACATGTCAGCTCAATCCCAAAATAGTATGTATCACATGAGAGCAATGTTGTTGTTGAATGAATAAACTATGACTGTTGTTATCATAGATGCAGTGTCATATGTACTCTGTTGTTATTTGAGAACTGTCATAATCATTTCTGGAGGGCTTTCTGTGTAACTCACCACTCTACATTGTAAATACATATGAACTATAAAAATAAGGGAAATTCACTTAAATGTCAACACCCAAGTGCTGAATTAATTTTTTTGGCGAATTAAACTTCAAATAATTTTAAATCCAACAATTTCATAATATATTCCTTCAGAATTACTTAATTTTCCTTCAGAGAAGACTTAATCTTTTCAGATTAGGAAGAAATTAACAAATAAATAAATAAATAACCAGAAAAATTTTTCCAAAGAATAATCAGAGAGGAGTGTTGAGAAGAAAATGCTCATCTGAGAATGTTCTTTTTTTAAAGCACTAAAATTTGCATTTAGTTGAATTAGTAATGATTATAAAGCCTTCTTTTTCCAGATTCAAGACTTCAAGGGAATGGTAAGAAAAAAATCTCTGGAGAATTGACAAAAGCAAAGTGAGGGAAATTTAAATGAAAAAATAAATGAAACAGATCATTTTAAAGTGTTAATGATGTGTAGCTATGAAATGGCATGTTGAATCATCAGAACTACAATATATTTTTCCTGCTAAACCCCTGGTGAAATCTTTGAAAACATTTTACTGGTATAAATGTGAGTCAGTATTTTCTGTGAAGTCTTGGGTATGCTGTTACAAAAAACAGCTGAACATTCCTTCTGGTCTCCTAAGAAGGAGTTCCAAGCAAACCCTCTATGATTCTGGAGAGTTAAAAAGACAAGAAGAAACAAAACAAAGAAACAAAACAAAACAAAAAACCAAAGTTAAAGACTCCAAAGAGCAAACAATGTCACACAATCAAAATATTTTTTCCCAATACTGCAGCTTCACAGAAATGTTTGGGATTATATTTGCTAACAGTCCCTCATGTTGAGATCTGTGTGTACAAGGCATTGGGTATGCAGTTCAGTTCACTATTTGCTGTAGTCTATAGAAAATGTTCTATAGTTTGAGTGAGTTTTGGAAAGCACCCTACATTTATGATCTTATTACTGATCTTGTTAATGTAGAAGAAAATTACATCTCTTTATTCAAGCCAGAGATAACAGGAGGGTGGATATGTGGTATATGATTTGTCCAAATCTTTTTATATGGAAAAAGATGAAAAATTGTATGAATTTTTTCAATTATTTACAGTTCATCTTTTGCTATTGTGTGATAGACACTTTTAAAGTTGCACATCAGTGAGTTTATCAGGCCAGACACCTCAGAAGTCTCAAGACTATCATCTGCTTTACCATACCTCTTTAGGGAGTGTTTTTGGAAGAGCTTGGTTGGATGCCATTATTAAATGACTATCCTACTTCAGGTACATTATCTGCTTGTACGTTTACTGGAAAGGAAATAAAGGTTGTAGGTTGTGCAGAAGCAAAGATATCCAATATTTGTGCATTGACAGGGAGCAGCTTGCTCAGTGCTACAATTCCTCAAGCTCTGACTTCACTGTGAGACAATGCTAGATCACACATCAACATAAATATAATCCAGAACATATGCAAACCAAACTAACTAGAACTGTACTAGCTGGCATTTTGTGCTATTATGGCAGATTTTTACCATCTGTGTGACAACAGATGCTCCCTGGTCCAGTGCATAGGCCTCCAGTTAATCTTTCAAGATGTTTTGAACAAATCTGAACCAGCAGAGTGGGTTTATACTTGATCAGTGCTTTGTGGCATGTGGCCATGGAGTTTTGGATCTGATAGGAAGAACCCCAGAGCCAAGTTTTCCATCTTGTTGAACCATAGCCCATGTAAATATGAAAATAATTTTTGTTCCATAGTATCAGATACTGCCATGCTGAATGGTTTACAAATGGGACATATGTGGTCTCCTTAACAGAGAAACTGCATTTTTCTTTAGGGTAAGGATTGTACAAGAAAACTGTTTATTTCTATTTAGGTAACTAGGAAATAGTGCTAATCTCTTGTTCTTTGCCCCATGTTTGTATTTATTCAGCTCTACTGCCTGTATCTTCACTTCATGGACCTAGTTTTGACAGAATGACAGCACTCCTCTCCTTTTATCTAGATACTGAGTAGTGTTCCTAGGAAAATTACTAGCCAGAAACCCAACCAAACCTGAATCTTTATCCAGTGAGCTTCTTCTCATACTGCTTTACTTGTTTGTAAAAGTAGTCTACTTTTTAGTTGTTAAATTGCATGACAAAGGAAAAAATGGAAACTCTACCCATCCCCCCAATCCCCTTTCTCAGTGAAAATAAATAAATAAATAAATGCCTTTGGATCAACTGGAATTTATTAAGAATTAATAATGTATCATTAGAGCCATATTCTACAACCAGTAGCATCAATAAGCATTATCCTCTCTTTTTTTTTTTTTTTTTTTTTTTCCGTTAACTCATTTAATTAACTATGATGAGACTCAGGGGTCTTTTAAAGAGGAACATGCTGATAAGATAAATTTATGTATGAGACAAGTAAGTTAAACATGGAATGTCATATAATAAAAGCATCAAGTCTATTGTAATTTCCTAAATAAATCATATTTTAACAGCAACTAAGAACCTCAGTACAGAGATAGTTTAATGAATACCAAGGGACAAATGAAGATTTCCATGCTACAGAATTAGTACTAGCTGATTCAAGTAAAGAAGCCTTGGTTTCTTACAAGCATAAGACAGAAAAGATTTTTCCCTTGAAACTTTTCTTCTTAATATCCAATGCACTGGAGACAGCAATTCAGAGGGGACCTGTTCCATTTCCACTGTAGTCAGTAGAAAGGACTCCAACTGGGATCTGGATCAAGTCCTTACTGACACTGTAGGGTGGAGTTAAAAATGTAAAAAGCTATCGTTTCCAGATCTGACTATCTAAGACCAGATGTGCAAGGCAGGAAACCATATGATTATATTCAAACAATAAATAAAGGAGTTGCCCTTGTTTAGAAGTATTTTCCACAAGTGGAGATTTTCTAGCCATGACAACATAGTACAGGATTCAGTATTAAGTCATTGAATGACTGAACCTCTCTGTCCAGTGAAGCTTACTGAATCTTTGGGGACTCCAGATAAGCAAAAAGAACAAATGTAAGTGGTCACTTTGTGTCCAGCTAAAGCCAACAAAGGTTTTAATACTGAACTTTCTTCTGGTTTTCATTTTCTGCATTTTGAGATACTTATCTCTTTTGAATCTGCTTTTGCAGGATTCTTTTAACTTTTGTAGCATATCACCAGTTATTAAAAGTAGTCATTTTTTTGAAACAAGATGTTCCTTGAAACCAGATTTCCTTTTCCTTCTTTCCCTTTCCCTTTCCCTTTCCCTTTCCCTTTCCCTTTCCCTTCCCCTTTCCCTTTCCCTTTCCTTGTCTTTTCTTCTTCCTCTTCTTCTAATTCATCTGTGTAAGAACTTTTTTTTTTCTAATCAAACTGGAAAAAGAGGAAAGAGGTAGATTATTATAACAGCAACCAAACCAAACCCTACCCCACAGAAAACAGTCAACAAACAAAAGAAACAATTGCAAACTAACAAACAAACAAAAGAAAACTAACTCAAGTGCTCTGCATATGAGTCTTAAAGATTACAGCAATTACCTGATTGTAGCGTTTACAAAATGATCACTCTTTGACCCATTTTCTCTTTCATACCCTGTTCAAAATGGATTAAAAATACTTCTGATTTGCAACAACAGTTGCAATTTTTTATTTTTATTTTTTTCCAGTGAGACAAGTGTCTAAGAAACTTCAAGGCATATCTTTGCTTTTTTGCTTCATTTACACTTCACATTTATGAATGGAAATTCTGACTCTGCCTCTTGAGGTCATTTACCATTGCAAAATGTGCAATTGCATGTGCAACATGGACAGACTGTTACTCAGTTACTCATAGCAGGATTAGCCCCCAGAAACTAATAAAATATTTGAGCAGCATTTTCAGGATAAAGGCCCCTATGCTAATAGGTCTTTAAGACCAAAAGTTTTCACAACAGTGAGTAATTGGATTAGTGTCTAGGAGCAGCCAACATGAAGAGGATGCCTGAATACAAGCTGATGTGAAAGCCTTAAACATGCCTAAAATCTATAAATTTACCAGTCAGTACTTTCCCTCTTAATACTGCTGTACAAGAATGCAAGGGTTTATACATTAGCACAAAGGTAGACATTGTCTTGTTTTCATTTCCATACATTTCTCTGTCAAGGACGAAATAACATGCACCTGGAATCCAAACCTCCCCTGTTATACAAAGAGTAGTTAGAACAAAACCCAACTGTTATAAATCCCAAGGCAGATGCTATGAAAGCTTCTTTCTCCCTTGCCTCTAGTATCATGTTTATTAGTATAATTAAAAGTTCTATATAATGTGTCAGTACTTAATGAAGTATAAGGTTTGGTGCAATTTTTTTTTTAACTCCAAAGAGTAACTTATTATAGAAGTATGACTTTCCCAATGAAAAAATTGCCCAATTATTATTATTATTATTATTATTATTATTATTATTATTATTATTATATTTTTTCTTAAGATGGAAGAACAGAAGCAATATTCTTAAATAATGTAATATGGTACAAGAGGCAGAGGATAGGTTTCTAAGGCTACAGTTCAAAACTACTGCTGAATCTGTATGCACTGGAGGAATCAACTCTTCAACTTGATGGAAGTCATCCCTGTTCCAGCTGGGGTCAGTCTGATTAGTTTGGACAGCTACTGGCAGCTGGTAAACAGATGCTTTCTTATAAATTGATGATTTAGAGTAAGTTAGGCTTAATACTTTTTCACTAATGTAAAAAATATGACACCTACAGATCTGTGCTTTCTTTGTTTTATTGTTAAAATTTTTAGGTTGCAGAAATATTTTATTATGTTTAAGTAAATAGACAACATGTAAAAGTCGTGAAAATGTGCAAAAGCTTTGCCTGAGATACACCACCTCCACCACAATTGCTACTGTACTCATTACTGTAGTAACATTTGTGAGTCTTTTTGACAATCTAGTGAGAAAAGTGTATTTTTGAGGTATGTAGCAGTAATTCTCTAAAGCACCAAGCAGGTCCCAGGGGAGACCTTCCTATCAGATGCTGCATATGCCTAACTATTATTTGGGCACAAATCTGCTGGATCCAAGAAAATAACATCTGCTGTAAAGGATTCTTTTGCCTTTCTGTAAAGTCAGATATGATCTCCTGTCTCTCAGAACCAGTCTCAACTTTTAGTTCTGAGGAAGCTTAACTCCATGTACTCAAGGAAGATGATGAAGCTGTGTGTCTGGACTTCCCCTAGAGATGAGTGGGCAAAAATTCTTATTGTTATTCTTTCTCTTTGTCCTTCTCTCTGAACTTACAGAGATTATATCACTGATAGTTGCCAGTTGCTTACTTTTAAGTAAGCACAGCCATGGATAAAGTGAGCCAGATTATCCTACAACTTCCTACACTCCTACTTACTCCACTCACCTAGAGGTATACCACTGATTTACACCAGTGTAAATAAGATCCATGCGTTGACTTCACAGACATACTGGTTGTTTCTTTTGTTAAATGATACCTCTGTGAATCATAATTTCTGTATGAATCGGGTCCCAAGGTAATAAAAGCAGGAGGTGTGAAGACAAAGATGAAGAAGAAGGTCGGTGCATGTGCCCTAGATCCGGAGAGCAAAAACACCTGTTGCTGGAAGTGTCAGATCTGACCATGTCCACTGCCAGCAGGAAAGCTGTATTACTCAGTTTTATGATCATTAGAAAATACCGAAGTTGAAGATCACTGTTCACTTTCTTCTTTAATTTGCAACCACCAGTGTCCTATGAAACAAAAAACTGCAGAGCACACCAGCATGTTGCTGATACTGGATGCACTTAGTAGCTTATAGATGCTGCTAACACTTACAACCAGCGTGCTTCATAATTTTCTTACAAAATTTGGCACATGTATGTCATTTACAGCTTGAAAATATCAGCATATAATGTGCATATATTTGAACTAAGGCACAGTGTAAATGGTGAAATGAATGTGAAAGGCTACCTCATTTTATCACTTTTGGAATCACAATATAGAATAAAATTTGAATATCGTTATTTGTCATAGGAATGTGGCCTCAGTTTGTGCCCTGGAGGTTCAGATTGGTCATTAGGAAAAGCTTCTCTGAAGGAGTAGTCAGGTGCTGGAACAAGCTGCCCAGGGAGGTGATGGAGACACCAACCCTGGAGGTGTTCATTAATTGTTTAGATATTGTATTGAGGGACACAGTTTAGTGGGAAATACAAGTGATTTGGTGGACAGTTGGACTGGATCTTGGAGGTCTTTTTCAACCTTGATGATTGTATGTTTCCGTAAGTGTGATACACACTGCATCTAAGCTAACAGGACTTAGACACTGTTTCACACTACTGACTTGGATATAAGACAGAAAAAAAGCTACAATTATACAAAATTTCCTACAAAAATATCCTACAAAAATAGGTGTCTGTGATAATAGATTTTTTTTCATAGAACTTTACATTGACACATATTTTTACAATATAGAGGAGAAACAGTTAACAGAAATGGTACAAACGATGGGGAAATTCTTTCCAACTGAGAAAGGACTGGAAGTTGAAAGCACTCTCTTAGGCTTTACTCAGCAGATGTCCTGCCATTTGGGTTCAGCACTGTTCATGCTCTCAAATCAAAATCACATGAGGGCCTTTGGGAAGCAGAGTTTTCAGACTGCTTCCCTTTGCAATCTGTCAGAAGTTTTCCATTAAGAAATACCACCCTGGACTGGATCTTGTTAAGATCATGATTCTGATCTCAGTCTTCCCTTTCTCTCTAATAAATGACCTTTCATAAGGACTCTTTCACTACTGCTTGTCTATTCTTTTCTTTCTCCAGATAATTTTTTATCCTCAGTGAACATTTTTTTCCATTTGTTCCTGAAAACAGATTTTAAATGTGTAAATTCCCTGGCGAATGTACTTCTTTCCAGAAACAGAATGAGCTTTAGCTTGAAGGAAACTTTTTCCCCTCCACTTTCCAGTCCCAAACCTGGAGGTTTCTTATCAGGAACTGTGCTTCCAAAAATCTGCAATCAGCAACTGGGCATTCTTCCAGGCATTGCTGCTACGGAGCTGCTCCTTCCCTTGCTGAAAGGCTGGAGCAGCAGTGACAAAGCTGCCAATGACTTCTGAGAGCATGTGGTCCCACGGCATTTGCCATCACTCCTAAAGCTGTGCTCACTTATTCAGCTGGTTGTGTAGTCACCAAGGGGACTGACACTGTCAAGAGGTTCTGCCTTTTTGTCTGTTCGGGAGCAAGTTACGTATAATGTGTCTTTCCCAGTAAAAAAAATTCCATAAATTAAACAACACTTATGGTTTGACTCTTTGTATGGTGAATACAACTGGGAGCCATGCACACAAGTAACTTGATATTGAGTACAGACTTTGCTAGAGGAAGCTACAGATTTGTTTTACTTCCTGATCTCATATATCTCATCTATTTGACTTGCAGGCTGATAGACCAAGAGCCTGTATTACACTTGGCTTTGTCAGTGAAAGTGATTAACCTTGCCATGAAAGTATATCATACTGCCAGGAAGTACGAACAAAGGCTTAAATGGTCAATGTGAGATTTTAATATGAGCTCCAGGACTTCAAACGCAGAAGAGACTCTGTGCTGCACCACCTCTCTCAGGTCCTCAACCCCACAGTTAAAACCAAAAATGCCAATGATTTGACCTGCACAGTTAGGATCCAGGTACTGGTTGAACTAGCTTTAAGGATTCTTATTGGTTTGTAAAATCTCCATCATCTTTCTTGTTTGTAGCTGTTTCCACTTAGACTATGTTCTGTTAAGCCCAGAAATGGTTCCTGAACACATCCTCAAGCATGGGTAAAGATACTTTTCTTTCATTCTTTCCACATGGCCCGCCTTCCTCACATAGACCTACCACAATGTGTCCTATAATGTGTAATCAAGCATTGACAAGAAGACAAGAATAACAAGGATAAGTTCTGTGGTTCACAACGTACATGGCAGCGCTGAATCCTATTCTTCATGCCAAAGTAAACCCCGGTCACAACCCCCTCTTTTGTACTATGTGTGAGTTTTATTCAAGTGGATCTGACAAGTGATATGCTGAGATCTGCAGTGCCTAAATTAAAGTATTTGTATAAAGAAATCAATAAGCCTCAACTAATTACTTCAAGCGAAGCTCAGGATGAGGGATAATTTCAAGACAGTAAAATGAAAGAGTCTGATTTGATCAAAGCAACCATCTAAACCAGTGGTGCTTAGTTTGCTTCTGTTGGTGGTTCAGTTTAGATTGCTTGATTATCTGAAAACTTCAGAGATATGTCAAAATTCTTAGCCTGAATGGGAGTAATCACATATCTCCACAGCGGAGTTTTGATCTTTGCCTGTTTTAGATTATGTTTATTATTAAAAAATGTCTTCTGCTTTCTATTATTTACATATGTATTTTATGATGGGTTAATAGCTGATTATTGTCATTATTGCTGATTATTGCCACAATGCAAGCTATACCTTGTATGTGATTATGATCACATCTGTGGAAGATACAGAAAGTTACAATGCATGTATTTGATCTACCTGGTGTAGCTATTGGCTGATGTTAACAAAGCAGGTAAAGTTACTTACTGATATAAATCTACAAACAGTGAGGATTGCCAAATGGCAGAAGAGGACTTCTGTAGTTTCAAGGCCCATGCCAGTTTCAAGGCCCACCATCTTCAGTGTGGCCTACTTTTAACTTTTCCAGTAGATCTGCCCAGAGTCATTCCTATCCCACTCTTTTCTGCCTGTTTTGTAGATATTTGCCAGAGTAATCTCCATGCTCTGGTGTGTAATGGCTAGAAAGCTGCGATCTAAGTCCAAATATCTCCTGGGTCACATTCACATACAATGTCCCCAAATTTGAACATGTTTCACATTAATATCATCTGCTAAGGTTTCCAGAGTCTGACATAGATATAGGGGACTTGGGTACAAAGAGTACGCAGTCCAAACACAACTCCCTGTTGGGCTTCTCCATAGTGAGAAGCACAGAAAGTAAATTTTCCTTCCTCAACTATAAGCCTGATGAGTGTTTAAAGCAAATGTATGTATTCAAGGTAGAGACTAAGTCAATAATTTCAAAGGAGATTATGTTATTGTTGTTGTTAGAATTTATCAGAAAAGTAAATAATTAAAATAAGTTCTATGTATTTATATCAGGAAAAAAAGTAATTAAGAATTTTAACAGAACAGATAATTTCTCAATAGAGGCTAAATTTTAACTTCCAGCCTATGTCAACCAACAAGATACAATGCGTTTTTTTAAATCATCATAGCTGATATATATTGTACTCCAGTGGAAAAATAAATGAATAAATAAATAAACAAGCAAACATATAAATAAATAATGTATTAGAATAAAAAAGGCAGTATGTATGTTTTTGTTTTATCACTGAATGTTTAGAATTTACGGATAAATAGGATTCTGCATTCAAGCATAAATAGGGCTAAACGTTCCAAGAATCTTTTTATCCTAAGATAAACTTCGTCTATCAATACATGCATTACTTATGCAGTAAATTCATAATCACCATTTAAATAAAGGCATCGTTTTTAAAATCCTATTTTCTGGGAGATTTTTACATACAGAAAAATGTTAAAAATCTCTTTATCTGACTCCCGTCCCCTCAAATAAATGAAAATAAGTTTTTTTTCCATATTTTATATTCTTATCTTCCAATTGCAGATTTTTTCTCCCTTGTTTTTTAAATACAACCAAATTTTCACCTGTTGATAAAAAGTAACAAAACATCAAGAGACATGAGATTGTTGCTCAATTTCATAAAGATTATAGCTTTAGCTCTGATATTGTGCTGGGCTGTAAACCCCTAAGCAAGCCTTGAATGAGTAACATTTTAGGACCAGCATTCCTTCCTTATCTTTCCTTCCAATTTACCTTCCTGGTTACAATAAGACTTCTAAGTAGTTGGTCCAGAACTGTTTTTGATGATCAGAGACAACTATAAAAAGATGAGTGATCTGGCTGTGTGACCTGGAAGGAAAGCATATCTTGTAGAATATTAGGGAATATTCTGTTCATTTTATTAATGTGTGGTCTTGCATATTTCTTGCCTGTTGTTTATATTATACTGAACATTTCTTCAGGTTATTCAGAATATGACATAGATATAGTACCACTTTCCAATTTAACTTACTAAATTCTTTACTTTCAGCCATAAAGCATTCACTGATGAAGTTTAGGATCAAACTAGGAATAGGTGAACGGATGTTTCTAGTGGAAGAACTATTTTTAAAGTATGTGAGGATAATGATTTGTGATAAACAGGACTTTGTATGAGGACTTGTAGATGAAGCTGATTACCCCAAGGAAAGTTTTTCAAGAAATTTTATTCAGGAAAGACCATATGTTTCAGAACTAGCAGGAAGAATAAAACCACATATTTCATCTACTTTAGTTAAATAAACATTCTTACATCTCTTTCTTT
Source organism: Perdix hodgsoniae (assembly GCA_035772895.1). Taxonomy (NCBI): domain Eukaryota; kingdom Metazoa; phylum Chordata; class Aves; order Galliformes; family Phasianidae; genus Perdix; species Perdix hodgsoniae. The sequence goes on from JAPSGF010000006.1 coordinate 23,246,503, forward strand.
CTTTCTTTTTTTTTTTTCCTAAATGATCCTGTTCCGCTTTACAGACTTATAGTTTCCCATGAAGAGAAGTGATTCCAAGAGTTCTTCATTGAAGAAATATTCCTACTGGTTGAAAATAAAAGAACAGAGGAATTCCATCCCACGTGTCTGTCTATCTATCCTCGTATTTTTAAGCTTGCTAGTCTGTTTTCACACTTTCAAGCCTTTATCCTATCCAAAAAAGTTTCCTTTTTCTTTTTTTTTTTTTTTTTTTAAATTGTAGTCTTGCAGCATGTGAATAGAAGACCAAATCTAAGAAGGTGAAGAAGAGCTGCAAGGTCTCCTCATTGCAGACCACTGGACATAGTATGTACTTATTTTGGCAATATCCTTGCACATACCCTATGTATACATGTCCCTTGCCTTTAATTCTAATGATTCCCTGCACTTCTATAAGTCTTTTCCCAAGAAGTTCATAACAAGATCATGTCTCAGAGTCTCGTCGGAAAAGACTCAATATAGAATTGAACTATAAGATTCCACCCTCTTTAGCATTGAAGAAAAAAACCACTTAAAATAGACCAGATGCCTTCCCAAATATAAATATGAGTGAGGAATAAAAGCTTCTTTGATTCTTGATACAGACATTCATTTTTAATTGAGACTAGGGATTTGTTCTAATTAAGAATCTGTAATACTGTCGTGATTTATTTGAGCCACGGTGATTTTCTCTATTTGACAGGATCATTTATAATAATTAAACTAAACAATTTCCATATTATGCAGCCAGAGGAAGAGAGCAAGAGTGTAAAATTTATCTGAAATAAAAACTGAAATGAACCATGGTATTGTTCTGATTCTGGTACAGCTGTTTCAATTTTCAAACTTCTATTATTTTCCTCCCTCATGGTTTAAAATGTAGTGTGAATGAAATAGAAATGAGAAGAAAGTGAGAAAGGATATATTGCTCTGAGTATTCTGTACAAACAAAAGAGTAGCGGTAAAATACAAGGGCATCTATTTTATCTGTTTATTTATTTCAAAATACTTAGAAATATGTTGTTCTGGCAAAACCCCAAGTGTGCATATAAAAGCTTTTGTAATAAATACTGAGAATTAAAGCCACTTCCATATACCATAGAGAAATTTGATGTGTTGAGAAAAAATTTACAAGAATAGTTATGTGTCGTCAGGTGTGTGTAGAACTTCAAGGGAAAGAACAGAAGGAATATGTGCAACCCTTCTCTTATGTCTCTGGATCTACACAGGGATTTACAAATCATCAGGATAAAAGAGGAAAGTCTACAATTTTCAAATCCTCATATTTCTCTCTGGTACAAATGGGGATCTCATCTAGTGCCATTTCTGATCCTGTATCTACTATTATGCTAAATTACAAAGGGTTGTGAACTATGTGCCTATATATTGTTGAAATGTGAAAGAATACCCATTCCAAGACAATTTTTCCAAGTTTTTCTGACCATACAGTTTCTCCTCAAGCAAACGGACAAAGAAGATGGTAGATGAAAGGAACTTCAACTCCATTCTGAAACACATTGGCTAGTAAAGCTGAGTCAATGATTAGGAATGCTCTAATATTCTGTAGGTGCTATTCTGAACAGGAATTAAACCTCAAGCTTAAGGCAAAAGAAGCACATGGACACCACTAGTACAATGTGTGCAATACCAGAGCCAAAGACTACATCTCAAGCCATGAGGGAAACTGCTGAGTACTGAGTTTACTTCACCGAGCTTTTACCCTAAATGACAGTAGATCTGTTTATAGCAAAAAAAAAGTTTTGGTGATTAGTTTTGACTTACCTCTTTGTTCTACTTAATTTATTTCTATTTTATGTCCGAATTCTATTTTTACAGGAAACTGAATATGAAACTTTTTTAAAAGCAGGTGGTTTCTTGAAAAGGCCTTCTCATTTTTAAGTATTGGGAAAGAAATAAGACTTCCGTGGTCTCCAGACAAATGAGACTTAGAGGTTGTAAGTCTTTGACTTCCAAGCTGACCTTTCGTTACTGCTGAGTTGCTGTCAGCCATGCAAGGCTTGACAGAGCAAAAGTAGGATTAGATTTCAGAGACTTTAACCACCATACTCAGTGGACCAAACTCTTTAGTACATGACCTGAAGAGTAATTCTAGCTTGCCACAACATATGGCTATATGTAGGTCCTAAAATCAAGTTCATTAAAACATTTAAATAAACATGACAGAAAGGAGGACAGTGGAAATAAATGAGCAGCTGCTAACAGAAGCTGGGCTTGGCAGCTATGTCCACTTCAAAAAGTGACTACATGGATGTTTCCGTCTCTTAAAAGGGTCTTTAGTACAAAATAGTCAAACACCAAAGGAACAAATTAAAGAGAAGGAAATTAATGTGCATCCTTAAAAATTGAAAAACTTTAATGACTTTTGATGTGATTAAAGCAGACATATTTTGTAAAGATTTCACCTGTTTTTTAATTTGCTATTCTATCTGACTGTGATCTGTCCCTGCAGTGGAAGATCTTGAATCCAAGCATGCTCTGCAACACTCCTCTGGGAACAGCTGAAATTATTTGTAATTAATGCAACTGAGGCTTAACAGGTTTGAGAGGTCAGCTAGAAGAAATCAGAACTCTTTTGTCTATAACGTCCAGGAAATGAGATTGCATCCACCAGCTGCAGGTGTGATTTCGGCCCTTCATGTTCTCATTCTCCAGTCCTTACTGAAGCAAGTTCTCTGTTCCAAAGCAGTGTAAGGAAATAGCTGAATAAATTATAACCTTCCCAGGAAATGTCAGGACATTATTATCTGCTCATAGACAAAAGACAGAAATACAAAGACAGATTAATAATAATAATAATAATAATAATAATAATAATAATAATAATAATA
>JAPSGF010000006.1:23249379-23275228 GCA_035772895.1 Perdix hodgsoniae
AATAATAATAATAATAATAATAATAATAATAATAATAATAATAATAACAACAACAACAACAACACAGCAGATAAATAATAAAACACTGATCTCTTTTTCATTAAAACCTCTAAGGGAAGGAGATAGACCCAAGTAAAAATCTAAATTTTCTCCTAATCTCCTCTCTAGGAAATCTTGGTATAGCTCAGGAAGATTTCATGTTTAAGAAATGAAGTCTAGGTTTCAAATCAAAATTCCTTATTTTGGATGTGCATCTAGTTGTAAGTTTACACTTGATTGTTCCTTTGGATTAAAATATAGTTCAGTTAGATCAAGAGTATTCTGTCCTTTCCTGCTTTGTTGTGGTTAAACTCAGCAGACAGCCAAACACCGCACAGACATTTACTCCCTCCCTCTCAGTGGGAGAAAATTGAAAAGCACAAGAACTCATTCATTGAGATAAGGATAGTTTAATAAGAAAGAAAAGAGGAAAGAAAATGAAATAGTAACAATAATAATTTAAAAAATAATAAAAACCACAACTAAAAGAAAACAATAATAGCAACAAAAACAATAAATAAAGCAATTGATGAGCAATGTAATTACTCATTGATCAGCCAGTCCTCTAGCAGTGGCATCTGTCAAAGCCAACTCCTTTAGTTTTCTGTTTCAGCATGGCACCATATGGCACGGGATACCTGTTTGTCCAGTTTGGATCAGCTTTCCTGGTTTTATGGCCTCCCCTCTCCTTGTGCACTCCCATCTCTTCCCTGTGAGCTGTATGGGAAGCTGAAAAGTCTTTGACTTAGCATAACCTCTGTGAGCAGCTATAACATTGGTGTTTTATCAGCGTTATTCTCATCCTAAATCCAAACCACAGAATCATCCCAGGCACTAGGAAGCTCAGCATAAGATTTTTTTTTTTCCTCCCCCCAAGATTAAATAAGCTCTCAAAGAAAATAAAACAATCTTCAAGCTTCTGGTACTGGATGGAAAGTGCTGAAGGGACATGTTACTTAATACAGAACTGGTACATGTTCATAGTGATGCTTTGAATTTTTTCTAAATATTTTGATAGGGCAGTTTTGTTCTGGCAGACTCAGGATCAGATCAAGTATAATCTGTTCTGCAGCTACACAAAGGCAGCCCAAGCACCGTATGTTGTGCTCTGGCACAGCACACATGCCACAGCAGAAATATAACTGAGCAGGCACACCAGACCTAGATCAGATTCCTATTGATTCTGAGTGCATAAATCAACTATCAATGAATATGGAACCTCTATGTGCCATTGTTTTGAAACAAATACCCCTCCAATATAAAGTATTAGCCATAATGTTTACAAGGATACTATTTGTATGGATGTCCATTCGTACACATTGGACATTGGTGTTTTCTTAGAACTTTCTGGCCAACGTCCAATTAATTTTTGCTGCAAAATGAATAATTGATAACTGCTTTTACTGCTATCTTTCCTCAGAAAATTTATTTCAGTCCTATGCAAGTAAGGTTCATTAAATATTAAATAAGTAGTTCATAATGTTGCTTACAGAGTTTGCACTGGCACTGGTACATCTCCTTGTCCTCTTCCATATATACAAAAAGTGTCTATATATTTCTACTTGCTGTTCATAAAAGGAGGGTAAAGAAACAAACATTTTTTAGGTCACTTTAATCAGAAAATGTCGTTCAGATAATTTATACATAGTCATTTTCAAACATCCGAAAGTTCTCTGAAAAATAGATAGGACTTTTAAGATTTCTAAGAAAGCAAAATTGAAGAAGATTCTTTTTTTTTTTTTTTAATACAGTTTTGTGGAAAACAAATATTTGTTTCAGGCTTTTAAAAACTTTGATCTTCTAAGAAACTAAAGAGAAATCCTTAGGAAGATATTTCAAAGAGTTCCTTAAAAATATTAAAACAATTTTCTTAGTAAGTTAAATGCACACTTAGCAATTCCATAATGCTAAGCATGATTTTTTTTTCCTATGGAATATTTATTTATTTTACTCTAATCAGTTCACACCTATGCAAAATGAGTGAACGCAGATGTATAAAGCTTCTGTTATAACATGGTATGGCTTCCACACACAGGGGAAATCTCTGCTCCAAGAATGTCAAAGAGATTTTCTCAGACTCATTTCTTCACACCTAATTCATGTTTCATCTTTAAGAATCAGTGATTTCACACTGCTCTAAATGTTGCTACTCCTACTGGTACAACTGCCAGAACACTCACATTAAATATTCTTACTATCACAACAATTCAGAATTTTTTACTTTATCAAGGGCCAAAATAATGGTTCATGCCCTAGGTATTTCCTGTCTAGACTACTATATTGGTCTTTTGGACACATTTCCCACTTTTTCCATAGTTGTTTTAAAACCAAAATGTACAAAACTCTATAGATTGTTTCTTACTTTTTTAAGCCCTCCAGAAGATGATAGACTTTTTTCTTGGCTCGAAGTATTGGAAGTCTGTATCCCCAGTGAGGAATCAATCCTTTATTTGTTCTTGAGTTATGATTACATGAGAAAGCAGGAACTTGTTCTGTAAGTTAATGTACAATAGAATGTCCTTTAGATAATGATGAGCTCACAGCAACGGCCTCTGCAGTATCCTAATTATGTTGTAGAGATGAAAGATGCCAACACCCTGCATTCAACCAGTCAGTAGAGACACCGAGTCAAATATTCAGGTTTCATTCACTATTTTAGTCTGGCTGTAGTGGAGTTAGCTACCCCATCTAAATTAACCACATCATCTCTGTTCTGGTCATAAGAAGATCAGAGGATGTGTTTGCATCTCCAGCGGGTTACCTATCTGAATTGGTGTAGATGTTTGTCGAAATGCCTCATAAAGAACTTCTACATGATGACCATTTCAGAGGATCTCTGAGCTCAGATAAGACTCGATTAGCTGCTTACCTTTTGGATAGTTAAGTAGGAATCCTCTCTCTTCTTCTGGATACAATGTAACATGTGAAGGATGTCTAAGGAAAGTTCTGATTGGTCACATCCATGTTGTCCAAGGAATTATAAATATGCATATTCTTAGAGTAGCTGAACAGGTCATTAAGTGATTAATAAACAATTATCTGCTATTTGAGTTGCAGTCTGATCTTGATCAATTTATTACACAATTCAACAATCCTAGGCTAACCTTTGTTTCAGTATCTTGTTCCCCAGCAATTGACTGAATAATGAGTTAGAATCCACACAGTAGATAGATGTTATTAACCAATCTTCTTGTTTCAGTTTTTTTTGGGGGGACATACTTCTTCCCCTCATATTTTGCTGTTGGACTACTCTTCAGAAAATTGTGACCCTGCAGTTACTCATGGACACCACAGTGCATTCTCGTTTGTGCTGGGAACATATTCTGCTTCATGGGCTGTGTGATTTTCTTACATCTGGGATTTCAACTAAGTAACTTTGTTCTTCTATAATCACTAATTTTATTTTATTCAGTTTCATATTTGACATGTTTTTATACAGGCAGTGTTATTCATGCATGTTTCCTAACCAGTACTCCAACAAAGATCAAGTGTTCTGTTGATACTATTGTGAACAGTTTTTTACAAAGATTTTTGGAAACTTTCCAATAAAAATGCAACAGAAGCAGACAAGGAGAGGTTAGGCAAACAGTGCTGCATTATATATGGCCACATATAATACTGTACTCAAGAAAGTCTAAAGAAATATATTTGCTCAAAGGGACCATTTATGGGAAGTAATGGTAATAAACATAAGTAAATATTTGAGATTCATCTTTAGTTTAAAGAAACAGTGAAGACCAATGCCATCCATACTACAGATGATCTTTTCTCATTACAATACTTTCTATTTTTCAAATGTGTGTGAACCAAATGATGCTTCAAAAGTAATACTTTAAAATGCTTTCACAAATTAAGAGTTTATTCTAAACCTCTGTCAGTATTAGTAAATACAAAATAAGGTTGATATTAACTGATTAAGACTCTGCATGTTTTCTTGTTTGAGATTGCTATAAGGAAAGAATTATGAGTGTCTTTTGCTATTCCAGAAAACGTTCAGCAGTATTGTCTAAATGCAATGACATACTATTTTTATCTCCTACCTTCTTCTTTCAGTGATTTTTTATTTACCTTGTCAAATTTGCAGGCAACAATTCTCCATGTTCCTTTCTCTGTGAAGACATTTTATGCAGTCTGCCATTCCTCACTCCCTATATTGGGATAGGTGAGAATGTACACGGGCCTCTTTGTTGTCTCACAGCTGATGCATCCTTCCATAGAGAATAGGACTGAGTAGGGCTACAGTAGCCCCAGGGTCACGATAATAGAGAAGTGGAGGACCTTAGGGAGCTCATGACTGATCCAGATTCTTTTCAAAATCCTGATGATCAGGGAAATGGAATAACAAATTTGGCATGAATTAATTCAATATGAAAGGTTTGTTCCTTCTCTGTAGTACCACTCACTCACATACAAGCATCAAATAACAGATTCTGAGTTTTGCAGAAGGAAACTCTTCAAAAGCAGTTTCATTACTTCAGGTTTTATTGTGAATCCATGACAATATTGAATCCTTATAGCATTGATACAAGTGTCACTACTGCAGATGGAAGTACTCTTCTAATAAAACAAGCCTGACTAATTCTACTAATGCTCTTGTTCTGTTATAGATCTTCCTTTTTCTCAGAGATGCATCAAAAGTTGAAACCTGGGCTTCCAGAAAATGGAAATTTTCTCCAGCCAGCTCATCACTGTTTATATATTAGTAACATCTGAGCAACATGCTTTGGGTATATACTGGATTTGCCTCTTTACTTCACACCTTCTTTGAATCCCAAATTTCACATGATCATAACATCAATAGAGAATAGTTATTTATCAGATCTTGCTCTGCAGTTTGATTTCTCCAGTTCTGTTTTCCATGCATTAGTAATATGTGATATATATGTATTTCACCTCTAATAATAAATTTCAAGTGCATTTTTATCATCACATCTCTTCACCCCCTCTCAATATAGAAAATCCTATAATACTTTGCCACTCAGCTGCTATGCTTTTTTAAATCTCTTCTAGATGTTACATGGCAATTATAAGAAGTATATGTATGTGTTTCATTTTAAAATTTCTGAATGAAGACCAGTAACATTGATACAGAAATTAATACTTTTAGAAGCTTCAATAGCACATCTTTATTTGAAATCAGTTAGTAGATGCTTAGTAGTGCTATCCTCAAAAAAGCTGTGAGATCCTATAGTTTTGCTAAAACAATTACTGAACATTTGTAACTTCCAACAAGCCACTGTAAAAGTGTTTTTTTTTTTGGTTTTTTTTTTTTTTTTTGGTCTAGACATTGTCTAATACAATCAAGTGAGTTAAAAATTACAAACATATTTTGGCATCTCATTTTAATACTTATAAAGTTATAAAGTGAGACGATTTCATAAAAGAATGAAACAAATAGTTTGCTCTCAGCAAACACATGGAAATACAATATATACCTATACCTCACACTTTTCCCCAGGCTATTATCAGTCTGTTTTGTGAAGAGGTTACTCAGTATAAATGTGCTGCTGCCAAATGTAAATTGCCTTACTGGCTTCAGGGTTAAAGCGCGCGTCTTTCTAGTGCTAAGAGCAGGGAGGGTTGGAAACCCCCAGAAAGGGAGGCAAACCTATTGCATGGGAAAGGGGCAGGAGGCAGAGGATGTCAGGGATGAGATTGTGGCTGTTTTTTTCTTTCCCCTTTTCTTCATTGTTTGCCAGCTATCTCATTTACCCAAAAGTGACCCTTAGATGACGCTACTAATAAGCAATTTTACTACGAAGAATATGCTTCTGTTATCAAAGAGTTGGTAAAGGAATTTTATTGTTGCTTTTTTAAGCTAATAAAGTCATTATAAGGATTAGATATTGAGAAATAAACTGTATACTTAAAATCCATTTTCCAAGCTAAAAGTCAAAAATTAGAGGACTGTCTGATTACTTCATCTTTGTCTTGTCTCTCAAGACCAGGATCTCTTTGAGGTCCCCTAATTTAATGTGATGTCATCACAGACTCATAAAGAATCTCTTGACTGGAGTTGATCAGCTATTCTTTAAAAGTACTTCCGCAGGCAAAGCTGAATGCTCTCTGGTGAATATCTGGAGGGAAACCTCATAAGTATGTGTGATTTATACGTTTTAGCTAACCAGCCCCCCAAAGGCATTCTATTGTACTTTTGAAAGCCTGTGCAAAACGAAGCTGAGATTTACGAAGTCATCAGAAGAGATAAAGTGAAGCTCTCAGAGAGCATAAAGATTATGTTGTATGTATAAAATGTATGTAATATATACATCCTGGATTTCTTTTTTTTCATATTTTACATTGATTACAAAAAGTAAAAAGTTACTATGCTCATTCTACACAAAACTCATTCACATGATACACAGATAAATGCTACAAAAAGAAGAAAATCTTTACTTTATAAAGGTGTAATTGTGCACGTTTCTGTCCAAGATACATTCCTTTCCTGTGTACTTCTTATTTTGTAGAATTAATTCACACAGGTGGCACAGGGATAAGAGCCATTGTTGAAATGATAAATGGGAATGGGTAGCGTTGGGTGGGGGGCAAATCTTCCAAGATTAAAAAGCAGTAAGATATCATCAGTAGCTTAATTTAGAAACAGGCGCTTCTATAGACTCACATTGCTCTGTTAGCTAAATTAGACTAATCTGTTTAACCCTGAACACATTTCCAAAGAAATCACTGGTGTGTGAGATCCACATAGCAGGAGATAAACTGGCAAATTGGCTGTGCACTGGGCATTAGCAAAAGGATTCAAAATCAGGAAGGTATCACAAACTATGATTTCAGTTTGTGAAGTCTTTGAGAGAAAGCGTGCCAATCAGCAATTAGGATAATTGACAAAAGCTATGCATGGTGAATGCAGCAGAGGCAGATTTTAATGTACTGCCTACAGTTTGTGTGCAGGATAGTAATAAAAATAAGGAAAATGTAGCAGTGAGGTAATTAAGAAAAAAAGAAAAAAACGAGGTATTTTATTGTTTTCCATGTACAGTCTGTTTAATCAATGGAAAGAGACAACTCTGTCCAGAAAGCAATTTGCCTTATTTTAGAAAGAAAGTGAATTGCTTTCTGGAGTGCATAATTATCTACTCATTTGTTATGGAAAATGCCCAGCTGAATGGTAGAGAATACACCCTACATTTTGAAGGAATCTATATTATACATATTATTGAAAAAGTTTTTCAAACCTGTTACATTCAGATAAGTTGGAAAATAATAAAATTAATAGTATATTGAAAAAGTAGTTGTGTGTTGAACATATGCCTATATTGTACACTGTTATAAATGCCTATACGCACTTTTTCTGAAATAACAGAATCAAAGAACGCCTTCAGTTAAAAAGGACCTTAAAGATGATCTAGTTCCAAAGTGTCAGTCATGGAAAGGGTTGCCACCCAGCAGATCAGGCAGCCCTGGGCCCCATCCTACCTGCCCTTGAGCACATCTAGGGATGGGGCATTTGCTCAGCTTCTCTGGGCAGCCATGCCAGTGCCTCAGCACCCACTGAGTTAAGACTTTTCTCTACATATTCCCTCTCTTAGTTTAGAATCATTCTCCCTTGTCCTGTCACTATCAGACCAGGCAAAAAGTTAGTCTCTCTCATCTTTATAAGCTCCCCTCAAGCACTAGAAAACCACGATAAGGTCTCCCTGGAGCCTTCTCTTCTCCAGGCTAAACAGACCCAAATCGCTGTCTTTCTAAGAGAGATGCTCCAGCAATCTGATCATCTTCCTGGTCTCCTCTGGACCCATATCAAGTGCTCCACGTAAACAAGTGTTTAAATCCATGCTTACATTATATTCTTTAAAATTTTCCAGAAGTCCTCAGTAGTTTTCTAACAATAAGTTCTATATTATTCTTAGACAAATCTGTGTTGCAACTTCAAAGTCTATTCTGATATCTTTGTGTTTGATAAATAGGTTACAGTTTACAGATACTGAGCTGCTGATCTAATCTCAACAATTTTGTGGGTTTTTTAAAAATTTTTAAAAGATTATTTTCTATATAGCAAGGATTTTCTGTTTGTGCTTTTTTCTTTTTACTTTTTTAAAACTAAAATAAGAGTAGGTGAAATTTGCATTCATATAAACCAACCTATAGACTTTTCAAACCCTTAAGTATCATCTGAGAAAGTACATGAGGAGAAAGTAGATGTAATACATTATTCAGAAAACCTGTGAAGTCATGTTTGAACAACCAAATAGTACTACATCTGTCCTAATGATGAAGAATTGGCAAAATAAATCAATTGCAAGATACAAATAGACGATTTGATTATTCAAAAACTCATCTGTCATTCAAACTGGTCCTCAGAAACAAAGATGATCCTTTTTCATTAAAAGAGTCAAAAAAAATAACTACCAACAAGAAACAATAACCACAAACACAACCACAACAAAAAAGCAAACAGAATAAGGCAGTTAAATTATTCTGATCTTTATATAACCCTAGAAGCACAGATTGGAATGAAGGACCTGACATCTGCAAACTCTATTCTAAGCAGCTCCCTATATTTAGAGCAAAGAGCTTTGCATGTAACTCAAAATATAACAAGTCTTCTGTTATTAAACAGAGTGTTTTGCTTTCTTTCTCTTACTGCTCAGACTTTACAGAACTAATAATTAAGGTTTCTGGAAGAAAAGGAAAAGGTTACTCTTTATTTCTGAACATCACTGGTATCTCCTGGAACTTTAAAGTAAAGCTAAAATATGTCAAAGTAAACAAAACCCATTTATGTAGCTTCTTAAAATCATATGTTGCTATCTCATTGGATTATTTTGCTAATAAATTCATTTAACTGATGTTTTTAAAGGTAGTCCTGCTGAGAGGATTTGATGCAGCACAAATCAGATAGTAAAAAGTTATATTATAAACGATATATTGCCAACTCTTGCACAGCTGCCTTTTAGCTGCAGATTAATTTCTAAAGGCAACAGAACCAGGGACAAAAAACTTTGTCTGGCTGATTTCTATCTTTTAGAAATTTGCAATCTCACATTCCACAAGAGACAGGATGCAGAATCTCAGTCACAGTGGTGACTGACTAGTGGATGTGAACACAGTGAGGTGGTGAGTGTTGCATTTCAGCAGCAGAGACAGCAATAGTGAGTCACCACTGATGGTGCAAATACAAGCACAGCATGCAGGCTCCTGTTCATTACTGGTGAAAATGCAGAGCTCATGGTGGTGACTGTCGAGAAATAGTGCTCTGTAGCGTAGAATTTCTATCAAATAGTATTATTGTGTGCTTTGTATCTGAGTTTCCATGGAAACAAACAGGATGCATTACTTCTGGAGCAAATTATTTTTTCATTCTATCCTTTCTCAAATTAAATTTTCAAATGAAAAAGGTAGCTACATATAAGAGTTAAACTTTACTCTTTTTTGCAGCATGTGTTGAAAGCAGGAGAAGTTGCACAATGCTATGCTGAAATGCTCTTCAGTGAGTTGGTAGCACAGCACAGCTTATAACCCATAAATGGGACAAGGAAAGTAAAAAGGCAACTGTTTGGATGTTTAAGTTGCTGATATACCCTTTTTTTCTCATGTATGTGACATAATGGTTTATTCTTGAGATGTAGTTACAACTTTTATTCAGCTGACATGTATTCAGCTCACTAAGTTTAAGAAGCAGTTTGGAAGAGCTTTGCCTTTATATGAAATAGAAAACTTCTCAGTCTAAAGGAAGTCTGTTTAGGAAGAAGCTGTTCTAACCAGCTGCTAGAACCATTACAGCTCGAAGTGCATCCACCACCCATGAATATTTTAAGTACATTGGAGAGTTGGTTTTTTTTTTAGTTTAGTCCTTGAGGCATTTAATATATTTGAAGATAACACAATATATCATGCTAAAATTATCACTTACTGGCTTTAATTAAGTTACTTATTTATATTAAATTTTATAGCAAAAATAAATTTAAGGCCCTAGAATCATTTCCTTTATGCAGCATTTGCTGTTGTACACAACATTCCTTTATCATAAGTATGGGAGTATATCATGTTTTACATTTCTGCAGTAAATTCTTGGGAACTTTTACAATCTTCTGTCTTCAGATAAACAAGTCTTAGCTCTGAACAATGAAAGGGATCGCACTTAAATTGGCTCAGTTACCACAGAAAAAGAATTGTCTGACAAATGCCACTCTTTGACTCTGTTCATGAGCCTCCCTTAAACAATCCTTTTAAACTTAAAATTGACACAAAGACCCAAGTACTGATTCTGTAAAGGCTTATTATAAAGTGCTTGTTTACTTGCAGCTTCAGTTAGCCTCACTCATTTTCTTTCATACTCCATCTGTGTTTGAAAGTAAGACAACACAGGGTTCACTCTTCAGCCCACAGGTTCTGTAATATACAAGTTAAAATCTCTCCCTCTGCTGGGCAGAGCACCCTTACATGCACTCACTGTCTGTCAGGAGCTGTTCTGGTCTCAGTTCAAGGGGGCACAAGTCAGGAGCACAGCAGAGGGCATGTTAGCCACTACACAGTACCATGCACCAGTGTTTGAACCTCGGGTCCAACTCTGCTTACCATAGTAGCAAAAATCCAACCTTCAAATAATTCAAGACATGTAATTCAGTTTTATGCTTCAAAGCTGAAGTATGTAGAACAAGGTCCCCTCCAACCCTGAATACAGTGAAGCCTACTGGTTGTAGAAAGGATCATAGAATAACTGAATTGTTCATGTTGGAAAAGACCTTCAAGAACATCAAGTCCAAGATAGAACACTGTGTACACAATGTTGTATATCTGAAATGATACTGTATGACCCTGGTAGCACAAAGCAGGAAGGGCATAGGCTGCTGTATAGCTCCTGTATATGTCTCTTGTGCAGCTGCTCTGGTTGCTGTGAATAAGCAAACTATCTTTGGCTACATCTATCCAGAGAAATGTGTAAAGACTCTTGTCTTTTCAGTGAGTCATATCCAGACAGTTTCAGCTAGTCAGATGCAGGACGAGTACAGATGAGCAGAATAGTCCCCGTACTTAGAGCAGATAGTGTCAGCTATAACAGGAGCTTAAATGCCAAATTCACATGCAAATAAAGACAATGCAGGCACCTTCATGTGCCTTAATCTTGACCTGTACTTGACTTCAAAGACTTTTTTCAGGTGCTCATGCAGAAATATCTATGGGTATTTGAGATGTCTTAGTAAGCTTGAGATATCTGTGTAATTTGTTCTGAGGGAAACCTCTGGCATTTCAGACCAGCAGCTGAAGTTCAATAAAGATACCACAAAGCATCTTATATGTGAGCAATGTCATGAACCAATAATGTTAGGAAATTAATAAAGGTTTGGAAGAAAGTGCTGCACCAATATTTGACAGAAAGTGGTATTTCTCCGTACTCGTCTTAATAATATACATCCACCTGAAATCAGTGTATCTTCCTAATCTTCATTTCTTCATATTTCTGTTTGCAGGTGGTGCAGACTTGCTCATGATCCCAGACCCAGTCTCTCATCCTGTTCTGCCTCTCAAGCATGAACAAGTTCCTTTAAGATGAGACTCAGAACATTATTCTTTGTGGATGTGCTGCCCTTTGTGCAACAGATATTCACTGTAGTAATAATGAGTTCCAAGGCTTTTTCACATCACAGATACCCAAGAACACACTGTCCTTCACTTCTTGTACTACAGTCCTAAAGAAATATTTGAAATGGTTGTAACTGTAAAATTTAATGATATGATATAGTTCCAGAACATGCTGAGACTGATTTTGTAATAAAAAGACAAGGAGTCAAAATGCTACATTAACTTCAAACTTTAGGAAGCGTGAGCTGATAATTTAGTTTTCTAAATCAAAAACTCTCTGGGTATACAACAATATAAGTATTTTTTTCAGAAAACAAAACAAAACAAACAAACAAACAAACCCACCGAAGTTGTGTTTTGTAAGTTCAGCTCTGAAAGGTTAACAAAAAATAGTTATAAGCCAAAACTGTCATTCCAAATTTGAACTAGGACAGATTGGTTATCTTTAGCAGATGAGAACTCTAGAAAGAAACACCAGTTCACCATGAACATGAACACAGAAACCAAAAGGTATTTCACAGCAGTAAACATGAGAAATAGGGGGAAAAGTAAAGATGAAATCATGTCTTCAGGTTTCCTGTGTCTTTTGTATACTTCGTATACCTGTTATCCTTTTTTTTTTTTTTTTTTTTTTTTTTTTTTCCAGGTATTTAATGGCAGCAAGTCTCTTCTATCTGGCCACTCCATTTTATGGACTGAATTTCCAAATTTGTTAAAATTGTTTTTCTAAGAGGTGAAATGAGGAAAAAGCTCTGTAGAAAAAGTTAGCATTCAACATAACTGAAAGTGCTTTATAACCTATATGTAAACTCAAGCAATGAAAATCTTTTCAGAAGCAAAACAAGCCAACTGTAAATTTGGAAACTATGGAATAGCATGGAGTATGGCAGTGATTTCTGGCTGACAAATTAAAAATCATGATACCCAATAGAAAGCACTGGCCTTATTATTAGAAAAACACATCAGCCCAATGTTAAGCTATTTTCTGAAATACTTACATGATTTCCAACCCTAATTTTTTTCCCATCTTTGAAAATCTGTTTTCAGAGAAGCTGTAGATTTTTGCATGGCAAGACCTTATTTAGAAACAAAGACAATTTCTTAAATGTTTCAGATAATTGAATGCATTTGATGCTAAAGCAATCCTGTTTGTTTTTAATAAGCTCTGTTACAGTTACAGTACAGAGAAAACATTCCAGGAAGTGAATGCTCCTATTTACAACTTTCTATCTATAATTTTCCTCAAGTTAGATCAAGTGTTATTTTGATATGAAAACTAAGTGTTAGTGAGCTTAAAACTGTTATAAATGAGTTGTATTACCATTTCCAGCTGCTAATTTAAAGGTATTTCGTGCAATGCCAAGTGTATTTTATGTTGTGAAAAAATATTTGGATAAAGACAGATGCAACATCTGTGACATTTTATGCATGACTAGATTGTTAGGATTCTTTAGAGTAGTCCTTAACAAAATGGTGCTGCTGCTGCTTCCATAATCCATGTATGACAATCCATAGCACTAAAAGCCAGGCCACATTCTTTGTTTTCTTTTAAAATCTATTGGATAAAAACTTGGCCTCAGTAAAGTCAAGTCAAAATAAAAGTTGCCATTGACTTGAAATAGGCCCAGGTTTCTCTCATGCACAGAAAATGAATGCAGCTTTGCTTGAAGTCTAGATTTGATTCAGCATTTTAGGTTTACTAATTAACTCCACTAATTAAAGTGCTATATGCATTTTATCAGTTAACACATCCATTCCCTTATGTACTTTGTGCTTATTTGTTTTTCTGACATTTCAGACAGGAAAAACCTATTGATCAATGTTATCCTAAGTGTGCTGTTTGTATGCATATATCCACAAGATAGCAGTGTTTCTTGCACATTGTACTGCACTAAAATGAATCTTACTTCCTTCACACTGACATAGGAAAAAAAAAAAAAAAGAAAAAAGAAACAAATTTGTTTAAAGTAAGGCACAATGTTGTAATTTGTAATTTCTATACATTCTGGTTATTCAATAACTTAGCATTCAAGTTATGTGCATGAGCTAACAGTTGGCTTAGAAACACAATAAATGTGCTAAATTATAAATATGCTCTCATATTTTAAATTGCACATGGAAAAATTTATTGAGTCTGAGGACTGGATGCTTCAAATGCTTATTAAATGAATACAGGTAATTTGTTTTAATCAGTTCTAAATGAATAATGCTGACCAAAAAAAAACAAAACCAAACCAACCAAACAAAAAAAAAACCACAAACAAACAGAATATGTAATAGATGTTTAGGAGACTTACTGGAAATCAGTTGACTGCTTTAATTCCTACTGTAGGACAGACATTTCCCTTTAATTTACACAAAGCTGCTATCAGTATCCACACAGTATCCAGCATGGCTGGATCTGCCATTGGAAAAGTAAAGGAAAGAGCAGTTATTGAAAGCAGTGAACTAGTATAGAGTTCATCTGTTAGTGTGGTAAAATATTAATAGAATAGTTTCTAGTAAGTTTATCCTTTTAAATAGTAAGAAAATATGAAATTATTCTCTGTGAAACTAAAAAATTAATGAATAGTCTGATTTTTTTTTCTACTTTTAAAAGAAACAAACAGTATCATAAGGATCAGTAACAAAGAATTTCTTAAAAGAACCTCCAGGGACAATAGCTCTACCACCTCCCTGGACAGTCTGTTCCTATGCTTGACAACTCTTTCTGTGAACAATTTTTTCCTAATAACTAACCTGAGATATTATGCTTGGGATTGCCATAAACCAGATGCGGGACTTTGCATTTGGCCTTGTTGAACCTCATGAGGTTCTCATGAGCCCACCTCTCAATCCTGTCAGTCTCCCTCTGGACGCATCTGTTTCCTCCAGTGTGTCAGCTGCACCACTCAGCTTGGTGTTGTTGACAAACTTGCTAAGGGTGCCCTCAGTCCCATGTTGCTAACAAAGGTGTTAAACAATACTTATCCTAATACTGTCCCCAGAGGAATATTCATCACTGGTTTCCACCTGATACCGAGCCGTTGAATGTAACTCTTTAAGTGCAACCATCTAGCTAATTATTCTTTATAGTACTCCTATCAGACTCATTTCTCTCCAATTCAGAAAGAAGGATGTTATGCAGTGTACAGTCACATTCTTTGCAGAAGTTCAGGTAGATGAAGGCTGCTACATTAAGTGAAAAGACTGGTGCTTTAAATTCATGCAGCTGCCAGCGATAATTAAATTTATCAACACTTATTTACCTGGTTTAATACTTAAAATCCAAAATCATATACCAGCTTCCCTGTGTTCTGGTATGATAGAATTTAACACATCTCAAATCTCATCATGGAATTATAGAATTGCAGATTTGAAGCATCTAGATTTTTTTATCCAACCTGATTTTATGTAATTAATTTTTGCCTGAGTAGGCAAAGACAGTACCTTTCCCCCCCCCCCCCAAATAAAATAAATAAAATGTACTCAGTCAATTGTATGGAATACAATCCTGGAATAGTGTCTTGGAATAGCTCCTACAAGAGCAAAGAGGAATCTACTTCCTTCTTTTCCAGTTCATGGTACATAGTAGTATAAATGCACTACAATATATGTGACTTCTGTCATTTCTGTTACATAAACATTGATCTTAGCAGTTACACTGTGCTGATAAGGTATCTGTGGCTAAATGAATACGTTCAAATTAACAAAAACATTTATGTGTTTGATGGCATCCTGCTTTTTGTCTCTGATTCACTTTTTAGTCTGCCAAAAATCTAAGAGATAACAGTGGAATTTAGACTACATTCTGATTATATCTATTTAGATAAATATGAGCTGTATTCATTCCAGTTCATAGAATATAATTTTAATGGGTGTTTTCCTAACTTAATCTCTGGAAGATGAAATAAAAATAAAAAGGAATGTTTTAGAAAGAAAATCCACAACCTTTTGATGCCAGAATATCACCACAAAGAATATTTGAACTTGACTGGACAAACTATATGATAGTCAGGCCAGGGGAAAGGAAAGAGAGACTCCACTGCAACTACAACAGTTCAATTCACAGTTTTCACCGCTGCAGCGAGAAAGGACAAATATACATTTTATGTACTGACAAAGTTCTTAACAATAAAATAAGACTGTGTAGGCAGGCAGCCATATGATAAACTGATTATGTACCTTTCTGTAGTCATTGCATTTTTCTTTCTTCTTTTGGCATCCTTGGCAAAATGCCATTTCTCTCTCACTTTATCTTGTTAAATGTTAGGCACTCCATGCACTGTAAAAAGGCTTCTCTCTATTCCAAGACAACATTGGTAAATCAAAATTGGCAGATTATCACTATGATAAAGCTAATAGAGCATTGGACTTGCTGGATATTACTAGAGCATTTTACAGTTATGTGGTGGTGTAGCATTAAAATGCTTGAATGTACAGCTGACGTGCTCTGAGGCTGAGGTGAACAGAAACATTCTTTTTGGTATGAGATTATTTCCTAATGTGTCTGTTCATGCATAATACTTATGCTTTTTGATCACTATTTGTGGCCTGAAAGATCAAAGACATAATATAGTCCCACAGAACTTTTCCCAAAATATTCGTATTCTCATGATATACAGAAGTATGCATTTCCATCCCTTAAGAGCATTTGTTACACATACTATAGGTTGTCATTCATTATTTTCTCCTTTCAGACTGAACACAAGATCACCAAAAAGTGTTGATTTTGAATATGGATAATTTTAAATATTATAATAAAAACTTTAATAATGATGTGAACAATTAAAGACATTTGTTTGTTTATTTAGGTTTTTAAAGAACTTGATTGATATCATATGAGTTTGTTGTTCAGTTGAGTAAGGATTTGTTCTTACAAATCCTCAGCTGTAGTTTTATTTACAGATTAGCTTTAAGTGGTGCAGTCTATTAGAATAATTCAGACTGAACTTCATTCAGAATATTAACCACGTTTGGTCAAAAGATGAGCTAGCTGGTCTACTCTAAAAGACATCTTAGCAAATAGCTAACTTTTATGAAATGCTGATGATCAAAATTAAATAGAATATTGGTATTCAAAAATTAATCATAGGATAGAATCATAGAATATCCTGCCTTGAATGTCCTATAGAACAATATATGAATCTTTCAGAAGGCAAAACAGAAGGAACAAGTGTCTGCTAGAGTAGTTTAGTGGCATTTCTTATTGACAAATCTCTATTCTGATGCCATGGATCAGATTTTACACAAGCAGGAGGAAATTCAGCGACACTTGTCCTAGGCTTTATGATTTGGAAGTCTTTCAACCTTTCTATCTTGAGTTGACCGATAATCTTTTTTCGCTGAAACAAAAGCTGCCTCCTTTGTTCTCCATGGCAGTGGACTGAGACCAAGCTTTGGAATGTGACAGCTGGATAAATTATGAAAAACATAGAAATATAGAAAGAGTTAGAGAGTTCATTTATTTCAGTTTCAAGCATTCCACTCTGATCAAGTCTCCAGAATGTAATATAAAGGGTTACTTTAGCTGCAGACAGACTTTCTGTGGAGGAAATATAATATAGTCTGTCCTACAAGCCAGGAAACATCAGGTTTTTAAGTACATATTTTATAGATTGCATAGAATGTACCAGTATGTGTGTCAAGAGAGTAAATAGCATATATTACCTGTACTGTAAAACAAAGATAGACTTTATCTGAGGTTAAACATATTTCTGGCTTTGGAAAAAGCAGTATGACTATTGTGCACAATTTGCTGTACTTAAAAATACAGAAAAATAAAGTCTTTCCACGACCATTTTTAACACATTCAGAATTTTAAGCGAAGCCACTTATCAGATCACTTGTGAACTAGGATAAATAGGGGAGAATAAAGACTCAAAAAGAAGAAACAGAAGAATATAAACTAGTTAGGTTTTCAAGAACAACAACAGAAGAGCACAGTAACAGGTGGACAATCTTTTAAAAAAATCTTTTTTGTTTGCAATGAACTAAAATGAAAATTTCTAACTTACAGATGGGGTAAGGAGTATGGGGTAGGAGAGGGGAAAGTAAATAAATCTAAAATTGTGTTTTGGTCCTAAACTAGATTAACTAGACTATTAACGTTAAACAAAAAATCTCCCTCATAATATTAACCTACTAAATTGGATCTAGTGAGTTTATAGTTTTATTTTATGCAGCTTTTCCTGCATGAAACAAGTCTAAATTAAATACCACTTTTAATCAGTAAGCTTCCTACAATAGTCTTAAAACATGAGGTTGGATTCAGAATGAGAATTTTAAGCACATTTTATAGACTTGATCATTTTGATTGCAGAATGGCTTTTAAACTCAATTTTTAGTGTAATTTTTAATACTTGGTAACAAAAAAAATACATGTTAATAGAATAGAAACACACAGTGTTAAGCACAGGTTATGGTGTGAACTTCCAAACTGATCTGTCTTAACTTAATTTATTTATATGCATTACACAAGTTCTTCTGATTTAATGCACAAGGAATTCAAATTCTTCTTGCTTACTTGACTTATCTAGATTACATCTGGGGCATTATCTTTATAAAAGATTGACTATACCTTTCAGTTCACACTGTTCATGTTCTTGTGCCAAATTTTATCTTTAAATACAAGTCAGCAATTTCAGATTTCAGCAAAGAGACCTAAATAGGGTTCCCTACACATCAAGTGTTGCTCAATACGGCCCTTTCTCAAAGCGAAGCACTCCCAACTTTCAGAGAACTAGTCTGATTTATTAGAAATATTATGACAGTACATGAAAAGGGGGGGGGGGGGGGAATAATAAAACCATAGTTTTAATCAAGATTTCTGAGATTAAAATTAAAGTTACACATTCACATGTATGAAAAAAAAGTTGCTTTATGTTGCCATTTAGTTGAATTTCCCTCTGAAACATGGAAAAAAAAAAAAAGTAAGGAAAAAAGATTCTCTTTCTTCAGCTAATGAAAAGAGAAATAGAGGAGTTACACAGTTGATGTGTGCTCACTTAGTGTTTGAAACACGATGAAGTTTGAAATTCAAACTCTCAATCTTCCATCAAAAGAGCCAAGGTAATGAATATACCAACTGTGTTGATACTAAAATGGTTGAAACATCGTAATTCTTTTTATGGGTCTCATTGCTTGAAGTCCACCAAGAGTAAACACAAAATCTGTTTTGAGTAGATTGCCTCAGCTGCCTCATTGTAAAAGACGAGCCTCAAGAACCTCCTTTAATGCTTTCAGAACTTGAGAACATGTAACAGAATTCCCTCTCGACTAACAACTAACCTCCGTGATTTCTCCAATTTCTTAATGGGTTTTTAGATTTTCTCTTCAGTTCAGGGTGATCTTTGAGTTGGAAGGATTGACCTATTCACCTGTAATCATTTTAGGTGTAAGAAAACTTCTGTGGGCCAAACCTACAAAATAATCTGAAGCAGTTAAATTTACTTTGCAAACAGGACTGTTGAAGATACATGGCAAAAGCTGTTGGATATATACAAATATTTTCAGAGTGCATAAAATTCAGTTTATTGCAAAGAGAAAATAAAATTAATGAGAACAACAACAACAACAAAACAAACAAACAAACAAACAAAAAAACCCAACAACACAATAGTTACATATCTACATCTCTTTTGTACATATATTGGGTGTAAGTGGGTGGTATCTGGGTGCTGAGGAGATGAAGAATTTAAGTATTTGTCATTCTAATCATTTATTACTGATTCCTGTATCCAGTTTTTTCTGATTGTGACATTAAGTGATAAGTGTTTTTGCTGCCTTCATTTTCACCCACAACTTTTCTCTCTCTTATTTTTTCCCACTGTCCCACAGGTGATAAGAATGAGTGCATTCAACTGCTAGTTGTGAAGCATTTCAGTTTCTTATGTTTATCATTTTATATCAATTTTCTACTTTCACCGATATCAATAAGCTTACTTTGCCTCCCATATCACAGAGCAGCATTCTTATTGGAAACAAGTTTATTACTTGATTTTAACAGAACTGTTTAAAATTTTACAAGTCTTCACTTTTATCTACAGTCTTTCTTTCATTTTTTGTCTCTGATGATAGAGGGCTGCAGCACCTCTCGTATGAAAAAGGTGGAGGGAACTGGGCTTGTTTTGCTTGGAGAAGAGAAGGCTCCGGGGAGACCTCATTGTGGCCTTCCAGTACTTGAAGGGAGCATATACAGGAGGGGGAACAGTTGTTTATATGAGTGGATAATGATAGGACAAGGGGGAGGGGTTTTAAACTGAGACAGGGGAGGTTTAGGTTAGATATTAGGAGGAAGTTTTTCACGCAGAGGATGGTGATGCACTGGAACAGGTTGCCCAAGGAGGTTGTGGATGTCCCATCCCTGGAGACATTCAAGGCCAGGCTGATGTGGCTCTGGGCAGCCTGGTCTGGTGGTTGACAAACCTGTCCATGGCAGGGGGGTTGAAACTAGATGATCATTACGGTCCTTTTCAACCCAGACCATTCCATGATTCTTTGATTTCACTGCACTTCCTGATCTCTTGTTTTTCATTTCTTATTCATTCCTAATATCCTTTTTGAGATGATTCATTGAATTATGCCTGCAGATCCTCCTCCTAGTTCTGTTCGCCTTGGCTACCATGTTTATTCTAGATCATTTGGGCATTTTTGATTTAGAGAAATTCCGAACCTTCTCCATGCTTGTAAGCTATTATAAGTTGAGGTAAATTTATATTATGCATTATCTATTATTTTGTACATCACCTATTATAGATGACCTATGTCTTGGACAGTGCACTCCAGATGCCTTTACTTAAGCAGAGTTGACTTCTGGACTTCCAATCTAACCCATCTATAATTATACAAGTTCTACTTCCACCAATATTCTCTGACATTTTGTTACCGTGCAACAGACTACAGCAAAGGAGCTGTCTGACAAAATGGGCTCTGTCATAGAAGTGTATGTGATGCAAATGTGTGTCACTGAATTTCTCCATGTGGAAAAAATTGCACCAGCTGACATTCACTGATGTTTGCTGAACAGTTATGGAGACTAAGCTGTGAATGTGAGCACAGTGAGGTGCATGGTGAAACACTGTCAATTAGTTTTTGGGTCATCTCTGCTGGTACAGACTTTTACAAGCACAGCATGAAGGATTCATCCTTGGTGAAAATGCACAGCTAATGGTGGTGGCTATCTTGAAAAATAGTGTTTTGCAGCTGATAATTTGTTCTATCAAATAATATTATTGTGCTCTTTGTATCTGTATGTCTCCATGGAAATACTTAGAAGTCATTATATTTAGAGCAACCTAATTATTTTTTTTTTATTTCTAAAGAATCTCATGTCACATGGAAAAAAAATAAACAAAACCAACCAAATAAAATCCAACACGAGAATTATCTGGTGAAGAAAATTTAACTGCAAAATAAGGAACAGTAAGCTGCTATTTCAATAACAATTACTTGTATAACCTATTTCATGAATTAAACTGCTCTGTAAATCAATCCTTGTTGTGTTTCACCAACCAGGCCATCTTACTAGTCTTACCTCTGTAGAATCTTCTTTAATATTGTTATTCAAAACTAAAGATTCAATAATATCCTAGCTGTTACCATACATTGTTATGATTTTGTCTGTTTGTTTCATTTGTTGTTTTTCTACCTCTCCATACTTTTGAAGAAGCAGTAGCTGTAGAGAAAGATTGGAAATAATCCTCTGGGTTTGGGAAGTGTGTTTCTCTGTTACGTGAAAACCGAAGTTACAAGATACCTTAGAGGAAGCAAAAGAAGTACTTTCTTCTACTAAGATTGCAACAAAAGCTTCCCTTCTAGGAATCATTGTTTTATTCAGGAAATTATTTCAGCAGGGAAAGAGTAATAAGCCTGCATCTTATTTTATTTCTTTGCGCTATCAGTTGAATTTTAGTTCTTACAAGTATTGGATGCAACTTCCAATTAGTTTTGGATGGTTGTGCACTAGAGTTTCTGTTTTTTTTAGATTTGCCCACAACATAGCTTAAATGTAGAGTATTATACATAAAGTAGTATGGAATGACAAGTATGACAATCAATTTATAGTTGTTTTTCAGATTATGTCTATATGTAGGGTTATATAAACTGGATTATATAACATGGGTAATATTACTGAAATATATTGAGTATATTGTATAGGATAGGTGGAACAAAGAAATTGATTCACCTCTGTAAACTGTCAACATTATCTAAGAATTACTGCCCCGCTGATATTGTTTATTTAATTTTAACACATCCTTGCCACATGAAAATAAGCAGTAACCTACATCTGCAAAACAGAAAAAAGATGAATCAGTCACAGCCTGAATATGTCTCATATGGAGCTTGGCAGGAATGCATATGAAAATCTTATGTCTTATTTTAAACAAGTAATCACTGAAACTTAACAGATACAGTTTTCCAAAGGAACCATCAAAACTTTGTAAACCATAAATGTTTTCAATAAACATTTGGAATGCAATTATTCTACAGTAAGTATCGTATTAAACTTAGAGTTGTATTTAATAACAGTTGCTTAGTTCATAAATGCCAGAACAAATGGCTTATATAAACAGATTTGATAAAGATCAACAGTCATGAAGGAGATATGAATACTATATATACATTTCTGTATTTATATAGTTACATTTTCTTAATGCTTATAAGTGCTTGGATGAATATTTCCTCTATACTTTCACATTTCACACATCCAGGCTGGACGGGGCTTTGAGCAGACTGGTCTAGTGGGAGGTGTCCCTGCCCGTATTAGTGGAGCTGGAACTAGATTATCTTAAAGACTCCTTCCAACCCAAACCATTCTATGATTTCCATTATTATTTGTACATATTTCCTTCCTCATGCATGTGTACATCTAGCCCATGTAATGATTCCATAAAATTCTGTAAAGTAAATAATTTTAAAACAAAATTTCTATTTTTTTTTTTTGCCTTTTCAAATCCAGATTTAATTTATTTTCAAGAAATCGCCTGATAAATATAAATTTTGCATCAGTATAAATACATAAGGTGGACAACTAGATGGATAAGCAATTGGTTGAAAGGCCGCAGACAGAGGGTGGTGGTCAATGGCTCTATGTCCAGGTGGAGGCCGGTACCGAGCGGTGTCCCTCAAGGGTCTGTCTTGGGACCGGTGCTCTTTAACATCTTTATTAATGACATCGATGAGGGAATGGAGTGCACCCTCAGCAAGTTTGCTGATGACACCAAGCTGAGCGGTGCAGTCGATACGGCGGAGGGAACGGATGCCATTCAAAGGGACCTTGACAGGCTGGAAAGCTGGGCTTGGGTTAACCTAATGAGGTTCAACACGGCAAAGTGCAAGGTTTTGCACTTGGGCCGGAAGAACCCCAGGCACCTGTACAGGCTGGGAGGAGTTGTCCTTGAGAGCAGCTCGGCAGAGAAAGACCTTGGGGTCCTGATAGATGAGAAACTTAACATGAGCCAGCAGTGTGCTCTGGCAGCCCAGAAAGCAAATGGGATCCTGGGCTCCATCAGGAGAGGGGTGGTCAGCAGGGATAGGGAGGTGATTGTCCCTCTCTACTCTGCTCTTGTGAGGCCCCATCTGGAGTACTGTGTCCAGGTGTGGAGCCCTCAGCACAAAAAAGACATGGAGATTTTGGAAAGGGTCCAGAGGAGGGCCACGAAGATGATCAGGGGGCTGGAGCACCTCCCCTATGAGGACAGGCTGAGGGAGTTGGGTTTGTTCAGCCTGGAGAAGAGAAGGTTGCGGGGTGACCTCATTGCAGCCTTTCAATACCTGAAGGGAACTTACTCCCAGGAGGGGAGTAAACTCTTCGAAAGGGCTGATAATAGCAGGACTAGGGGAAATGGTTTTAAGTTAAAAGAGGGAAGATTTAGGTTGGATGTTAGGGGGAAGTTCTTTACTAGGAGAGTGGTTGGGTCCTGGAATAGGCTGCCCAGGGAGGTTGTGGATGCCCCGTCCTTGGAGGTGTTCAAGACCAGGTTGGACAGGGCTCTGGGCAACCTGATCTAGTAAAGGTGTATGTTTGGTGGCCCTGCTAGGCAGGGGGGTTGGAACTACATGATCCTTGAGGTCCCTTCAAACCCGGGTCATTCTGTGATTCTGTGATTCTGTGATAAGAAAGACAAAATTAAATCACTTGTCTGTACGCTGCAGAACTCTTCCTCAGATAGCTATTGTTAAATTAATGTAAATATCTTATTTTATGATCATAGTTTCTCTAATATGTTTGCAGTTTGTGGTGAAAAAAAAATTATAATATTTCAGTTGAGTTGTCTTAGTATTAGGCAGGAACAACTTCACTATTTTGCCTAGCTAACTAGTAAAATAGCCTACAGTAATTAACATAAATGTCAATGTATGCATTACGGGCACATGAATTACATAAATGAAATGAGATTCATAACTCCTTCTCCTTCAGTTAGGAAATTGCATAGTCAGGTGTTTCTGTTTACACTGGCAATATATGAGGTGATCAGAAAATAAATTTAATTATTGTGCTCTGTAGATAAATGAACTGTTCTATACCAAAATATATGCTAATCTCTATCAGAAATACCTACTGAAAACAGTGTGTTTTGCTTCTATCTTGTTATAAACTGAAATATTTAATTCCAATTGTGAACATAAAGCATTTTGCTGTATGAGGGCTACTTTAAAAGTGTTGCCTCCTGTTTTATTCTGTTATTCTGTTGGCCCACAATATCAGAGGTGGATGGTGGTGGTTTGCAGGAGAGATTGAACCTTCCAGCCAATATCCTATTACATTTTGTTCCCATGTGACAGATGGCAGCAGAGGGGCAGTCTGACAAAATGACATTTGAAATGGGAGTGTGTATGAAACAAAAATATGTCACAGAATTTCTCCATGCAGAAAAACTTGCACATCGTGACATTTTTTGATGCCTGTTGAACATTTATGGAGACCAAATAGTGGATGTGAGCACAGTGAGGAGGTGGGTGATGTGTTTCAGCAGTGGTGAGAGTGGCATGAAAGACAAGCCACGTTCCAGATAGCTGTTCAGGGTTATATAAGTGTAGCATGTAGGCTCTTGTTCATTGTTGGTGAAAATGCATTCCTAATGGTGGTGTCTATGTTGGAAAATAGTGTCTTGTCACTAAGAATTTACTCTATCAAACTGTGTTATTGTGCTTTTAGTATCTGTTTCCACAGGGAAAAAAAAATAAAAAAATAAAAAGGAGACACTTGACTTTCCTAACTGTAGGAAGTTGTACAGTTTCAGTAACAATATAAAAAGCATCATTATTCATTTATTTTTCTTTGTTTGTTTTAACATATTTTACAGGTACGTCTTAATGAGATAAATCTTTATCACATTAGTCTTTCCTTAAGAAAGAAAATACTGGAAAATTTCCAACCCATTCTTTTTTCAGAGTAGAACATTTATCATTATTAAGAGAGGTAGGTTAGATCTCATTTTGCATTGCTAGGAACGAGTTTATGATATTTTTCCCCTTAATTCTGTATGATGAGAACTGACATTTTTTATTCTTACCTAAAATGAAACTTTGTTGTCTCAGTAGCATCTTTGCTTTCAGTGATATCAAATGTAATGAAATGACAGAATTTGATCACTAGAAAACTCTTACAGTTAGCATTAGGTGGACTATTTACATAACCACACTTTTTTAGAACACTGAGTGAATTATCATGGCTGAGATACAATCACTTCTCTGAAGCCAATCTAGACAAAAAATATGACAGACATATTCATCCCAAATTCTTAAGCAGGATCTATGCTGAATTTTTCTGGCTCTACAGTTTCAGTCTGGCGTGAAGTATACAGTAAAAGTAAAAAAGAATGCATGACCTTAATATGGTCTGATAGAATCAAGTTTAGAAGCCACTTATTGCCAACACACAAATTAAAAATAAAAATGATATTAATGACAGAAATCTGCTGTACAACAGGGTCCACATGGAAGGTAAATTGATAACTTGAGTTTGGGAGAATGCTACTTGTTTAGGACCAGGATAAGAACAGGTCAAATAGAAAAGTGTCCTTACTCGTAAAGAGAAAAATCTGACTACTTTCCCCCACCCCACATCCAACCCAAACGTAGTTTCTCCGAGTCTTAACCTCTCTGCACATCTACATCATTTCAGGGAACACAAATCAAGCAGAGAAACAACTTAGTATGCGTCCTTTAGCCTTTTAACAGCTGGGAAATGTCCTGCTAAGAAAATGCATATTATACGACAGAAGACTATAAGGATACAGCAGAGATCTAAATAAATAAATAAATAAATAAATAAATAAATAAATAA
>JAPSGF010000006.1:23275238-23292868 GCA_035772895.1 Perdix hodgsoniae
TAAATAAATAAATAAATAAATAAATAAATAAATAAATAAGGAAACTAGCAAATCCCCACCCCTCTAAGCTCCACTGCTCTCATCATATAAGAAAGGCTTTAGAGTTACTACAGAAATCTCAAAAATGCCTTCAGTATAAGCTTTACATCAGAAACAAATGAATGTCTTAGTCTCTTGGACTCCATACTGTGGACTCTAAGAGACTCTGTGTTGATTATAAAGGTATGACATAATAAGGTGATCTTTTTGAAGATCAGTATGTATAATACTAGCGATGCTTTCTGTTGGTTTTAAATAGATCATTGGATCAATGGATCATTGAGAAGTGAAATAAAATACTACCTGTTGTAACAAGTACATATTTTGATGAAGAGCTGCTTGGAAAAGTGAGAAAGACCAACTATACTTCATGAATATCTAAATAACATTGTCTCTGAAAAAATAGTCAAATTCCATTTCCACTCCTGTGTGGTTTCTATATGTTTTCCTTGTGCTCAATATCATCACATCAACTTTTTAGGTTTCTTCAAATTGATTATTAAATTTAAGAGATATACAGAGAGCTGCTGGATACCACTTGAAATAACTCCTTCAGGTCACACAGTAAAAAGCTGTTTTGTTATAATGAGACTGCTACTCATCATCTCTGCAATAGGAACTGACTGTGTACATTCTTAGCTCACCCAAAGTGTGAAATAAGGTGTGTTTATGCAAACTATGCTCATTAATGTATGTTATATCACAGCTTAGAATACCTAGGAGAAATTGATACATGAATAAAGGTTCAATGTCCAAAGTACTCTCATTAGCATAGTTTAGGATAACTTTCTTTTTTAATCACTTGCATATAAAAGTTTCTAATGTAAGTTTTGAACTTAGATGTATGACATATTTATTATCCAGATCCATTTTAGCTTTGAGTATCTGTTAATTCAGATGGTTTAATGTTGATACAAAAATGATAAAGTCCCTGGAAAAAAAAACAACAAAGTATTACACATTGTTTAATTCCTGGAGGGAATACAGAGCATAGTGTGATAAATTCCATTCCTATGTGTAGTTGAAAAATTGTTGATAATGCTGATAACAAATGTAATAAATTTGGGTAATTGGAAATCAGACATGGTTAGAAAGAAAAGCAGAGAATGGATTTTTCTCAATCAAAGTGGATCAGCAGGTGCTTTAGTTCAAACATGAGAGCATTTACATTCCCTTCAAATCAGGCACTCTGCTTTCAAAATGAAGCAGATATGTTGGTGGGTCCTGAATCTGCACTGTTCAGTTTATAATATAAACTATTTATAATAACTAAGTAAATAAATGAAAAGTAGGATGGCACAGATTTATTAGATTCTGCAGATTCTGTGAATCTGCATTTTTCCCATCACAAGGTCTGGTGACAATTATCTAGAGGGACATCACTGTTTGGTTTACTTGAAAATGTCAAGACACAATGTCTAAGAAATAGCAATAAATAATTTCAGATCAGATATTTGTGTTAGAAATTTTCAGTCAGGCCATAAGCAAGACTGATTCCAAATACTTACTATATAGAGATACGTAAGTAATGATGATATTACAGTATATTTTGTTATGACATACTTATTTCAGTTTAATTTCAATAGTTTGCTCTTTCTCTACCATCCAGCTTGCTTATTCAATCTCCTAATACTTCCAGAACTTGTCAAGTATAATGTCACTCCCTCACTGATAAATTTTCATCATAATATTTTTATCACTTCAATATCTTCCTTTCACAGTTGCCCTCTCTTTTTCTCAGTTCTGTCTTAATTTTTGTTCTTCCCTGTGATGTGGCATGAAGAACATTGCATTTCTCATTGCATTTTCTTTGTTTTAGACTGAGGTAGACAGCTTAGTGTCACCTCAATTTTATCCCGTACATGAAAAAGTACTCATGGGTTGTTTCTGAGATCTGACACAGCCTCTATGTTTTCTCTAGTACTACTGTGATTAAGATTGCATTTGCGACTGTCTAATGGATGTTAAAGACTCCTTGGGTTTTACAGGAACATTATAATATGAAATCATAACAGATGATTGAAAAATGTAATATATCTTATATAAATTTATTATTTACTTTTTATATGTTGTTATACCATTTCTCCAGTTACTGGGTTTCCAGACACATTTTTTTCAAACCAAGATTAGGTCTAAGAATCTGCATACAGAAGAGATAAGTATTTTTTTTTTAAATAGTAATATATCTGTTTATAATTATTTACAGATGAATATGTTGTTGTAAAAAATGAGATTGTGGTCCTCTAGTAAACGCTGTAGAGCTGAGTGGGTATGGAAAATGAGTCATTTTCTGTTCTGGTTCCCACATGAACAGCAGATCTGAACAAAGTTTCAGCTGCAGGAATATGCTTTGTTCACAGTTTTATACTTTCCTGCTAAGTGAAATTTAAACTGGAGTTAGAAATTGAAGACAATAAGGTGCTCCCAGTAGATTTCATTTGACAGAGTCTTTAATAATTGTGTTAATGTAGAAGTCAGAAAGAAATCAAAGCAGCTTTCATAGTTTCCAGAACTGACACTTAGGAAAACTTTCTCTGCAGTCCCTGAGAGACAATAAATCCAGAGCCTCACAATGCAAATTTTACAGAGCTGTTTTCTGAGTAGAAGCATGCCGAAGTTTTACCTTTACAGCCAGCCAGGGGTAATGTTATTTGTCAGTAGTTTATTTTCCAGAAACATGGTTAAGACATTAATGAATTTGCAGAACGCATTTAGATGGTCAAGAGAAGAAGGAAGCCTTAGCAGCTCTTTATTCCTCAAAAATATCCATAGTAACAGTACCAAAGAAGTATGTCACTTGGCTACGATACTGGAGATTCACATACTTTTCTTAGTTTAAGGAAACTCATAACCATTTTCTCCTTAATTTGCAGGAAAAAAAAAAAACAAAACAAAAAAAAAAACATTAAGCTTCAAGAATGTGGGATAACACACAAGAAAGATTCATCATATTTTTACAGAGTTTGGAGAAAACTTGGGGAAAATCATCCAAAGAAGAGAGCTGAAACAAGGAAGAAGAGAAATGAAACCAGAAAAGAGCAACCTCAGTCTCGCTTGTTTGAATAATAGAAAATTCTTTACTTTTACTTCCACTGTTGCCTTTTTGTTTGTTTGTTTTCCTGGAAAGAAAGATTTACTTGAATAAAAACCATAATAAATAATTTGATTCATATTTTGCTATCTAAAGATGAATTGTATGTAAATATGACTGCTGTTTGAGATAATATCTAGGACTCAATCATGATTCTTCACAGAATGGCATTGAACAATTGCCATTTGAAATAAGCCCTGTTAATAGATGTAGCAGCATACTCAATACAGGCAGAGAACAAACACTGCAGCACACTGATTTTGCACGTGTACGCATGCGCAACTGTCTTTCATTCTGGTTCTCTGGCTTGCAAGTTGATGTCTAATGAAATCCATGACTCCCGATAATTAACATGTTTTTATGTATCATTAGAATATTTTTCAAGGAGGATTGGAGTGTTCTTTGTGTATATATTACTGCTTCTTTTGCTTTGGCCAATTATGATCTCAGCCATAGTATATGAAAATGAAACACAGCACTACCTGAAATGTAATGTTGCTTTTCCCCCTGTGGACTAATTTTATATATTTTGTTTTTAATCAACTCTAATTCAGCTAGTTATTAAATTGTCTGATAAAATAGTCAAATTAGTTTTACACCTCACTTAGATCTAGCTTGGCAGCTAATAACTGGATGTTGACATTTCTGACTCCTTCAGTGAGTTCTGTTGATGACCCAGACACTTCTGGTCTTCAAGCTGTCCACAGTGCTAGTCAAGAAATGGAGGTTGTCCAAGAGAATTACTTCAGAAATGAAAATGCAGTGATCTTATTATGGGAGAATGTGCTGCTGGTTAGAATGAGCACTGCATTTTAACCACCTGAAAAATGTGAATATCAGAAATAGGATTAGATGATGGAATTACTTATATCTGCATAGAAACAATTTCCTCATAGATATAGTGAGGACATTTTTCCAGATGTCTTTTTTTACTCAAGAAATGATGATGATAGGTTTTCAAGATAGTCTTTTATATCTCTGTTTTCTTGCTTGTACTCTGTCACAGACTTCCTGAGAGCTTACAGAGCTCCCCATGCCTTGTGACGGAGTATACAGCCTTCCAGTTATTTCTCTCAAAGAGAAGCATCTCAGCCACTCTCTGTCTTAGTGGTATGTTAAGCATTTTGGGGGGAGGGGGAGGGGGGCAGCTCCTGGATAGCAAACTTTGTTATAAGGAGCACCCTTGAAATTAGCTGTAACTCAACCTAGGTTAACTAAAAAGCCAAGATTATTTGCAAGTCTCAGTGCTGTAATGTGCAACACAAGTGAGATAATTGTGTATCTCCTTCCTCCCAGATTTGCATCAAGCTTTCATCCTGTCTTTGTGATTCAGAGTGGATAATCGTATGGAAAGTCATTAAATCACTGTGCTTTATTTTCTATACAAATCCTTACTTTCAGAACGTGTAACCAAACTAAATGGAAAGACTGTAGCTCATTTGAAGATTTTGACTTAAAAAAAGAGAAAACAATGTCTTTTAACTCGGAAATGTCATTGGCACAGAGGTGAGTGAACTCTGACCAGTGATTTCTCAACTCTGACATCCTGTCAATGATATTTGCTATAATCTGCTATCTTCTTGGTTGATTATTGTCCTTAATAAGGCTACCCAGACATTATTCTAGATCATTCACATACTGTACTTCTGGGTCTCAGGGATGAACTATTTGTTGTTACATTTTTAGGCTAGTAGATTCAAGAAGAAGAAATTCCTTTTAATTTGAAGTTAACTAAAACCACATATGATCTGGATGGTGTAATAATTCTTTCAGGCTTAGATGGAGGTATTTGTCTAAACCTTGACCAACAAATTTGTTTCCACATTTTTAATGATAACTAAGGAAAAATAAGCAAACAAATTCCTGTCTTTCTGCAGGTTTTACAAATCAATACATTTTCTTCCAGTGGAGATTCTGTAACATCATTGTGCTTGTCCTTTGCAGCATTCACATGTGTATTAATCTAAATAATTATAAAGCTGGCCAATAACATCACCTAAAGAACAGTAGCTTACAGTCAAACAAATGTCAATTTTCCTTTTTTTTTTTCTAGAAGCTATGAGCATAAGTAAACCTACAGTAGCTTCTTTATACTGAATCTAGTTCTACTTAGTTCTGTGTTTAATTATACTTTTATTTAGATACAGTCACTGCTTTAAAGGTTAAAAATGATCCTTCATCGACCAAGACAGTGCTGCGATTTAAACAGTGTTTAGTCTTTAATGTTAGTTGCAGTTCCTCTCACAGAGTTAGAGGCTTTTCCATTTTATTCCTTAGGAAATGTTACACTTTCATGACCACTACCAGAGAACCTGTGACATCAATAGCAAATGCAAAAACATTTTGGTTTGCTATGGTGATAGAGTTTTCTCATCAAAGACAAACATGGCAGGTAGCCACAGTGCAGAAATTTAGATAGATACGAGCTGGATTTGTAAAAATTATGTTGGATGTTCATCATAGATTTCAGCTGAAGCAACTGGTTTCAGTAATATTGCTCTAAAGATGTTACTCAATTATAAATACAGAACAGCAAAATTTGTTTTACTGCTTTTTATTTTTAAGACCTGATTATTGATGCAAAATATTGATGCTAAGTAACCTTGGAAAATCCCAGTCATTTGGCAGATTTCTCCCTTCAGAACTGTGGGATTAAACATTGCCAGCTTGCTCAGCAGTTCCTTATAAGACTCATGTTCTAGATTTCAAAGATACTTTGCAGAATATGCTTCATGTATTTTAAAGATTCCCACAAAAGAAGTTACAAAATAAGAAAATTCTGAGAAAATAGATACAATATTCTAATATCCCAAGGTATTATCAGCTTCAGTGTTGATTGCAAAATTGCCTGTTCTTTGCAGGTATCTCTACGAGTGAGAACTGTCTTCCATGATACTGAATATGCAGATAGGTCCTAATAGTTCCCTGCCTGGGAGAACGAATGACAGTACTCTCACAATAGGTTTGCGAACACCAGCATCAAGGTTTATGATTAAAGATATAGAACCAACAATGACCAAAATATACCAACTTTTCCCTGAGAAAGTGGACATGCTTTCAATTGTGATGCTTAAATGAATGCAAGGAATAGTATCTCCATATGTTCCTCCTCATCCAGTTCAGTCTGAATTTCAGGAGAAATTCCAAGAAATCTGGAAAGTGTCAATGTAAACCAAGGACTTAAGGTGCCAAGTAGCTTCAATCTTATCCAGATCCATACCACACCCTACATACGGATTGTGTCTAAATGTTATGGTGTAAGTCTAACTATATTTGTTAAGGAGTTGCATATGTCCTTTGAAACAGAGCATTATATTATCTGTTCTTTCACCCCTTCTGTGATGACCAATAGCTGTTGATCAAATGAAGAGTGAAATAAAAAAGAAAAACATCAAAGATTATCTCTTTGTTTTTACAGGCAAGTCAGGAAATTCGTCACATCTTTGTAAGTAATTAAGCTAAAAAATGTTCATTTTTAAAAATGTTTATCATTCATTTTAATTCAGATCATTAGCAACATATTACTGGTTCAACATCAAGATTATTATTTTTTTTTTTTACACAAGTGTCACATGAATCTTATTCCATACTACAGAGCACAACATAAACCTAGACAATATCAAGAATAAAATTCAAGATAAATATTACTCCAACAGTTTACTGTAAGAAAAGAACACAGTGACTAAATCTATTGTTGTCATTTTAATCAAAATCATTAGTGTACTTCTGAAGAAACTCTGTAGTCTGTCACAACTCTAGCGGTGAATTTTGCAACCTAGAGCAGCCTTGAAGCAAGTAGACTGGATTTCCTTCAGAGAAAATGAGTACAGAAAATAAATTCTTTGAAGATACTCTTAAAAATGAACATTGAGGTACTATGGAAACAGGCAAGAGTTATTCTAAAATACACAGCTTTAGATAATGTGGTGTGAATACTGCATCCTCAAAACTGACAATATTCTGTAAATCTGTTGAGATGGAATACTTTACTCAATAGTCTAGGTTTAGCCACATTAAAGAAAAAATCCATTTTTAAATGCTATCTAAATTTCATGAAAGATACACAGTAGGTTTATTCATCTTATTTTCTATATAGGAACTTATTTCATGTCAACACAAA
The DNA here is from genome assembly GCA_035772895.1 of Perdix hodgsoniae. Classification (NCBI taxonomy): domain Eukaryota; kingdom Metazoa; phylum Chordata; class Aves; order Galliformes; family Phasianidae; genus Perdix; species Perdix hodgsoniae. The sequence goes on from JAPSGF010000006.1 coordinate 23,282,489, forward strand.
TGATCACATTATGTGTCTCTATTCCTGTGAAGTCATTACTTAGGATTTTCCTCAAGTTTCTTCCAGAGTAGTGGACTGCTACACAAAATATTGGCAGGTTACCCCCTGGAGAAAACCTTTTCACACTGAAATAATGGCAGAAAGGACTTCTAGCATGAAGTGGAATTCTGTTCCTATCAAGTAAGTCTAAAATATCTTATCTATCTTCTTAATATTTATCTTCTTAAGTGAAGATAAGTGAAGAAATGGTTTGTGGAAGGAGTGAGAGTGTAAATCAGTAAAAACTGTCTGTAAATACACTTAGTTGGACTGCAGAAGACAAGGTTTGCATATCAGAAGAATATGCTCCAGAAACATCCCTTTTACAATGGAGAAAATAAGCAAATTAACACTGACATGAGTTTATACTGAAGTTTGGTACTAGTTTATGCAGACAATTAATTATATATTGTCAAAAAGATACAATATCAGGAGCTCACATACCCAGTTGCTATGTATAAAGCTTTGTTTCATCATTTATTTCATCTTCAAGGGCCACCATAAGTCCTCTATGTAAGCTGGTGTATATATATATTCTTCGATATATATATATATATATATATATATATTCTTCAAAATATCGGTTTGTTTAATTCAGATAGAGTCTAACAGCACAGTTCCAGCCACATCATCCTTTCTTACATTGCAGTTCTTTCCTTTATAATGCTTATACATTATTCTCCTATTTTTTTTTTTCAAAGAGAGTAAAAACTGCTTATTTTCTAATTTAAAGGAATGAAACAGTTTATGTGACAGTGTCTGCTGTCATTACGACATAACACACCATAGTATGCTTTTGCTATGGTATCAATTGTTAGTTTTGTATCTCCACTGTTTTTAAAGCTACGTGTTCCATGTCAAGCATAAGAATATATAAATATTTTTTTGAAAATGAACATGTACACTATTATTATGTTGTAGATTCAAACTGTTTATAAGGCCAAGATCAATGACTGGTGAAAGTCACTATAACTACAGTAGTTTCAATGTAAAATCCTGTTATTGAAGACTATTACTTTGAATTTAAAATAAAGTCTTTCAGTTCTATATCTTTCTAGCAGCCTCAATAAACTTTCATGAAATAAAAAAATACTTGTCCAATTTCTATAAATAAGTGTTGTATAAACAAAAAGCATTAATACAATTCTGTATTTTCAAATAATATATAATTTCATGGAAAAAAAAATATTTTTTAAAAGAACCTTTTTTACAAATCATTCACGTATTGTTTGCTTTCTTTTAATATCAGTGAAGTGTTTTTGAATCAATTTTATACAGAAAGAAATCATGTGTGGTAAATAAGCTTGAAAAAAGGAGTCTAATTTTATTTCAGACTGTAGATCTTTGCTTGAAAATCATGAAGTTACACTTCTGAAGGCAATTCTTTTTTATCTCATCCCATCACATGTGATGGAATTACATTAAAATGTTTCAATTTATAGAATGTTGTTCCGAATAAAACTTCTGGAACCTCTACTGTTCTGACTTACAATCCAAGCAATCTCACTGGTGTCAAGAGCCTGTGATCTTTTTAAAAACACTTGCTTATCACGATGAGGCATGTGTATATCCAAAATATACTGGGGATGCAGTATAAAATCTGTCTCACATTAGAGAGAATCTAATTGTTGTATGTTACATATTGCACTTGCATCCTGTTAGTAGACACTGTGGATTCAGATGTACTTTTAGGTTAACACAGTTTGGCATGGAGTATTTTGGAGTAAGCAGCTCACTGCATCTTAAATTAATTCCTAATGTGATCAAGGATAAGAAAAAGCTGATTTTAGTGGATGAAATTCTCTGTTGTCTTGTGGTTACCTATGTTCAACTTTTGTTGTGTGATACATAAAAATTTGCTCAAAAAAAATGATTTAAGACGCATACAATACTAGTTGATACTATACAAAATATAATTTACTGTTGGGGGTTCTGTCCAATATTTATTTATAACAGAAAAATTATAAGCTGTTGCACTTAAGGTAAAAACAAAATAAAAATAAAAATCTAACCAAAAAGTGCCTAATGTGGAATAGGAAATCCAAATTACTAGCATTTTTTATCCTGTAGTCAATACAAACTTACATAAACTAAGTGCATTTTTAAAACACACAACAGATATATAGCAAGCAAAGAAAACAAGTCAAGTAAATTAAATAAACACACTGTTTATTGGTGTCCCTCAGTACATCTTGTGACTGGCAGTCTTTTAACATTTTTATCAGTGACATAGATGGTAGGATTGAGTGTACCCTCAGCATGCTTGCAGACATCAAAATGAATGGTGCCATTCAAAGGGTCCTGGACAGGCTTGAGAAGTGGGCCTCTGTGAACCTAATGAGGTCCAACAAAGCCAAGTACAAGTACACTTCAGTCCAGGCAATCTCTGATATGAGTGTGGTCTGGGAAAATAAGTCATTGAGAACCATCCTGTGGAGAAGGATTTGTGGGTCCTGATGGATGAAAAGCTGGACACGAGATAGCACTGTCTGCTTACAGCCTGAAAGACCATAGGTAACACGGGCTTCCAAAAGATGAGTAGTCAACAGGATGAAGGAGGATTTTTCCCCTCTGCTCTGCTTTGCCCTTGTGAGGCCCCACCTGGAATACTGCCTTTGTGAATATCCCATATGGGTCTCCAGCATCCAGCACAATAAAGATGTGGTGAAGCTCTTGGAGAGAGTTCAAAGACCACAGGAATCATCAGTTGCCTCGGACACCTATCCTGTGAAGGGAGGCTGAGAGCGCTGGGCTTGTTCAGTCCACAGAAGGGAAACCAGCTGGGTGACCTCACTGTCTTTCAGTATTTAAACTGAGCTAATAAAAAAGATGGAAAAAAAATATGTAAACCAGGGAGTCTGGTTTTAAACTAAAGGAAGGGGAGATTTAGATATAGAAATTCGTTACTCTGATGTGGTGAGGTACTATCACAGGTTGCCTGGAGAAGCAGTGGATACCCCATTCCTGCAGGCATTCAGGACCAGATTGGATGGGGCCACGTGCAGCCTGGTCTAGTGGATGACAAGCCTGCCCATGGCATAGATAATGAAACTAAATAATCTTTAAGTTCCTTCCAACTCAAGCAATTCTGTGAATGGTTATATGATTTTACAGTTTTAACAGTGACAGTATTTCTATCACTATTAATATCTTACAAGATGTTCTTAAATGTCAAACAAGAATATCTTTTTTTCAGTATTTTACAAAGATTTTCTAGGAGACGAAAAGCTCAGGTTGTACCTAGCTTTTTGTGTGTACGGTTGTACTTTGGGAGCACTCAAATGCAAACAGTTCTCTGCACAAGCAGATTTGTATCTCAACACAGAAACATGGGAAATTACTGAGTCTATCAAAAGGAAGAGAAAATCTGGACCAGAAAAGAAAGATTCTGAGCACAAACTGACTGTAATGAGTTTAAAAATAGTATTTTTAGGCCCATGATTAGGTTATTCTGATCTTTCACAAATGTCTTAGAACAGTTGATTTCACGTATTCAACCGTATTTTCCACTTCACTTGCTATCAACTCCATGCTAAGCAGATTCATAATGTTGTGGTAAAATACCTTAAAACAAATGTTTTTGAAGCACAGGAAAAGTGTGTGAAAACATGCTTCTCATCAAAATTCTTTGAATGTTCCTGTGTTCTAACCAGAAATGCTGTTTCACTGGCACTGCCCAAAACACATCCCAAACACTTCATTTGAGCAGACTAGACTTAGTCCCATAGACTTATTTGCATTATTACATTGTGTGTGTGTGTGTGTGTGTGTGCGCGCGTGTGTGTGTGTACACATTATTATATACATTATTTGCAGGAGGTGACATTAAAGATCATGTGGAGAAACTGTCACTTAATCTTATGTTGTTACTTTTAAGTTCAACTGAAAATTAGGAAAGATTCAAGAGTAACCAAAGGCTTCAAAGCACTCCCACAAGTGAAACAAATACTTGATTTAGAAAGGGCAAAAAATTGTATATACCATATATATACCATCTCTGACAGAATCCATTGGTCTACAGTTAAATGCCATAAGGTTTGTTAAAAATGTGGTCTTTAAGTCTCCCCATTGCTTGTACTGCACAAAAGCATAAACAGATGCCAAAAATTTAAATTAACATACAGAAAATCATTTTATATTTCAAGGAATGTTGTTGTTGTTATTATTATTATTATTATTATTATTATTATTATTATTATTTATTTAATTTTTTTAGTGCTCAAAATAAAGTCTATCAGAATTAATGGGCTATGTAAACGTGAGCTGTATAACTAATGTTGCACTCACTGCATATGCAAACCAAATTTTTTTTTTTTTAATTGAATTTCTCCATTACTTCTTATAACAGGAAGAATGAAAGAATGTAATTAATATAAGCATGAACTATAAATCACTATTAGCTGTTACATTAACTCTTCCAATTTTTTTTAACATTATTGAGAGTAGTAATAACAATAATCAAAACAGTAAGGATGATAACTGTTGTAATTAGGCGAATCTGTGGGGATTCGGGATGTGACGCAATAGGCCCTCCTCTGCTCTGTGATTGATTTATGATGTGTGCTTAAAGGGTGTTAACGAAGACATGATATGTATATAAGTGAACTGCGCCACACATTAAACGCCATTTCACCGCTCGTCATATTGGTGTTAAGAAGGCGTGTGAGTGGTCATTAGGCTGGGAGCCAGGGCCTGAGCCGGGGTGAATATGCGAGGACGGCCAGAACCCGGGGCAGGCGGTGCTCAAGGGAGCTACATGCCATAAAAGAGGCCGGGGCTGTCAGAGCACTTTACAACGGGATGCTAATTGGGGTTGCCGTGTGTTATTTGGCGACAGATAACAGTAGTGAAATGATAATAATGACAATACAAATTTAAATAAAATTGAAAACTGGTGTAGTAAGTACTGTTGCTAGTACTGCTTTCCAAAATTGCTCTGAAACTTTCTAAATCTCACATGCGCACTAGCAGAATTTTTTATTCAAGCATTTTTTGTGTTTTTGCTGTGAGCAGTGCTTTCTGATATTGAAAATAGAAGTGGGGAGAAAACTATTCAGGAGCAAATGAGTCAAAAGAAATGAAACTGAGAAAGAAAGCAGATTACATGTCAAACAGAAATGTGTCAATCTTCAAATAAATTGAGTGGGAAGCCTAACAGGTGCCATAGATCAAAATCCTTTCATGCTTCTTATCTGCATGAATGATACCAATAGGGGAAACCAGTTGCAAAATAAAAAACAAAACAAAACAAAAACACCCAAATAACAACAAACAAACAAACTTAAGTATGTCAACACTTTATAGGAAAAACAGTGAGAAAAACTGTGAAAATGCATGCTCCAGAAGTACATTACATGATCTTAGAAATTACAACTGTGACTAAAAAGTCTTCACTTATATCTGTTTATACACCCATATTGTGGACATGAGAATACAAGGGATTATTTTCAAAATACAGTAATATGCTCTGAATTGGCAATTAATAAACTCACTGGGCTACTGAATCTATTTCTCTTTATTTCTCTTTTCACTTTAACACACTTGCAAATAAACTATAGGAAAAATAAAGTGTTTGATTCATCAGTAGAGTGTAATAGGAAATGAACTATGTCTAACTTCAGTGGAATAATTTAGCTAAAATAATCTACCAAATTTAAAACACACTTTTGGAAATCCCATTGGTAAATAATAATAAAATTACTCATCCAAAAAGAATCACACACAAAAGAATTTGTGGGTTTCTTCTGCTTTCATCTCTATTCCCAGCATGTAAGAGTAATCATTTTTAGTCATTTCCTATTTCTATTTTGTATGTGTAAAGCACATACTTTTAATGTTAAAATAATCTCATGTTATAATTATTAGATTTTTTCATGTGTATCAATGTGTAATTATTTTTAATTGAAGGTGGAAAGAATTGTAGCTAATGTTCCAAACATAATGTGATGACAGTTAGTTGTATTCTCTTCATAACTTATCCTCGGAAAAAGGATGCATCCTACTTCCAGAGTTCATAGATTCAGCTTTTAATTTAACAGTAGTGATCATAGATTGTGCACTGGTGTAGAAAATCTCATGTTCAGATTTTACTGCTGCCATCTATTGAGTAGGTAGGAGTTACAATAGGAAAAGTAGAACACAGTTGTAGGAAGGGACTTGGATTTTTTATTGCAAATAGCAAAAATATTGTTGGAATGGTACCTATGTGTATTAAATGGAATGAATTAGTAACACAACAAGGATAAATTGAAAAAAATCATAGAATCACAGGAAGTCCATCTTGGAATATATTTCTGTGTCATCTGCCCATACTCATTTTTTTCTGTTCAAAGCAAGACCAGCTTTGAAGTTGGATCCGACTTCAAAGGTTTGTTCAGTTTGCTCAGAGTCCTATCCAGATGAGTTTGAGAATTCACCAAGATAGAAATTTTCACAGCTGCTCTAGTAAACCTGTTCTGATGCTTGAGCCCCTCAATGGAAAATTTCCCTATTATTTAATTAGAATTTCTTTTGATGTAGCTTGCATGCATTTCCTCTTTTTAGCTAAAATAAAAAATATTAGGTATATTTTCCTTGTTTAAATTAAATAAATAATAGTAAATTTTCACAGTCTTTTTTTTCATATATTTTATAGGGTCATAGGATTTAATCTCATTGAAGACTTCTTACAAGAGAGTGGAATAATATATGTGGAAATAGTCCCTGAAGATCTGCTTCTTCCTCAGAATGAAAAATTCTAAATATACTTGCTGAACTATTATTATAGAATTATAGAATCATCTATGTTTGAAAAGACCTTCAAGATCACAAACTCCAACCATCAAACTAGCAAACCAAGTCCCATCACAAAGTAATGTCCCATGTTATCAAGAAAGACAAAAGATGAGAAATCCAAAACTAAATATAGTAGATTATCTCTACTTTCAAGATCATAGAATCACAGAATTAAGGGGTTTGAAGGGACATCTAGAGATCATTGAATCAAACATCCCCTGCCAAAGCACGCTCCCTACAGTAGGTTGCACAGGTAGGCGTCCAGGCTGGTCTTGAATTTTTCTAGAAAAGGATCTCCACAACCTCTATGGGCAGCCCATTCTAGCACTCCAGAATTACTGTACTTCCAGTGAAGAAATACTTTCACACTGGTGCACCAGTTTATGTCCTTTTACTCTTGTCCTTTCCCCACAGACCACTGAAAAGAGGTTGGTCATGTCTCTTTGTCGTAGGCTAAGAAGATACTGAAAATCAGTAATACTGAGGAAAGAAAAACAATATGTATCAGGGAGAAGAAAATATGGAACTCCTCAGATGTTTGGAGTTAAATCCTTTTTGTAATGAAATAAATGACAGGAGGCATGGAAATAAAAAGTCCAAAATATTTTACTGATATCCCAATTCCAACACAATAATCTTTCAAAGGCTCATATGTTTCAGAGCATTATTAAAGATAATTATCATTTACTTCTGTGTAAATGTTCGGCTTTTCTTTGGAGGGCGGAAAAAGAAAATGATCTTTCATATTTACGGAGAATCCCACAAAAATATTCACTATCAAAAGGTCAGATTTATAGTAAGAAACAGTGAAATCTGTTTGGTGAAGAATTTTTAACCAGTCTTATCAGCATCACTACTACTGTATATGGCCTTTGAGTATATACATCTTGACTCTCCACTCTGTTTCAGTCCTCATCTTCTGGTTTGCCTGCTTGACTGTGTGTCTGATGGCAGCAAGGAGGAGGTACAGTTTTTCTCCCATGGGGTTCTTTCTTCAAAAAGAGCTATGGCAAGAATCTGTAGGAAAGAACAGTACAGGATCTCAGTGAATTGGAGGGTAAGATAGTCTCATTTCTCATACACACAATTAATTCTTTCCTAATGTTACTTTGTTTTATTGCTATCATCTTTTATTTATTCTCTATGATTTTTAAAATTATTTTCATATACAGAATGTGAACTATATTATATATGTGAACCAATATTATTTACAGGGAGAATGGTCAGAAGCTCCAGATGTTCATGAAAAACAAAAATCAACTTAGCTAGTTGTCTCCTTAATTCCTTGTTGACTGAGAAATGGTTAAACTAACCCAGATGTATCCATTCTTTTAATTCTATCTTCGTCCCAGATAGCAAGGCTGTAGCTGTCAATGAATTATTGCTTATTAATCTCTAGAACATTTGATGTAACAGTTAGTCTGATGTTATGTTAAAATCCTTGGAGTAAATGCTAAGGATTTGCTTATTCTTAAGCAGTCATTAAGAAGCAGATTTTTTCCTCTGTTTAGCTATGCTTTCACAGAAAGGTTAATTCTTGGAAAAGATTGAAAGAAAAAAAAAAAAAGGAAAAAATATATGAATTTCAGAACCAAAGGCAATATAGCAAGAACTACTTTATTTATTGATTTATCTGAGAATATATGGTGTTAGTCTATTCTTTCTAATTCTAAAATCCCCAATGGTTTGGTCTTGATGCTGCTGGTGATGTCAAAACAGCATAAATAGAACAAGTCTACCTAGGAACAAAGTAATTTGGGTGGAACATTCAACAGTTTCATGCCTTATCCCCCCCCCCCCCCCCCCCCCCCCCCCACAAAAAAAAAAAAAAAAAGTGTAATAACTTTGGACCATAAAAGCTGTCTCTTCAAATTAATGATTTGTCCTCAGTCATGTCTTTTTCCAGTAACAAGCTGTACCAGCAGTTAATAAAACACTTTTGTAAGACAGGAACAAATCTCATTTTAGGCAGGGTTGTTTATCTAGAGTAACCTTGATCTGCCAGGGCAATGATCTGAAGTGTACTTAGGGCACCACAGTGTTTGATCTCTTGCCTGAGAAATCATCTCTTCTAGCACCTTATTTGCAGCTAGGGGCAAACTGATTCCTGGTTTGTTGTGCTAAGAAAATACTCAAAAATGAATTGAGCATCACCTTGTTTTAAATATATGGCTTTGGGGTATAAAGATTAGAATTACAGAGCAAAACTAGGAACTGTCAACTTTACATGCTCAAATCAGTTTTTTAAATCTTTCTTCTCAGGGACCATCATACCTTGAAACCACTTTTGTAGAACATCACATAATGAGAACATATCTGAAATATGTTGTAAAATCAGGAATATTTCTCAAACCAACAACAAGCATTCTTGTGACCATAGGAGAGCAGTTTCCATCCCACCTCTACATCATTAATCTTTCACATTGTTTTCTGAACATACTCTGTGACCCATTAAACAGGATTAGCTCTATTTCACTGGTTTTGCAAAATGACAAAGGGGCTTTTTTACTCTTGTTATTATTATTATTATTTTTAATTCAATCTTTATATATCAGATACCACTGCCAGCTGAAGACACACATAAAGAAGTAAAAGAACGTGATGTTACTACAACTTGATCTTAAATGCAGCCATGTCAACGTATGGGCTTCAATTAACTTTAACAATGTATAATTACTCTCTTAAGAAGATCAGTCCAAAGCAAATAATTCAAGTATGTCATTATTTTGCTTTCTGTCTTGTTAGGTAAATCTGAAAAAATAATAATAGTTTAAGAAATTTTCTCAATTTGAGTATCCATAATTTAGGCCAAACACCCAACAAATAATTCTTTATTGCCTTACTGCGCAATGCATATGACCTATGTATTGTGTCAAGAGATTTTCTGTTGAGTTGCGTGCTTGATTCACCTCATGCTTTTGTCGCGGGTTAAGCAAGATCTACCTATGCCCGTGACAGGGGGGCAGCTGGCCCAAAAAGGGCCACTGGCCCAAAAAGGGAAGGGGAAAAGGGAATGGGAAAAGAAAACAGCAGCAGCAATCTAAGGAGGCACACTTATTTACTAAATACTATATCAGAATACAGAATAATACAATATAATACAATATAATTGTAATTAAGCAAAGGAGAGAGAGAGAGTGAGTCCCAAAAACCGAAAGGCCTACTGTAAGCTCTAGGCGAAACGGCTGGAAGGCACCCCACGCTCCGAGGATCCGAGAGAGTGTGAGATTTCAGTCACGGGAGTGAGATTATATACTGTCCTGGTCCCGTGACTTATCTCCTGACCGTGATGTCCTCTGGGAAATGTAGTTTTCTTCTGTGAACTATCCGTACTTTACATGATGTTGTGATGTGGAATACTGATAGCAAAATTACAAAAGTATTAAACCATGACAGCTTTAGAAGAGAAAAGGAAATTAAGAAAAAACTTAAATTGCCAGTACTCATAAATTTTTACAAATGATAATTTCTGAGTATAATATGGGTATTTTGAGAGTTGAATGTCCCCTTCCTTTCCCTTCCCTTCCCTTCCCTTCCCTTCCCTTCCCTTCCCTTCCCTTCCCTTCC
>JAPSGF010000006.1:23292968-23308034 GCA_035772895.1 Perdix hodgsoniae
TCCCCTCCCCTCCCCATTAAAATTTATTAAAATTTGCTTTGTCACAATTCCAGAACTCAGAGTGGAAGCAGAATATATTGAAGTAGAAAGAATGAATGTATTGCTTGTGGTTTTCTATTCTTCATCTTGATGAGAAAATTACCACTCTTCTAGCACTCTTCTTCTTATGAACTACTTTCAGACTGACTGCTTTCAGAGCTACAGCCTTTTGCACTAGTATTTTTGTACTACAGTATCCACTAGCAGAAGGTATAATAGAGTAGAATAGCAGCCATATTGTTGACAGCAGGATATTGTTTGCTTTTTAAATTCACAATTTTAAACATTTAGAGAACAACTCAACTGATGAGCTCATTTTACATGGATTTACAGATAGTTTAGAATTACAAATTCTCTTCTAAGTCTTGATGTTTGTATTTAGCCATATGAACTCCCATCTTGGCTTAGAATTAAATTAAAAACCCTAAGGAAGAACAGATTATAGTGATCTAATGTGTTAGCAGAATCTCTAAATTAAGTGTAGGTCAATTTGTCTCATTTGCTTGTCATGTATTAAACAGGAAACACTCATGTTAGCTTCAGTGGTCCTTGAATCTAAAGACATCAGTACCAGCTCAGAGCTGCTTGCCATATTTGGCCGTTTCTAATTTGCCCTTCACTCATCAGTAACTTTCAAAAGATGTCTTTCCTCCACCCCACAGGAACTGAGATCCATTCATCCACAGCAAAACAGTACTGTGATAGTGGAAAGTACATGTTCCATGAACTGCCATTTATTTGCTGCTGTGGAAAAAAATCCTGTTGTCACTAATTTAGGAACTACAAAGCAGAAGTGATTAACATCCATTGAAAAGTGAGTATAGGCCTGTTATATTTTATTTTCAGCATATATAGCCATTATTATGAAGAAAGAAATCTTTTAATTTAATTCAACTCTTTTAATAACTCTTCTGGAAATCTCCAAATGCACTAGAAGATACCCATATACTCTTGTTCTGTTTCATAACAAAAATGTAACCTTTGATTATCTGATGATTTTTTGTAATGTTTATTAAAGACAAACAGAGGGAGATGACTTAAAAGGTTTTCATACTTAATAGTGATCACTTTGATCAAGAAAAATAAATACTTATATATTCATGGTGCAATTAAAAAGAAATTTAGGTATGGTCTCGTTTGCTTTAAGCTTGCTTTTCTGCTTGTCATTATTCTTACAGCTTCAAACAGATAAGGGACAGATGTTCTCTCATCTGCTCTTACACAAGATAGTACTTACATGTGTTTATGTGCACAGATTAGACTGAAGAAGATGAAAAATCTACAGTTTGGTAAGATGCCACAAAGCATGCTCTAGTCAGGCCCAAAAATATATCTAATCAGAAGAACTGTGAGAAAAGTTTATCCATTTGAATAATTAAATCACTTCAGATGCACAATGAAGATGATTTATGTTAAGGTATTTTATCAGAAATAATAATAGAAGTCCATTTATGAGCAGAATCTTAAAACTTGCAAAAACTGCCAATTAAAAAGAAATCATTCTTTTTTCCCTCCTCTTCTAACCACATTATGTAACATGTGAAGAACAACATATTGGAACAGTTAAATTACAGACATAAACCCATCACTATGCTTTTCATTGTCACTATGCACCCAGCCCAGGCTTTGTACACGATCCTTTCACAATGACGCTTGTTAGGTTATAAATCATATATCAGAGCCAAAGTTGCTTTGCTGATTTTCATATCTCCCCTGTGCAACTTTATGATTGCTACTACACTAATTCTCCCTACCTGTCAAATTCTTGAGCTGACCACCACTGGTGGAAATTAAAGCCAATTCAAACTTTAAGAAACAGAAGTTTAAGAAATTGAAAGTGGAGTTCTACATACCTCTGTTAGATAATTAAGTCAGCAAGTGTTGGCAAGTTCAAAATGGAAAACGGATTCGGGATGCTGGATTCAAGTGTTCACAGATGACTCATTTAATGTGGAAAATGAAGTGTTTTGGAATTATCATTTGAAGTTATAGTTCCATTTTATTCCAGGAAATAAAAACTTCTTATCATGACAAGATGACAACAGGCCTCTATGATAATGGATCCAAGGAATTCAGTTTTTGAAGGGTGAACTATGGACATAGGGATGTTTAAATGTACCCATCTCTGGGTGAATTAGCAGTTCTCTATGAAAATTAGAAATATAATGGCAATGTCTACAGGCAGCAGAAGAATGAATCCATTTTTTTTTTTCTTTCTGTTTTTTTTTTTTTCCTTCAAATTTTAAAATCACTATATTCACAAAGTGAACAAAGTTTTCTTGCTGAAAAATATTTATTTTATTACTTGTACGTAGTCTAGTATATTTCTATCAGCTTAATGACTGATTATTTTCCTGACATATCATGAAATATTACTTTTATTTATCTTATGAAATATATTTCATTATATTTAATTATTTTTGTTGTTATTTTGATGTGGGTTTTTAAGGCCTCTTTCTGGTTCAGTACACCACATAATATTGCTAGAAATTTGTTGCTCACCTCTAGTGTTGTCCCATGTTGTGAAGGTTAAGACTACTGGCAATCAAATAAAAAAAATAATTCTATACTCTGTCCTTAATGATTACCTCTTTGTTCATAAGCTTGTACTGAAAAGTCCCTTTAAACGTGAGAAATTAGCTGAGACCACTAGATTTTAGACTGACAGCTAGAGAAACAAGATGTTTGCTGGTCATTCTAAAATGATCAGCAGCATATTTTCATTAGTCTCAAACATTGGCAACAACATTTGAGGGTTTAGAGAGACATATATGGAAAAGAAAACATGTTTAGTTATACCTGGATTTAACATTCACCCTAACAGTTTTTCTCTTTTGCTTTTCCAATTAACCAACTACAAGATCAAAGCAGCTGTCCTCTCTAGACTGTCTCAAGTGATATCTGGAACTGACTAAAAACATATATACAAACCCATCCAGGGACTCTATTCAGACCTATTTTTCTATCTTATCACTTGGCTGCCGAGGTTATCCCAATGAGTTTAGAAACAAAAGTGGGAAACTGAAGAATTTTGGAATGCATGCAACACCACATTTCTGCTCTTCCATAGGCTTCTAGTCAGTAATGATTCAGTTTAAACCTTGATTTGAAATTCAGACTCAGCCAAATTTTCTACAAATGTAAAGTCACTTTTGGACAATCATACTTTGTTTTCTGTTTATTCACTATTAAGTGATGTGTCTTTTAAACTCTGAAATACATTATATTATGATTTAATTGATGTTATATCATAGGAAAGGATGACAAAATGAGGATAAACATTCTAGATGATTGTCAGTGCTTTGTTGAATCAAGCTGCAGTAAAATGATAGGCTTCCAGTCCCTTCCTATACTAAGCATTTCCAGTACTTTTCATTAAACAATACAAATGGTTGTGTATTTATTTATTTATTTTTCCTATAGAATCATAGAATCACAAGGTTGCAAAGGACCTACAAGATCATCTAGTCCAATCATCCTCCCATTACCACTGCTATCACAAACAATAAACCATATCTCGTAGCTCCTCATCCAGACTCCTCTTGAACACTGCCAGGGACAGTGATTCCACCACCTCCCTTGGCAGGCCATTCCAATGTATGAACACTCTCTGAGAGAAGTTTTTCCTTATGTTTAATCTAAACCTCCTCTGGTACAACTTCTGGCCATTTTCTCGGGTCCTATTTGTTGTCTGAGAGAAGAGTCCAAACCCCTCATCACCACAACCTCCTTTCAGGAAGTTGTAGAGTGCAATGAGGTCTCCCCTGAGCCTCCTCTTCTCCAGACTAAACAATCCCAACTCCCTCAGCCTCTCCTCATAAGAACTGTGCTCCAGACCCCTCACCAGTTCTGTTGCCCTTCTCTGAACACATTCCAGGGCCTCACTGTCTTTCTTGCAGTGAGGGGCCCAAAACTGAATACAATGCTCAAGGTGTGGTCTCACTGGTGCTGAGTATAGGGGGATGATTACCTCACTACTCCTGCTGGCCACACTATTTCTAATGCAGGCCAGGGTGCCATTGTCCCGCTTGGCCACCTGGGCACACTGTCAGCCAAGCATCAACCAACACCCCCAGGTCCCTTTCCTCCTCACAGTCATCCAGCAACTCATCCCCAAGCCTATAGCGCTGCATGGGGTTGTGGCCAAAGTGCAGGACCTGACTACTTGACCTTGTTGAACCTTATCCCATTCACTTCAGCCCAGCTTATCTAGATCCCACTGAAGGGCATATCCCTCAGGCAGATCGACACTACCTCCCAACTTGGTGTCATCTGCAAACTTATTGAGGGTACACTAAATCCCCTCATCTTGGTCATCGATAAAGATATAAAGAAAAGATGGGCCCCAGTACTGACCCCTGGGGGACCCCACTTGTAATGGGTCGCCAACTGGACATTAACTACTACCCATTGGGAACAGTCCTCTAGCCAGTTCCTTACCCAAAGAAGGGTATACCTGTCCAGGCCACGGACAGCTAGCTTCCCCAGGAGAATACTGTGAGAGACCGTGTCAAATGCTTTGCTGAAGTCTAGGTAGGCTACATCAACAGCCTTTCCCTCGTCTACCAGGCTGGTCAACCAGTCGTAGAAGGAGATGAGGTTCATCAAGCACGACCTGCCTTTCATGAAGACGTGCTGGCTGAGCCTGATCCCCTGAACAACTCTTTAAGCTCTTATCTCCCTTTGACAAAATAAGAACACTGAATCCATCTTTCTCCTTTTGTTTGCCTGACCTGATGTAAAATACTAAGTTGTGCCATCTGATGCACTGCTGTACTTACAATAGCTCAAATATTAGGATCTACATACTGATTCATCTGTTTATATCATGTGATCCAATTTATCATGTAGAGTTGAATCTGTGTGGTCTGAAGTCTTTTACTCTTAGGAACAGAAACAGTAACTTGCTACCTGCTCAATAAAAAAAAAAAAAAAGTAATCTTTAATTATAATCACACGTAGAAAGAATAACTATGGCATATCATAGTAATGAAAAAAAAATATTCTTATAATATTTCTATGTTTCAGAATAAAATAAATAATTTTCATTCATTTATGTGAAATTTTGTAATAGAATTTGGCCTCATCAGAAAAATTTGAGACATTTTCAATTATGCTTTGATTTTGAATTGTACTTTATGAACAGGAGAATATTTTCAGAGTAACCTCGATTCATAAAACTGATACTGTTTTATACATGTGGCATAACCTCAATGAAAGTACACAGACATGTTAGTATAATTTCATAGTATAATTTGCATGGATGAAAGGATTCCATTGTTCCTTAAAAAGTCTGGATACATAACATCATTATTGCTATTGCTTTGAATTCATTTGAGAAAAAATACATCTGGGATTACTCATCTATTTTCAAGAGTCAGCATTAGCCTTATTGCTGTCTGACAACACCACTTTGATATATCACTGCATTATCAGCCTAATATCCTGGTAAAGGGTAGCTGCAAGTGTTGCTTATGAGACCGAAAATAAAATAGTATCTGAACTACAGCACATTTATTTTATCATCTAAAGGGAAAAACAAAACAAAACAAAACAAAACAAAAAACCCTCTGTTTTTTATTTCATTTCCATTATAAGGAAATGTGACTTTTTAACTTTATTTACTCGTATTATTTGAATAAATCTGAATCATAAAATCCTGTTTTTTAAGT
The DNA here is from genome assembly GCA_035772895.1 of Perdix hodgsoniae. NCBI lineage: Eukaryota > Metazoa > Chordata > Aves > Galliformes > Phasianidae > Perdix > Perdix hodgsoniae. Next base: position 23,298,680 of record JAPSGF010000006.1, read on the forward strand.
GAGGAGGACTGTGCAGCTATAAAGAGTATAAACACATATCAAAGCATCATAAAATCCTGATAAAGCAGTTCCTTCTACTTCTTAGATTTTATATCACAGTAAATACAAATGTGAGACGGTGACTTAAGCACTGCTTCCAAATGTCTACCTCAGTCCCCACAGTGTTGATTCTAAGACTTTTTCTTCCTCTTTTCCTTTATTTTTTTCTTCTTTCTTTTTTTATTCCAGTTAAGGTATTCTAAACCCGGATTAGATCTGTAATAGCAATGATGGCATCTGGAAGGCATTTTAGTAACAGAAACTTGGCCAAAATATCAGAGGAATGCAACATGTGGACGAAGTGTACTGACTTGGTTTATGCAACTAGGCACTTAGTTATTCTACAGCATGAAAACTATAAAAGCTTCAAGCTATCTTTTGATGTAGAGCACTAGGACCCTGATGCAGCGTGTTCATGCTTCACTGACTTCTTTTAATGATATTAATAGAGTCAGTACTGTATATTTTAACTTGGTTGGAACACTTTAAGAAAGGCTGACAGCCTTCAATGCAAAAGCAAGCAAACAAACAAAACCCAAACTAAAGAACTGTAAAATAGTATATCTACTTCTGTATAAAACTTAAACTGTTTTTACTTTTAATATCATTTGGAAATCAAAGATCATTTTTTTAGTTGTCTAAATAAAACTGGATTTTTATGCAAATGAAAGATTACTTTTTATTTTATCCATAAAAATTTGTATTGTAATCAGTTTTCTTGTTCAGAATAGATATTGGAAATAAACAATGAAATATGTATTTAAGAAATTTATATTCTAAAAAATGCATATGTTTTCAAGACATGCTCAAAAGTACTTGATTCAGAAGTCCAATTTGTCTCTTCTGTTCCCTTTTCCTTGTTCTAATTACAGCGTTTACACATCATGCTATAGTTGCTGCAGGCCAATACACAAGAGGCAATACATCTTTCCCACCTGCGTGGATACATAAATTGTATTCTGATCTACCCCAGAACTATCTGTAGCCATTCATCAATTAGCTTACAGAAAACAAGTTGTAACAATTGTGCTGAAGTAGATAATATGAACTTTCAGATACCTAGTCTTTAATTCACATGGAAACCACCAAGCCTGACCTGTTATAGCTAAGAAAGTATAATATATAGTATATATAATTATATTATACTTATGTTATATATATATAATGACACATATATATACATATATACAGACATGCTGGGATGCTGGGTAGTGTCTGATGCTGGGTCTCCTCGGCAAGACTGATCCTTACCTCTACACTTCAGCCTGTTCCCATCCCTAGTAACATACACAGCCCCAGACTTCCCTCCTTCTGGCTGATGGGACATGCCCTGGCTGCCAGGACATGTGTGGCAATCCTGGGGACCCCCACTGTCTCCAGGGCCTAAGGAGTCCCTAGCTCTCCTCGTCCTCAACAGTGCAACCAAAAATTGTGTTGGGTTCAGGTACTCCTGAATGCTGTGGGCCATTCACAGGCAGCTCTAAAGGAAAACCAGGCAGGACTCTGATATTTTATTGTGCAACCACTCCTTTTAAACCTTTAAATGAATTACAGATCTGCATTCATGACAGGATCATTATTTTTTCTTTTGTACCACAGGATCAATATTTGGCATGTTTTATACCACAGTAACTATATGATGTCAGCAGTGCTACATAAGGGGAGAAATCACCCCTTATGCTTTGATGAGAGTTTGTGCAATTCAGAGTGATCTGGAGCATATTTCTATTACTATTCTATGTCAGCTACAGAGATACACTGATATTTTCCTCAACCATCACAGTATTGACACCTGGCCTGAATTTCTGAAAAGTCATGTGATAAATCTTTATAATACTGAAAGAAATGTAATATGTTATCTGACAGGATGTGTTGGAATCTTCCATATCCTCCTCATTACTTCTTTTTAGTTTTGATTTTATCAATTTGCTTTTAGAGTCTGCATCAGTATGTATCCTCTATGAATAAAAATATTACCTCTACTGTAAAGGAAATATTGAATGAATTGGAACTATTCCATTAAATTATATTTGTCATGTCTAGTCAATCTGAATAATCATCTCTGTGCATTGTGCCTACTTTTTTGTCTCCAAATGCTACTCAGCACATCCTTATAACAATTTCAAGTTGTTTGTTATCTCTCTGATGTCATCGTCAGCACGTTTTCCAGTACCCCTTTACATATCAAGGTTACCATGCTGTATGGTACTTTGTTGTAACTGAATTGTGTCTGAACAACCACACCACTGTAAATACTGATTTTACTACCCTGGGAATTAAGTACTATCTTTCACACTTGTTTCCTCCTGTTATTTTTCAATCTCCCTATACTGGACTTTCCTCCCTCAAATTTCTAGTCTATATAAATGTATCTATTTCCATATAATTGTCATTAGATCTCCCATTTTAAATTAGCCTAGTATTTTCTGGATATTTAATTAGCAATCTGCATAGCCAAGCATAACATTATTATGTATTGTCAATAAACGAAGGTTTTCATCCTTCAGGAGTGTGCTGGATGTCTCCACTTGTAGCTTCAGCCAATTCCCAGGCCGCATGATACCACTCAGCTACAAGGCAATGTAAAATACTGCTTTGGAGAAGATCTGGTAAATAAAACATGGTAACTAATTTTTGTGCTTTAACCTGTCTGGCAGTTAAGCTCTACACAGTCATTCAAGCCAGTAGGGTGGGGAAGAAAACTGGAAAAAAGGTAAAGCTTTTTGGTTGAGATAAAAGCAGAAACTCTGATTCACTCTATGCTTGAATATGTCAGAAGAAGATGACATCTCCATGAAATAAAGATGTATTCTTCCTGTCAGGTGAACCCCTGGCTCCATCTCAGCCTTTACAGGGGATTGCAGGAAACAGGTGATTTCCAGAGCTGCAATGTAACTTAACAAGAAAATAAGACTCCTCACAAATCCATTCCCTCCTGGTTATTTTAGTCTGGCTTTATTACAAATTTCATTCTTCTATAAAAAATGATAAAATAAAATAAAACAAAACAAAATAAAATAAATAAAATAAAATAAAATAAAATAAAATAAAATAAATTCCTTCTTTAATAAACCTATAATCTAATTAGCCTAGAAATCTTCAGTCTTCCTTCTCAACCTCTTTGCACTGTATGCTGCCTGTGTTCAGGCTCTGATACAAACTCAGCCAGAGCAGTCATGGCCTGCTCTTAATTCTAGGTCAGTTCATTGCTGCCTTTTCTTTGGAGTCATCTACTGATAGAAAACTCACGCATAACAAATCTTGTTCATACTGGAAAATAGGCTATCTCTCACTAAAATTGCTGGCTGAACTTTTTGGAATTTATCTGTTCTTAGTTTCTCGGTGTCCGCTTTCCTGTAAGAGCTGACTTCAGGCTTAATTCACTCTCCAGTTTCTTTTGAGACGTTTCTTTACTGGAAATAAAAATGCCTTCATAATTTGACACATACCTAAAAAAATTGAGACAGCATGTTTATTTTGATTTCCTGTGAGAAACAACAATAAAACCTATTTTTTGTTTTGTTTTGGTTTTTTTTGTTTTTTTTGTTTTTTCCCTAGAAATGGTGGAATGGATTCCTACGATGACCTCTTACTTGAAACATCTTTGTGCAGAAAAAAAGTTTGGGTGTACCTCCTTCAAAACTGAAGTTTAAAGTAGAAATAAGGACACACCTAAGTACAGCCCTGGGGACTTAATTACAGTCATAAAAATATGCCGAAGCTTTGATGAAAACTCTTGTTTATTCCACAAAATGTTTTTTAATGAATTTGGAGACTGCAGTAGTGCCACTGTCACTTATCTAAGATTAATGCTTCCTACTCCTCTTCTGGGCCTGAACTCATTCCATTACATTTCAAAAGAGCTTTACTTCTCATAATTTTTTTTTTGTTGAGCTGTTCATGGATATGAGTATAGTGTAGCCCTTTGTTATAGTGTCTTGCATAATATAAATGGTAAAGCTCCTTGAATAAATGGTTGAAAGCAAGATATATTCAATCTCTGTTAGGCTTTTAGTAAATCCATACAGCATAAAGATAAGAAGCTTTTCATTAGCTCTGAAATAATTTATTTCCCTGAATTATGAATACTGCTGGATAAGTTTCTGCAAGGCTAATGTACTTTATCAGAAGCATTTAAGTTCATTTGCTTTAGTTATTCAATTTACATCTCATGTACTCATGAGACATTCATCTTTGAGGGCAAAATGAATGATGTTTAACTGCTTACAGTTTCTATGAGTCTATTAGAATGTATTGATATTGCCAGGCACATGGTAACTGTTTTACAGATATAATATTTTCTAAAATTAAATAAGTAAATTGGTACTATTAGCCACAACTGCATGAAAAAAAAAACCACAACCAACACTGATTCCTACAGTTATGTGGCAATGGGGGGAACTTCCCAGCACTGCCGCAAGGGGAAAAACAGTGATTATTTGCCATAATATGGGAATTTCAGAATATTAGGAGGATTCTGTACACAGTGTGGAATGTTCCACTGGACAAATATTTTAAGGTAATCAAAATATATTGTTGTCATATAAAAAGCCTGAGCTATTCAGATGTGTTACATTTTTTTCCCTCCTTTAGTGCTGAATTATGTATTCTCTCCCTCATTCACGCTATTTCATGGTCTTAAGAAAAGCTTTCAGTCTTTAGACTGAAAGTTCTTAAGACTGAAAGTTCTTAAGAAAGCTTTCAGAAAAGCTTTCTTGGCCAGTCCTTCATTCCTTTCTTTTTCCCAAGAAGAAGAAATAAACAAACAATAAAACATAACAAGACAAAACAAAAGATCATATTGATTTCAGACACAAAAATATAAATATATATATATTCCTAATACTATAAACATATACTAATAACTTTACAGTGTTAGAGAATGATTTGAATTCATCAAAAGCCATCTTCTCTGTCAGAATTGTTTTTAGAAAAATAACATTAAATAGAAAAACTTGTGGAAAATTTATTTTGTATTGGAGTGTCGTATTATTTCATTGTAGATGTCTTCACTACCAAAGAAAAATATACGTATAATTCTGTTTTTTTGACCATTTATTCTTCGAGAGTACTACCATTTCTAAGACCTTTGGCAGATAATGTCATGTTCAATTATTTATAGCAATGCAAGAGAAACACTCTCACTTCCAGGATATGGAATCTTTTTTTTTGTGTACATTATCCTTTATGATCTGTAATACCTTGTGGTGAACAGACCTACTCTGCCTGAAGAAGAATTATTTTCTTGCCTTGTACTGTGTTACTTTTTTTTGTATAATCTAGTCCTTGGTGATGATACTTCCAAAAACACATTCTTACCATGATACTTTCTCTCTTCTAGGTACTACTGCAGAGCTATGGCTCTTACCTGTGGTCCAGAAAAAGAAAATATATGATTGACATATAATCTTGCATCTTAAACTCAGAATTAGCATACTTACAAGCCCCGTGCAAAACTATAACTTATCCCGATCTTGGATATATTTAACCTTAGATAATCAGAAAATAGAACTAGGAGATACCAAGACAGGTTATCTTCTCTAATTTTAGCAAAGCAATTTACAGATGACATTATTCGAATACTTCAATAATAAAAATTCGACAAATTTCCAAGGGAAAGTAATCCAACATTTACCTATTTTTACTATCAGAAGGTTTTGTTGTTTTTTTTTTTATTCCTAATGCTTAACCCATCGCCTTGATTATCTCCACAGAACTTACTGCTTTTTGCCCCATTCACAGTGAGTGTGGAGAACAGCTGATTTCCATTATTTTGGTGACTATTCAAATGAAGATATTTACAGTGTCTTCTTCAATCTATCTTTTTATTACACTGAACAATTAAACAATTATTTCCAATGGAAGTCTCAGATTCTATCTGTTGGTATCTGTTGGCCAGGTGTGTACCCTTGTTCAGTAAAACTGTGCTTGTGGATCAGCTTATGACATGGGCCACAAAAGAGTCACTAGTACTTGCAAAACTATCACAGAGCTGTGATGAAGCAAGTCACAGCCTTAAGAAATTAACAAAAGAAGGCAAGGAAACCTAATGATCACTCCAGATATTTTCTCTGCTATCTTTTATTACCTAATTTTAAATTCACAATCTTCTCAGCATGCTTTGAGTTGGTTTTCTAGCTGTTGCAGCATTGGCAGAAGCAGTTCCTTCATTGCTGCAGTTGCTATGTTACTATTTCCTCCTTGAGAAAATCCCTCAGACACAGTACTATTGTTTTGCTGCTATCTGATAGCAACTTTTGTTTTTCAAGCCCTGTTTTCTTCTCTTAAAATATAGGACTTCTCGGTGTCAGAGGTGGATTTTGGAAGGTGAACCATCCTACCAATACTGCATTAATTCTGTTGCTGTATGACAAGTGGCATCAGAGGGGCAGTCTGACAAAATGGTGTCTGACACGGAAATGCAGATGAGACAAAAGTGTGGAACAGAATTACGTCATGTGGAAAAAATTGCACCTATTGGCATTCATTAATGTTTACTGAACGTTTATGGAGATCAGTGGATATAAGTGCAGTGAGGTCATGTGTTTCAGCAATGACACCATCGCAGCAATTGGGGAACTGTGGGTCATCTCTGCTGGTTCAATTTTTTTTTTGAGCAAAACATGCAAGCTGTTATTAATAGCTGGTGAAAATATATGGTTAATGGGGTGACTGAGTTGAAAAATAGATAGAATGCTATTGTAGCTAAGAATTTGTTCTATCAAATAGTGTTATTGTGCTCTTTGTAGCTGTTGTAGTTTAATGGAAATAAATAGGAAGCATTACTTTTGGAGCAATCTGCATACAAGCAGTTAAGGTTTCTTGTTTTAGTCATATTTAATATAGGTTCTTATAACAGTGAAACCTCTTGGGATAAGTTCTTCCGTGACACTCCATTAGCAGTGCAACTACACAAACAACCCAAATTACTACTGATTTTCAGTCCTTGCAGAGATTTTGAACACTCTATTTTGTAGATAAGTTCTCCATTGCCTTCACAGCAGACATGAGAAGTTTCTTTTGGAAAATTTAGTGGCTTTCATGGGAAGCCAACATATTTTTTCCTACTAGATGTGGTTGTTTTCTTGGCTGAAATTGAATGTCCAATGCATCAAAATTCTCATTATTATTCTGACTGTCATGCCATGAGTTTCACAGAAACCTCAAACATAATCTTATGCCACTAGGATACTGATAGTGTTGGGTTTTTTTTTTTTTTCCTGCATGTTTCTTCTTTTTTTCCTTTCTTTTTTTTTTTTTTTTTTCCTCTTCTCCAAGATAGCTTCTTTTAAACAAACAAAAATTAGATTTGATTCATGTATTACAAATCCCTCCTGGGATATGCTGTTTTCATGACTAATTTCTCTCACTAACCACAACTTTACAGCCTATGACCTTACAACAGCAAGCAAGCAGTAAGAAAACATGGGCTTGTTGTGATGGTTATGCCTTTGCTCATGTTCCAGGTCCCCCGTGGCTTGTCAACTCTCCACACAAATACTACTTCAATTGCCTTCAGGCCAACAGCAGTTGTTGAATTGCCAGGGATCATGAAAGCAACCTGCCTCCACTGGACAGTCCAGATTAAAAAATAAAAGAAGTTGTTCTAATTTATCTTAAAATCAATAAATATTCTTCTCAGTTTCAATGCATGAAACAGAATTCCCTAAAGGAAAATATTATTTTTAGTCTTTTGTAATATTATACTCTGTCTTCACTGCAAATAATATTTCTTTGATATTAAATTATGCCAATAACAAGCAATAGACAACACATTAGAATGGAAGAGCTTTTATTGACAATTTATCACACTAGAAAATAATAAACTACAATGTCATAAAATCTGTAGATCTATCAAGTGAATTATCTGTGTTGTTTTAAAAGATGAACATCATTTTGCCTTTCAAACACAAACGATATAATCTTTGATGGAGTTCCATCTAAATGCAACTTTGGTTTCATTGTCTTGCATAATTTCATAAATGCAAGTTATAACTTTCTGTTAAGCCAAAGACACCTGATATGAAAGAGCCAAGTACAGAAAAGTAGCTGGGAAGTAGTAGGAGGCAGCTGTATAATATATTCTACATAGGTGCACAAATAGTCATACAGTATATAGTCTGTAAACTGTTTTATAGAGCAAAGTAAGTCCTGTGAGTTTTTAGGTTATGAGAAACAAGATTTCTAAACAAACTGTTTATCATAATCATATAATTTGAAGCTAAATATTTCTTAGTCTATTCTATGTCAAGAATCTAAATGAGGAAGACTTAGCCTGAGAAATTTAATACCTGGAGCCTTCGTTGTGAACTGATACTGAATCCATGACCTGCAATAGTGTTGGGGCATGGCTTGCTATGAATAAATCATTAAAACAAATTAGGCACCTTTGATCATTTAAAGATCTTCTTGCACTGCTTGCAAGAGTACATGAGATGTTAAACTTGGCTCCTGGACAAGTTTTAAATCAGTCAATTTAAATCTGGGCAATTCAAATTTGGTAATATTCCAGGCTATTTCTGTAGCTACAGACTCATTAAAGGAGATCTTTCTTCACTTCTCTCCTAAACTCCAAAGTTTAGTATTACTGTCAAGGACTAAAAATTTTCATCTACATTCCCACAATATGTTAAAAGCACATTTATTTGGGCTCAGAGAGGACTTTGATTTCAGAATAAAACCCTACTTCAGTGTAGTCCATAACATTATACATGAATTTTACACTTTTTTATTTAAGAAAAAAACTCAGATTCGGGTAGCCTCTTTTAGGTGTCCAGAATAATTATCTCATCTCTTTTGTATTAATCTAGGCATCAAATGTATTCAGTATGGATTCATATTCCACCTGCTAGCTGTCTAGAATGATTCAAGATGCTTACATCCATCTTTGATTGTTCAGTTTAAGGGTTTCTGTGTGTTAATTGCAGCAGAACAGTTACTCATTTATAATTAGGAAATTAAAAACCTGTTAATAAGGCTGGGTTTTTCTCTTTTAACTTTGATCTCCTGAATCAGACCTTTACAGTCTGACTCTGTTTTCATAATTCAGAATTACTCTCAGGTCTTTTCTTAAGTGTGAGCAAAATTATCTCTTTCCAAAGATGAAAGTACCAACATTTGCATTGATTAAATAGGAAGGTTTCTAATTCTGTTGCCTTTTTGAGATAGTGGAAAGTTACATCCCCAAGACCCTCTGCAGTCTTTTTTTTTTTCCAGGTGCCAATTTCTCCCACTCAAAACTGCTGAAGCTGAGAGACCAAGATTGTTGTGGACAGAGAAAGATCAAGAACATAAAAGATCAGTTCCACAGTTCTGT
>JAPSGF010000006.1:23308434-23366110 GCA_035772895.1 Perdix hodgsoniae
AATTAAGAACTGAGGCCACATCTATGACTTTTACCATTCAATGGTTGTGTCTCTATGAAGGAAAAGAGTCAAAAAGAAGTCCTAGTGATAACCATAGGTATCAATACAAACGCAAACTGCACCTTATATGTTTTCAACACTTTCATTCTGTTTAAGTCACAACACAGATGGAATCTAGGGGGTCAAAATACTGCTGTTAGACATTTTCCAAGAAGTGATAGACTAAGGTTTTTTTCCACAATGTAGCAGCATATGCTACAAAAGTAATGAATGTAACACTTCATCAATTAATGCATATTTAAAGGAATAAACATTCTTAATGAGAATCTTATAGCTTACCTTTGCACCTTTACATCGCCAATGAAAGGCATTTTTGTAACATACTTGGCTATGCTAAACAAATAACTGATGACAGAAAGGAAAGGTCAAGTTTAACTCACAGTTAATTTCCACATTCCTCATCCAGTGATGAATATATATATTATTGAAGCAATTATTATGATTTTTAGCTAACTAGCAAAATGTTAATTGTATCACTCAGGCACTGAATGACTTGTTACAAGCATTTGTATTGAATAAAAGAACCATATTGAGTTAGGAATCTATGAATATTATATGCTGGTATCCAGACCAATGAAATATTACAATTTTCCATTTTGAACTCAAGCAATTATTTGCTAAATTTAACTGCAGAAATCTCTTTTTTTAATCACTCATCAAGAAAGAACTTTCTAATGATTGAATACTAATTTTAGGCGTAACTGTAGTTTTAGCTTTTATAATCCATTCTTGACATTATTTCTTAAACGGAATAAGTATAACTGCTAGGCAAGAGGAACACGCTATTAACATTATACTTAAAAATGATAAGCCTTGAACTTGTTTTGATGAGTGTACATAGAATGCAATTAGTGAGATTATAGAATAGCCAAGCTTAGCAGCATTGTGATGATTTATTTCTCTAATTCTAATGTTCTTAACTTCCCAAAAGGAACATAAGGTGTTTCAGAAGGAGGACAGTCAAGACTGTTTGACTGTTTGTATTGACTGTTGAACAGTCTGTTGTCTCTGTGTCAGTTGATGGATCTACAAAATGCAAGGTCACCCACAAGAAAAAGAAAACTGAGAGAGTGCATAGTTCAACAAAAACTAGTTCAGAGAGTAGCAGAAGTCTTGTCTGTTAGGTATTTTTTAATGGTGTTTTTTTAATTCTTAAAAACAAGCAAGACAAAAAAAAAACAAAAACATGACAAAAGCAAAAGAGATTAATTGAGAAAAGAAATTAAGCCAATCTTTAATGACATCTATGGAATAAAAATAAAACATACTGTCAGATTAAACTACACAAGACTTTTCTCCTACAGCCTCCTTATAGCATCTAGTCCAAGTCATAAGCAACCTTTAGGACTGGATTTACTGTGAGTATCCAGAGCCAGTAATTTCTGTATCATTGATCTGAACAAGAAATACAATATTTCACTCCTTGGTCATATTGTTTTTTCTTCAGAGGCATAATAATACATTTTGGAAATATAATAGATTATCTGTACTCCATATAAGATATTTCTGATTTACTTAACCAGAAATAAGCTTTCTTAACTGGTAGCAACATATAATGAATTCAAATGTAAAGGTAGCACCGAGAATGTTGACTGGAATTTCCCTGGAACCTAGGAAAAAACTGTAATAAGCTGTATTCCTCACAGGCTAATTTTCTCTATTGTAATCCATTCACTTAATAAACAATTTTTGATAGTAAAACAGTAAAAAAGAAAAGAAAGCAATCCCAGCAAAGCCATAAACAATGCAGCAATGAAAACCTAATTTTCATGCATAACTAATTCCATTTCACAGTCTTTGTTGAGGCAACTGCTAAGACAGCTGGTTCCTTCCTCCTTCCTATGGTAATACCTCACTCACACTTTGGGGCTGTCAAATATTTGCAGATAGGAGACCCAATTTAAGTTGCTCTGCTCCTGTCAACCACTCTTTTTTGTACCCTCCACTGCTCCTAGTGCTGCGCCCTGCCTTGATCTGCTATTTTAGCTCTGTTAACATGTTTTATTTTTTCATTTTTTTTCTAAAAACTTGTCCAACATTCTAGGACTAATACAGTCTCCTTCAATAAATGAGAGACTAACAAACTGCCTTTCCTGCTTTCCTATAGAAATCTCTAAAACAAATTACTCTGCCTTCTGCACTGTTTTTCTCTTAATTTTTCCATGCCAGTGCAAGACACTACTACTGCTCAGTGCATGCTGGCCCCCATGCAGACACACTCTGTGTAGTTAATTGCTTTAAAATACTGTATGTAATCACAGTGTAAAAATATTCTGTTTTATGATATGACCAATCCAATAAAATAAATGTTTTCCCACAATATGACAATATTGTGAGACAATATGCAAATATTGTGAGACAATATGCAAAATAAAGATGTTTTAGTCGACTTCATTTGTCCCTCTCTTTCTCTCTCTGATTTTGAATTTGAGGTTTACTTCAGAATTTTATTTATAGAGGTCATGATAAAGTTTCTGCCATCTTCAAAAACTGAAGTGAAAATGAAACGGAATAAGACAGCAAAACTAAAGACATATAGCTCTTCCTAAGTTTACCTAACATAAATGATTTGTATGTGTTATTAAAAGGCACAATAGCTGTCATTTATATGAGGAAATGTTTTGGAATAGTTGGTTACCATGTTAAAACCTGATGTAGTTTATCAGTGCTGCTGCTACCAACAATATTAATGGATAACCATATTTCAAAATGTTTTTTCTTACAGTCTCATAGACAGAAGTCATGATACAACTATGCTTACAAAAATACAAACTTAAATGTATATATTTATATGCACTACATGCTGAATTTAAGCACATAGTTTTCTATTAGAGATGTGTTAATTAGATCAGCAATGCTATTCTCTCTTTTTCCACTGATCCTGTTCTGTTTTCATGTTCCATTAACAAAATTCAGAAATGTAACCTCATAAAGGCTGAAAAACAAAGTTCAAAGAAAAGGTTAAAAAAAAAAGAATGCTAAAAGTGAGTTTTATGATATCACAAGCATCTGAATTTTGGCATTATGGAAATGTGGGAATTTCATCAGCATTTTTTTTAGGTTGAGCAGCACTTCTATTCTACAGGGGATAATATACTTCAGCTCTGATGGAAAATACTCTATAGACTGTTACCATCCTCATGATGTAATTACAGTCCTTTATATTGAAGAAAAAGTGATCTTATACATTTAGTACATTTCTAAATTTCTTCCTGAAAATTAATCTGGTTAGTTGAGCCTCACCCAATGTTCAGTAGAAATCAATGGGAAGGTCTCACTGGTTTCAGTAGCATTTGTACTTGATTGTAATTAAAATATGCAGATGCACATCATGAAAAGAAGCAAACCAGTAGTACAATGAAAGTGTGGAAAGTTCATAATACACTTGAAATCACAGCATGTTACTGAATACAAAATACTGTTTAAATAGACTGAGCAACTTGGAGTGCTGTACCCTCAGTGAAGTCCTGAATTGCTTTATCTTAATGTGTTATTTTTGTTACCTTTTTTTAAATTTTTATTTATTTATTTGTTTGTTTTTCTCTGATGAGAGCATTTACTATCTTGTTTTCAAATACTCTCCATTTCAAAAGAGGGCTATAATAAACTAACTCTAGGTTAAATATTTGGACACTCAGTTGCATTTGAGTCTGCTATAGGCTGTCCTGATATATGACTGCAATATTTTCTATTTGTATAATAACCTATTTTATTCAATCGTACTTCTGTGAAATGCTCATGTGAGACATATCATGTCAGCACATAAGCCAGGTGTAAAGGTCTTAAATATCTTTCTGCATATTTGAAGGAAAGTATAGGTCAGTAACACTGAGTGCTGTACGTTATCACCTTTGAAAGTTGAATCTCTATATTTTATATTCAGAGAATGTGTAGAGCAATGTAAATATCATTCTTACTGCATGGTTCACAGATAAATTCAAGCAAGCTATTTCTGATGACAAAAATGGCAAGATATAAAGTGAAGCCAGTAAAAAATACATTTTACATTTAGAAACTGGTCATGAACACAGGAAATTCTTTAATTGTTTGAATTTGAAAAAAGGGTGAGTGTTATATCCTTTTGTGCAACAAAAACATGCGGTGAACATCTAAAGAATTGATACTGTGAAATTAAATGATTAAATATTTACCTGAGGTGCTTAAAAAAGATGACTTCTCACAAAGGTCAGAGCCATCAGTCTGCTCTGTTTAACCGATGTTTCAAGATAGGTAATTTACATGACATGATTCGGCTCATTTTCAAGCTTAAATGAGTGGCAGAGATTAGATCAGAATTTAGGGGGTTCTAATTTCCAAGCTGTGCTCACCACATCACTGAATTATACAATCAGATCAAATTCTATCTCCAGGAAGCATGGCTAACATTCACAGAGGCAAGATAGTTCATCACCTCATAAGCAGCGAATATTGTTGAATCCATTCTGTCATGCTGTTAACAGTTCTCTATCAAAAGTCCCCCCATTTTTTTTCCTCAGTGTGGGAGCAAAATCCTATCCATCCGGGAGTTCACTTAATGACAACCTGAGTGCCAAGGTGTGTTTGTCAGGGTAGCATAATGTATATAAGGGGTCAGAAGAGAGCAGCTGTGTGCTTCAGCTTGCTTCTTAGAAGGCAGGCCAGCTGCCTCGCTATATAATGTATGCATTGAGACAGCTGGACAACGTATTTTGGAAACATGTGGGAGCAACATATGTGCTGTTCCAGGTCACTTGGTTACTCATGCTGTGGAACGCCTTGTAATTCCTGCACGTGGATTCATACTCTGGAGACCAGTAGCTAGCACCACGGGAAATTCAGTGACAGGCAAGGAGTCAGCTATGCTTTAATTCACTGTTTAGCATTATGTAGAGGAAGTGGATAAGTATGGCAGAAAAAGCTATCAAACAAAAGAACAGTGTGTCAGGTGTAACATGAGATGGATGAACAGCTTTGGTCTCTGTATTTCTGGAAAAGAAGCTTTGGTTGTAAAGTTTCCTTTTCTTTTTCTTTTTTTTTGCTTTATTTTTAAGCACTGAACTTACACTTAGTTTGGAAGTTCTTAGACACATTCTTCCGACTGTCATTTTACAAAATGCTACAGCTAACTACATTACTGTAGTTCTATTTATAATATATGCATAATATATGCATATAATATACTATCCCAGCAAAAACAAAAAACAACAACAACAAAAAGCATGATTCGAACTTTCATATGTTCTTTTAAAGTGTGTAGCTAATTGTTCTGTTACTTTAAAAATGTTGTGACCTTTTGGTGGTGGTGTTGCATCCAATCCTTTTATGAATATTTGCAATATATTTTGTCACACAGGAAAATTAACACCAGATGTTTTAATTATCTGCTTAATGCTCCACTTTCTGTCTTGTTTTAGGATGTTTTCTAAGGAGGTTGAAAAAATCCTGAGGTCAGTATTCTGTTTCAGCAACAACAAAAAACAAACAAATAAATGAATAAACAAATGGAAAAACAAAACAAACAAAACTAGCAAACTGAAAACACTTAAAGACCACAGCTGCACACATCATGATAATAACAGATGCATGTGAGATATATTACATAATCTTAAAAATCCTGAAAACATCACTCAGAAAGGAAACTGGGATTCTGATTTGGAAATATAAAAAAATGTGTCATCTTAAATAGCCATTACCATGAAGTATTTGTCTTCTTTAGATAAACTACAGAAAGTAAAATATTTATTATATTTAACAAATGTTTCCACTGTATTTCCATTTATTGACACATCTTCAGATCTTTTTCCCCAGACATTCTTCCCAATACTTTTCTGGTTTATGCCTTTTTTTGGGGGGGGAAGAGTGCAGTATACATATATGTTTATTTTTGTTTGTTTGTTTGTTTTATTTTTCCAAGAGAGTATTCAATTTACAGCAATTACTTTTGTGTGGTTTCTAGTTACTGTTTATCTTTTTACTTGCCTCTGTTAGTCTTTTATCTTACACTCAACTATGATATAATATTGCACATTTCTATTCTTACTGTTTCCTTCCATTATTGTACTGTAATATATTTTTTCCTAAGAATTATAGGCATTCTCTATAAAAACACAACAGAAATTCAAGTAAAACTCCACATGAATGCTTGAAAGATTAAAATCTTACTCAGAACTCATATTGAACAATGCTGGGTACGATTGTCTCCTTTGGTAATAGGAGTTTCATTAACATTTCACTTGGCTAAGAAGACAGAAAGAAATTCAAGAATAATCAAAGTAGAGAGAATATAAGAAGGTAATATCTTTGCAGAGGAAGAAAAAGCAGACACCAAAAACTACTACAGTATGTATTAACCCCATAAAATAGATAGTTATTACAACTTTGTGTAACAGGAGATGAAACACTTATCTTAGTGCTTGTAGACTGAGGTTCTTTTCTTTCCTGATTTCTCACAAATGCAATGTGCTTCCTGTCCTATCCCTGGTCTCCTTTTTTTTCTTGAGAGAAACCCAAATTTGCTAGAATAATAACATAAGCTGGGAATGTTGCGTTGTCTAGAGACAGCCAAGAAGAGTGCAATAACTTCTAATATGCTAAGCACACATGCAAACAGCATTTTCCCTGGTACTAAGTAATTATTTTTCATAGCTAGATCTAGGTCCTGACCCTTTTTTTCAAGACTGTCATGTACTGAATGAGTGTCTCAGTAGTTCATACCATCTGAGAAACTTTAGGGAAGAAAAGAATTTTTACAGATTTTTTCTATGGGTGACATCAGGCAGCAATATATTTGTATAATTGTTTCCAGAAAATCTTTTAAAAATAAAAATACAACCTCTTATTTACAAATGTGATGATAAAAAAGAATTAAATGAACAGCTATATCAGTGTTCAGATGGTGATCTGTTTAAGCACTTTAGTTGATACTGGGACATATAACTGAGAAAATTTTCAATGCTTACAGACCAACTTTGGATCAGTACATGTTCCACCTAAAGTCAGAAATTCTGAACCGTGCCTAGGTTATTTATCTTTACTTTTAATTTATTATAAAGAAGTTAAATAGTTGGATTTTTCTTCTCTCCATTCAGTGAATTCTCGAATATTGTCTTCACCATTTATTTGAAATGTCTATCGTAAAAGAAAAATACTCCTGATTTTTTAAAATGCCTTAATTTTCATTTTGTTTATTCTTAATTTCTAAACACATACATTCAGAATCTGTATTCCTAACATACACGTGACCTTATTTTCCCAGGGTAAATTAAGACATCTGCAATTAATTTTAAATACAAACACTGTTTTTTTGAGACTATATTACGGTTTCCAGTCAAACAAATTCCATATCCATTTAAAGTTACATCTTCTTTTAATATAAGTTCAAAGCTATAAATTTGCCAAGAGAAAAAAAAAAAAAAGAAAAAAAAAGAAAAAAAAAGGAAAACAATAGAAAATAAAGATGTAGCTAGTCAAATGATATATGAAAATTATTTCTAGATGTACATTGATCTACAAAAAACAATGTTAAGGAACAGTGGACTCCAATTTCATCTAACTGCTATTAGTTTAACAGTAAAGTGTCTACACTTATCTAAACAATATTCTTCATTATGTTGTGTCAAATAAGAAGTCCATGAAGACAAGTGGGAAGACTCCCTCTAACATAATTTTGCTTTGAATCAACTCCTATGCCGGTGTAAGAAAAAAAGGTCTGATACATCTCAGTTAATAATTTCTTTGTTAAACTTCACTAAAGGTATCTCTACTACGTATTTACATCCTCCTCCCATAGTCTAGATACTTAGCTTAAAGGAATGTCATAACATTTCTTCTAAGATTCATGTTAATTATTAGTCCACAGCGTGAGCAGAAACCCTACCTGTCCATGTCTGCACAATTTTTGAAATATTTGCAATACATATAAATTACAAGATAAGGTATACTTTACATGGTTCACATTTTGTTTTATTTAAATTTCCTGAGCATGCTGAGAGAGTTTTGTTGAATTCTCTGAGCATTTCTGTTGTTGCTTTCATATTTTCATTTTCACCCTCCAAGATTTCTGAAAAAAATATCATCAAAAATATCAAAATAACAAAGATAATCTGTTGACACCTATAAAGTCTGCATATTTCTAACACATAAGTGTGAGAAGAGCATTAAGAAGAAAGAAAGAGGCACAGTTAACTGTTAGATTCGTGGGTTTTTTTGTTCTTGCTTCTGGAATTTATTGTAGTCAATGTAGTTTTGTGTTTTATTTCTTGCCATCAGTGAGCAGAGTGTTCCATAAAACTGAAAAAAGTTATTTGGGCTTCCTGAAACCATTAAATAATTTTAATTAAAACTTCCATTTCTGTATGCATGATGGATTAGTCATGAGACTCTTAGAATATGTGATGTGAAGTTATTCCATTGCATGTGGCATAGGAACAAATACCCTTTGAGGATGAAGTCCCATATGTTTACTTAAAAACACAAAACCAGAAACATATGGGGAGAAGCAAAATAATGAAAAACTTAACTGGATTTTGAAATATGGACAGTGGGCTGTAGAGTTCGCTTAAAAAAAAAAAGGATTTGTTATGCTGTGCAGAAGTGACACATATTCTAGAAATGGACAATATTATGTCTATAATTCTGTCAGCATTCATCTCAAAAATAGTAGCATGTCTACTCTAACTCTTTTGGTTACTTGTCCTCTGTTTGTTTTTATAATTGAACAAGCCCTTTTTCTGGATGAATAGAAGTAGATACTTTATGAATCTTCTGGAGAAGAATACAATGAAGAGAAGTCTTGGTAATTCTTATGTAATAATATTTTACACACACATTTACCTAAGTCACTGATGTCAGATATGAGTTATAAACGCTTTTGAAGTTTAATAAATATTTCTCACTAAACTGTTATTTCCTAACTATAATTTAGGCCATTACTTTAATAGCTCAGAGTTTATGCAGTAGTACACAAGGATATATGGAACACATGTACCCATGCCCTTTGGTCCATAAAATCTAAAGTTTATAGTCTTTTTCAGAAACGTGGAGATGTATTTTTATTTTCCTGAAAATGCTGCTGTGCAATTTTTGAAGCAACATTTTCTCCCTGTCATGTCAGAACAGTAAAACCATAAGCCCCAAAAGAAATTGTTCATTTTCTTTGTTGTATTTGTGATACCAGCTGAAAGTGGTATCATGTCATAAGATAAAATGAAATTTATGTCAAAAAGACTATTCAGATAATAATCCACAATAAGTTGCAAATTATGTGGGTTTTATACCATCTGTTTTATTAAGCAGGGAACCAAGCCTGAAAACCATTGAAATATGGTTTTAGCTGTAGTTACAATTGTATTCACATTATTAGCATATTTCTGAGTCTTTAAAAAATGATTTTTTGTTTATTTTACTTTTAATTTCACACAGAAAGAAGACATGACAAGGACCAGAAATCTTTTTTTTTTTTTTTTTTTTTTTTTTCAGTCAATACATTGTTATCCTCGAATAAAGATATTCCAATTTTGATGTAAATGATTTAAATGGTTTAAATGCTCAAATATTATTATAATTTAAAAGAGAATAGTTCAAATGGAATTTCACTTCTAATCAAATTTTAGCTTATGGAAGTTTTTACTGTAACTGAGAGTTTTCTGAGCAATTTCACTAATATATGAACAAAGAACTAACATACTGGCTGGTTTAAAAGAAAAGGTTGGTTAAGTCTCACTATAATTTATAGGGCGATTATCCTATGTATAGACACAGAGATGCCCAATTCCCATAAAAAATATTTCTAGCAGAAAATCTGCAACTTCTTTGACAGTCTTCTTTCTTTCTTTGCTACGTGAATGAACATAACTAAACCATGATTTGTGGTTTGTTTTCATGATCTTAAGAATGATGCAAGACTACTGATGTTATTCACATTATCCTTCTGTGATTGGATGACTGTGAAGAACAATGCTATGATAAATCAGTCCCGGTCTTCACAGTTTGATACAGAAATGCAATCCTGAAATATTCCATGTCCTTCTGTAGGCTGTGTAGTTGTGTATATGAATATGTTTCTTGAACATCAATTACAGGCCTCCTGGATATATTGCTAGGTGTCCAAGACAGGTTCCCCTAAGTAGTACTTTTGCTATACCAAGAGTAGCTTCACAAACAACACAAAGCAGTTTTTCCAGTCCTGAAACATGACATGGCTTTCCACTGAGTTCATTTCTTTTTATAAATGTTTTTATTGTACTGGGAGACTCCAAAACAGATGAAAATATTGATTGTTATCCAATTAAACTTGAATTGAATAATAAACTTGAATGAATAAAAAATTGAATTTATTATCCAACATCTTTCTGTTCTTTCATTAGTGGCAGGAAGCACCAAGTTTTCAAAAGCATAGGATAGAAAAATCCTTTAAAAACTCACATTACAATGCATTCAAACAGTGATATTAAAAAAAAGGGAGCAGCATTGTATCATTAATTAAATATATAGTACCAACAACCTTCTAAGTTCGGTTAATATAACATGTGAGATAAATCATCTGCCAATAGATTGTATTTTAAGTCAGTGTGTTATTGGTAGTGTATACAAAGTTGAGGTATTTGTGGAGGGGTGAAGTGTCCCTAAGAAAGGTGATAATTGCTTTCTTAGGTGTTATAGTTTTACCCAGAAGAAGATAGTTCTTCCTCATAGGTACAAAGAATGACTGTAATGCCATAAAATGTACTTTTGGGAGATTAATCTATGTATATAACTTCAAGATTATCTGTATTTAGAAGCTTGATTTGTAAACATTTTTTTTCTAATAAGTTACTTAACTATAGACCAATTGTTATTCACCCATTCTTTAAACTGCACTTCTTAGTTTTAATAGAAAGAAAGCAAACTTAATTTGTACTTTATAGGACTCACATATCAAAATATATTACCTGGTCTAAGGTGTTTTTACCTGAAATTCTTCAAATTGGATTCTGCATGTAGTCTGTCCTAAACAAAACAATGGTAAAATAATGAGATTATCTCACATAACTCATGATTAGTTCTATCATTAATGCCACACGTGACAGTATTTTACACATTTCTGGATAAATTCTGATTAGGAAAAAAAAGTCTTTCATGGTGAATTGATGGGAAGAATGTCTCTGTGAACCAAGTAATCCCAAATTTCCTGTCACCATGCTCTTCTGCATTGATTTATGAGTTCTGTGTAGAGTTCATGTCAAACAAAGTTACAGTAATACAGTGAACTCCCAAGAGGTAGCACTTTTGAACTCTGCAGACCTTCAGACTTTCACTAGAACTGTTTTCTATGGTTCTGTACAACTGATGTCAGATTGAATACATCTGGGATAGATTTACGTCAAGTTTGTTTCCAGTAGAGCTGTCCAACTGTTCAACACTTATTGAAAATCATTCTTATCCTTGAGATAACTGTGACCTATTTATCATTTTATAATATATAAGGATACATAAAAGGGATTATGATTCTCTATAATGTGAAAAGAAACCTGAAAAAAGGAAATATTCAAAATAAGTCTATGCATATTTAATAAAGAATACAAACAAAAAACTTTCTATAAGTATCTCTAAGGATCTGCATTGTCCATGCACATGTAATTTGTTGAAGGTGTTATTACTTTCAATATAATGAAAAAATTATTAAAACACTTATATGGTATATGTCTTAAAAGCTAAGGAGAAGGATAAGAGATGGCAACACAGAGAAAACCAACAGAAATAGAATTTCAAAGGAGATTATTGGCAGTACTTAACTAAAGTTTGCAGTCTGCCCTTTGCACACTGAATAATCTCCCAGATTCTTGCACTATCAAAATCTTAATTTCTTCCATCTGAAATGTTTCTTACCACAATCAGAGAACGGCTCACAGAATTTAAATCATATAATTTATATGTATATTTTTTCCTACTCTATTTCCTTGATTTATTCTCTAACATATTAATGGACAGATGGAAAAAATGAACATAGAGAATATGGTCATTACCAGTATATAAAGGCAAAAAAAGATAAATCTAGTACATTGAACATGGAAGAAAACTGTAGCTGGTGTGCTATTTTTCATATCTTTTTCCAGGGCAGTTGTGAATGCCAAAAAAGTTTGAATTTATTTTAAATAAACTAAGACTTTGCATCTGTGATTTTACCTTTAATGAAAAGGAAAAAGACAACCAAAAGCAAAGCAACACAAAAAAGCAGTCTGAGAAGCACCAAGTGCTTATTGTAACTCAGTGGAAAGGAAATGCTGTTAGAGCAAGGCATTGGTATCTGAAGAGTAACCCAAGAAAACAAGCTTGCATAACATTTTATGAGGGCTGCTCCGAAAGTAATGCCTCCTATTGGCCCACAGCTACAAATGTGGATGTTTGTGTTATGGCAGTAGAGGCTGTACCTTCTCGTCAGTATCCCAGTACTTTTTGTTGCCATGTGATAGACAGCAGCAGAGGGGCAGTCTGACAAAGTGGTGTCTGACAGGAAAGTGCTGATGTAGCAAAGATGAACTCATTGTGGGCAATGCTGAGTGCAAAAACCTGCTTTTAAGTACTTCATTACAGGAATTTGAGTTCTTTTTCAGTTTTTGGTTTTTTTTTTCTGTGATAAAACAATATGGACAGGTATAGCATAGTTTTGGGAAGAAAATGGAAATAAACTTGTGACTATATTAAAAAAAAAAAAAAAAAAAGCACCTACAGTAAATGTCTGGAGAATTTGCAACAAGTGATGTCCAAAGAGCTAAATAATTTTGATGTGAAGTTCCTGGAAAGGTGACAGGTTTTACTTAAATCTAAGGTATATCATAATATTAGAATATGATAAAATTATATCAGGATCATTTTATAGATAAACTTTCATTCACACTTTTGTCTATTGTTTCTGATATTAAGTTATGGTCCTGGTATTAAAATATGGTAATTAATTATGACATTATTGCTTTAAACTATTTTGCCTATAAAGGTTTCATAAAATTTTACTTAATTTGAAGACATTTTAATGGCTACTGAACATGAAATTTTTATGTGTCACCAAAGTTATCTTCACATCCAGAATTTGGCAGAAATCCTCAACGTTTATTATTCTGTAAAGATCTTGCTAATCAACTATTAAAGCCTAATTTTTTTCTCACAGTAAAAGAGAACTGGAACCATACAAGAACTTGATTTCCAAATATGGTGTGATCTTTTGTGTAAACAAGAGTAAGAGTGGTAGCTCTTGTTTCTGTGTGAATTGGTTTCCCGGTATTCAAGATTTCACATTTTCCAATTGAATTGTGGTTTTAATGAAGAGTACTAGCTTGAAAAGATAGGTTGAAAAATGCCCTTTAAAAATACTTCTTACTCAAAAAAGTAATTCTGAAATGAAATATTTCCTTTTAGATGAATTAAATGCCCATTTTTTTTTTTGTAAACTTCAGTTTCCTATTATAGATAAAATCATTCCTCTACTTCACTGAAATTTGGAGAAGTATAACTATATATCTTAAATAGATATATAGAGAGAGACAGAGAAGTAAGAGGAATAGATATATCCAATTTTGTGAAAAATAGTTGAGTAATACAATTTTGATTACTTCTTCCACCCAATCTTTCTTCAGATTTATTTCCAGCCTGCACAATTGTAACAGTAGCAATTGTATGGAAAACAGCAAAGTAATGGAAATTACTGTTCTGACAAAATCAAGAATAATTTACCTAATTGGTAACAACCCAATAGGTTGGTTTCAAAGGCCATTAACTTGTGAGAAATTAAATAAAATTTGTAGCTTATAGCTAGAGAGAGAATGAAGAGTTTCTTCTATGTAGAATTTGTTGTGTTAGAAAAATTAATCTTCCAGGCAAGACTTCAGATTTACGTCTTCAGACAGTGTTGACTTCAAACTTTGCCATATACCTCATCCCATGATTAGTGTCTGCTAGAATATTGAGTTATATGAAGCTATTCCAAATTCTTTGATGGAGAAAAATAATACAAATAATTTTGGACATAAAAAAATTGTCATGTATAAGAAATTTTGATCGTATCCTTGGGTAAAGAATTCAAAATACAACAACTTCCTGTCCATTGTTACAGTTGCAAGCATGAATACTTTGGTTTTTATTTTTATTTTTATCCTTTCAAAATCATATTCCCATGTGTTCTTGAAAATCATTTTGAAATTTATTAAATCTGATGTTACAAAGAGATGTCCTTTTAAACATTTCTGGTGATTTAAACTTTAACTATACAATGGAAAAGTCATTAGAAACATACTGAAAATAGAGTGTAAAGAGCGCCAGAAATGAAAGCCCCTGACCTGGTACACAGCTGATCACAGTCAGCAGTACTGGAACTAGTCATAAAAATATTAATCCAAAAGACTTTTCCATGTATTAAATTACCTCAGAAATCAGATGATTTAATTTAAAGTAATGGGGTTATTTTTTATTCTAACACAGCTCAGCTATGAAAACATCACCTGGTTCTTTTTAAAACTAGAGATAGTTACCGCCTGATTCTCAGGGTTGGATACCAAATCAGAAAGATGTGAGCTGACAGGCAGGAGGAGAGACAGAAGAAATGCTGAATTCAGCATTTTGACTGCGATTATTGAAAATCATAAGCATGGAGCTAAAGCCAGATATCCCAAAGAGTAATAACAAGATGGTGACTGGATAAGGGGGGAATGTGTGTGAGGAGGTAGAAGACAATTGTTGTTTCCTATCTTTTTTAATATGTGTGTTGAGATATGAAATTTGGCCTGTTCTGAGTGTAAAGCATGCATATGTAAATATGTTCTTGCTTTGTCTAGTACAGTCTGCACAACATGGAAGTTTACTATGGACCATGGTCCTTAATCCTACACTTTTTCTATTTTCATAAATACAGAATCATAGAATGGTTTGGGTTGGAAAGGGTCTTTAATATTACCTAGTTCCAACGCCCTACTGTATGCTGGGACACCTCCCTCTAGACCAGGTTGCTCACAGCCCCATCCATCCTGGCCTTGAAAAGTTTCCAGACATATCACAAGAAATCATTGGACCAAACGTGGACATCTAAATGTGCCTCAAGCTTCTTCTAGAGTGACATTCAATTGCAACTAACTTCAGGTTGGGTAAATTGATTGTCCCTTGAAACTGATTTCTATAGAACACCAAAAGTGTAGAACCAAAAAAGGCAACTTCAAAGGTTAATGTGTTAACATCTCCATTTAAGTCGGACAATGAATCTCGCCCAAACATTAGAATTATTTATTTAAAGAAAACTAACTGCTAATGGTTTGATAATTTGAAAAATGTTATACAGTGTTAAATATTTTTCTAAGTCCAAATTTAGCTTATATTTTATAGCTGTGGAACTAAAAAAGTTCATTTTAACCATAGCAGTTTCTGGTCTTTTTCAGTTTGTTCCCCAGTTCAGTAAAGAAGAAATACTGATTTTATTAGAAAATTTTGAATTCGATAATGAAATAGTTTAAACTGAAGAATATTATGGAGTGCAATATACACACAAAATACACACAAAATAAGAAATTCAGTACTTCAAATAAAAATATAATATTTATATATTTTAATATAACCCAAGACAATATCAGTTTTCTTGTTGGACGAAACTATTGCTGTTTGACATTTTAACATTTATCAATCTATAAAATTTAATGTGTAAACAGTAGCTTTGTATTTTTTTAAGTTATATATATAGGGCATTTTTTAAACAAAGCATGCAGTAGTACTTCTATGAAGAATATTGTTTATTTCTGCGTCTCAGTGACAGCATGCAGAACTAATGTTATTATTTGTTCTGACAAAACTTAGCTATATATACACACACACAGAGTCTTGTGGTGCAATCATTCTGTACAAGACCTTCATCAGTTATGGAAAGGCATGACTGTAGTCTGGATAGAAAGGACAGGCCACATCTTTAAATCATTATGGAGTTTTACTTTGTAAATGTTCCTTGAACTATCAAAAGATCATCTGGAGGACCACACAAGGTCTGGTGTATAAAAGATTTGGGAGATCATAGTACACAGAGATTTCTAATAGCTCCAAGCTTTGAAGATTTCATGTGGTTTCTGTTGATTCATCCCCTCATAATTATTATCATGAAGCACAGTACTTGACATGACTGGGTTTAAATTTAATGTTTCTTTAGATAAAACTTTAGGTTTGGGTAGCCAAATGTGTCATGCTCCTGTGTTAAAAACATATTGTATCTAGTGAATGCTTTAAAGTGTCAGACATATTACCTTTTACATTTTTAAAAATACTTGAGCACACTTGTGTTTTACAGGCTCAGATATTTTGCTTCATGGGGAATTTTTTTTCCTAGGCACGTTGGATTGTCTAATTTGCATGCTGGGCTGCAGCATGAATATTTTCTGTGTGAGCAAAGGCTAATTATTAGTGTCAGTCTAGAGCTGAAAGTTCTTTACTTGATTTCTAGGGCCAGGAATTACTCTTGGTCACACCCAGACAACATCAGGAGGCAGACATATTTAAGCCAAAGAGCTGGCCCTTTGCCCCAGTGATGAATGAGCTCACCCTATGGCAAAGTCTTTCTTTTCAGCATCAGTGTGTAAAATTGGAAACAGAGACAAACTGCTCAGAGTGGATTGCATAAAGGCTACAGCATCACTCTGTTCTTAGAAATTTGGGAAAGGGAGAAGTTTAATGAGACTTGTCAGCAGATCATCCCATCCAAAATTTTTGGAGAAACAATGGATTTTATCAGCAAGGCTATGCCAGTTCCTTGTTTTCGGGTACTACTCAGATGACAAACAAAACAAAATAAACCAAAACAGGGCTTGATTTATATTTGTTATCTTTAGCTTTTTACACATTAGTGTTACAAGTACACCATGTCCTTTGCAGCCTTCATGAGCAGTGGAGACTGGAAGGGAAAGCAAGACCCAGTGAGTGTGGCACTGGGCTGGAACTGAGTGAGCATGAAAGATACATGCAAGGCAAGGGATCTGCTCTCCTCCAATCTCAGGAACAGCTCCATACCCAGATCCCCTGAGGGCAGATATCTGTGGTCTCACTTGAGACACATGAAGAATCATAGGATAAAATCCTCCTTCTGATAGCAGGAGCGTAAGAGAGTGGAGATGTCATGCCTGGCCAGGGAGGCCCAGGTAGGATGCCTGATGAACCTGTTTCATTCCCCTTGTATTGTCAGGGAGCAGCAGGAGTTGGGCTTGGGAAAGATGAGCAGGGAGGTGAGGGAGTTTCAGAGCCAAGGCTAAGGTGGGGCTGAGGACATAGTATGGTCTTTCTAGGATCCTGGACTGTAGGCAGCGCCAAAGATGAACAGGGATGACAGAGTCATTGAGTGCACTTAGGCACTCTCATCCTCCTTCCCATGGAAACTTCTTTTGGGAGCTTCTTCTTGGCACATCCGTGTCTTCCAGCCCCACTAGCCCCTTGTTTCCCCAGTTTTAACAGTCTACACACAGAGACATAAATCTTACATCAATTGTCCTGTTACTAACAATGTTCTCAAACTGGACTGATAATGCCTGGTTTTTGTTGTTTGTTTTGATTTGATTTGGTTTGTTGGAAAAAAATATTTTTAGAATTTCCTGAAAAAGAATGCTACAAAAATTGCTTGGTATTGCAACCCTTCTTTTTGATTAATGTTTCTTTGGCCACTGACTTGTTTCCTGGATGCAAGTTCCTGCAAACCAGATGCTGTAGGCTCCCAGGCAATAGCTTGAGCACATCCTATCTAAGATGCCCCACCCACCATTTTCTGTCATATCTCAACCATGCAGGGCCATGTGATAGCAAAACACAATGTGACAAAGGTTTGGAAAGCCAGAGCAGATGTAACAGGAAGAACACTCTCTTCTTGACAGACAACTGTACAAAGGCAGCACAGACTAGTAAATATATGTAAAAGAGGCATTACTTCCAAATGAGTTACAAATTAGCTGATCTTTAATCATGTTTGTAGAACTCATCAAAAGAAACATGCAGAGCCTTCCAATATAAAAACATTATTAGAGAGTGTTAAATTGTGTCATTTAAGCACAGAATTCTCTCTGGGAATATTCTGAGATGTTACCTTAGAATAAAAGCTTCTCCATAACCCTCTGTGCCCTGCAGGATGACACGACACTCCCAGGGAAAATCGTCTTGTTGCATGCTGGGTTTCAAGAAACCAAAACCCATGCAGAGATCACTCCACAAATAATCACTACTGCATCTGAAAACAACAAGCTGACAAGATCCCTGCCCCCCCCCCCCCCCCCCCCTTCTTTGTCTACATTTTGAAATAAAAATGAGCTAACTTTCTTTCTGAAAAGCCTTGCTGGGTTGGAATTTGAGAATGACAAGTTGCTGCAGGACAGTTGCTCCTGATGCAAAAAGAAGAACCAGGGAACACTGCTTGAAGCAAACAATTCAGCTAACTTGAGCAGTGAAAATTAGAATTGCTAGGCCCCTTTTAATGTTTATAGCATAGACTACCCAGGTTTATTACCATACCATGACATGAACTAGTCAGACTGATGATAATACCATAGATGTTCTACTCTTTTCAGTGACTGGTACTCTATTCAGGATTTACTTTTAATGGAAGGCTAACTGAAGTGAACAGAAGGTTGTTGTTCACTGATTCTTGTAGAAACAACTGTCAGCTACAGAGTTAGATCATGAACCTACAAGCAAAATTTTCAGAGTATCTCATTAGTCTGAAATGGGAATAGGCAAGATAATAGAAATTAATTCTTGTGCAGCTGAAGAGAAGGCCATGTGGAAGATACTGGAAAGGTGATATACTCAAGGTTTGCTAGTAATTTTGATAAACTTCTAGGGTTCTTTTCCTTCCTTAGACAAAAAAAATCATATTCATCTTTTCTTTTGGGAACACAGAGACATCTGGGAGCACTAGATGCTGAGGTGCATCTTCTTGAACTATATCAGTGGAGATTTAGAAAATTAAGATTTACACAAAATTACAACTTTCAGTAAAATGTAAATAACTTTTCATACAGGCAGTGAAGAGTTATTCAATTCAATACAACTTTTCCAGGTCAATAAGAAAGAATATTTAGAAGTATGTGATATGTTTATGAAAGCAAATTCTTCAGATTTCAATACTAGCTTTGTTTATATCTGTGCAACAGCATAAATCAATTGATCCTCTAATAAAAAAAAAAAAAAAGTTTTAACTTAGATATTCATACAAAAATAAACTGTTTTGAAAGTTTAAAAATGACTGTGTTTTAGGAATAGTAGCTAGTTGCCAAAAATCTTCTGTTTCAGAAGGTCAAATATGATATATAATTCAAATATAAGATTTTTAAACAACAGTAAATCACTACTTATCCATGAAGACAGTGCTTACACTTCAGCACCATTACACTGATCAGGATTGTTTAGATTATCAGAATGGGGAATAAAAGTACCTTGGCCCTTGATAGGTGGTAGTTTATCATTTGTTCTAAAATACCCTCAGAAGAGGGAAGAGTATAGTAGATGATAATAGCAATATTCCACATTTTATATTTTATTATTTAACGTTCTAATACTTGTCTTTTTCAAAATAGAGATCTACCTAGGAATTTTTCTTAACAAATTTTTATGCTGAGGTATACTAAATTAGTTTCTTTATAATTGCCATTGGAAAATGCATTTTTTTTGTTGTTGTTTTGTTTGTTTGTTTATTTGTTGTTTTTTGTTGATTGCTTGATTTTGAATCTAGCCTTAATACAGTGGCTATGAAAGAGATTAAATAGACTGTGAGATAAAATAGGCTGTAT
This sequence comes from Perdix hodgsoniae, assembly GCA_035772895.1. NCBI lineage: Eukaryota > Metazoa > Chordata > Aves > Galliformes > Phasianidae > Perdix > Perdix hodgsoniae. Next base: position 23,328,237 of record JAPSGF010000006.1, read on the forward strand.
ATGAGAAGCTAATATTATTGATCACTTAAAATGAATATGGATTTTATTTAAAAATAAATCAGCAATACACATAAATTCAGAATAAGTTATCTTGTGCTTTCATTGTCATTTAAGAGAAAATAAATATTCATTGAAAATGATTGTTATAACTGAACTTTAATTATCATATATCTGGCAAAAGAAATTCAGCTGATATTTTATTAAATTGTAATATACACTCTAAATCTTTTAGTATCTTCACTTTTTAAGCATTACTGTATTCTAAAAGCATATTTGAATGTCTAATATTTTTTATAACTTGAATGAAATATACAACTGAAAGTATTCCTTAATTCTTCTGTTTTAAGTTGATTGGACAAATTTCAATTGACAAGATGACTAAATGATTCTTCATCTGTAGTTTATATCCAAACAAACAAACAAAACAAAACAAAATACCCAAATCATTCAAGCAGAACAAAATACATAAACTTAAAGATCTTGCCCCAAAAATATATATATAAATGAATGGCTAGAAGTGTATTGGGCCACATCCACATGTTTTGTGAATCCAGTCTATTTTTCTGGTGATAGGTTTTCAGTTGATTAACTAAGTTGGTAGTACTCTTGGTATAGCTACCACCTCAGCTCTTTGTGGTCATTGTACTAGAATTAATTTAGGTGATTTCAGATGAAAAACTTTTATTCCTCTCCAGATTAACACCAAAGCAGTAAGACAAAGACCTTGCTTTTAAGTATTTACATTCTACTTTAAAGGCAAACTTCAGATTCTGCAAGTTGTTGCTCTACACCATGGTTCCTAAGTATTCTGAATGAGAACCCACTATGAATGAAAAGGTGATTGGGAATATTGAGAATTTACAAAGTCAGAATTTACAAAAGGGAAATTATGCTTGACCAATCTTGTTTTCTGCAATGATGTGACTAGCTTGGTAGAAAAGAGGTGAGCACCGAATATTTATTGTAGCTTTAGTGGAGACTTTGACACTGTTCTACAGTATCATCCTAGGCAAAGTGACAAAGCATGTGCTGTCACAAGGTCGAGTTAGAGGACAGTCACTGGTGGTGTATCTGAGTTTGGTCTTACAGGAAATACTGTTCAACATTTTCATTAATGGATGATGAAACCAGAGTCTTCTCAGTGGTGTCCAGTGACACAAGAGACAATGGATGCAAGACAAAACACAAAATAACATCTGAGGAAAGCACTTTTTTTTCTTACTGTAAGGTTGATAAGGCACTGTAAGAGCTTGCCTTGAGTAGTTGTGGAGTCTCCACCTTTGCAGCTACTGAAAGCTTAACTGGACTTGGCCCTTAAGAAGCTGATCTAGCTGGTCCTACTTGAACAGAGAGATTGGGCTAAGTGATCTAAAGAGGTTCCTTTCAACCTAAAATTCTGTAATTCTGTGATTCTGTGAAGACATGTAAGTTTGTGCGCATAAATATGAGTCTACACACACACACATATACATATGTATAAATGATTGTATGAATATGAAATATCTGTATTTCCCAAGAAATAATATTTCCAGATATGTTACAATCACAGTATTGTATTGCATTTTAAACTGGTATCTACTGTTTTCAGTACAGGAACAGAAGAACTTAATGGAAAATTGTATGCAACACCTGGATTTTCTAGCAAAATGCAGTGCCAGGAAGAGACAGGGAAATGCCTGTGTAAACACATACCCACGCCTACACAATCTTTTCACAATATGGATCACATTTTGTTCAGATCTTTCAAAGCTCCTGTATGCTAACTTTTTTTCAGGGTAAGTAACAAGACCCATTACCTCAAGTTTTTTGACTACAGTCAAACTTCCTGCTACTGTTTGCAAACTGAAATTAAACAGGAAGATCTAAGCCCTCTATATGTAATGTACACACACGCATACAAATATACACACACTTACAAGCCAATTCTGAATGAAGACCACCTCCAATTCAATGTAAATCTATCTACATCTGTAGTTTTTTCTCCAGACTGAGTACAGTATTAACTCTTTCCTTCTTATGATAGTCTTTTAACACATTTCTTTGACAACATTCAAAGAGGTTGCAATAATTTTCTAGGACATTCTGCAGACTGTTTTTTTTTGTTGTTGTTGTTTTGTTATTATTTCCTACATTCTGTCAAGTATGAATAGTGCGTTACTACAGCCCTCTGTGCTTCTGCTACATTTGTAATCAGATGGATTGCCTTAGTTAATCACTTCTCTTTTATAAAAAAGTTTCCTGACTAGTTACAATTTTTTTCCCAGATTCTACCTGGAACAAAGGAATATCATTCAGTGTGCTATGTGAAAATCTAAATCCTGAGAACTTTACTAGCAGCAATGAGACAAGTAATTTTCACCTTTGAAAAGATGATTTTAGAGGGTGGTATTGAGCTGTGCTAAGAAGGCCAGGGAGTCAGTCAGCAGCTCTTGGAGAAGAAATTAAAAAACAGAAAGAAATTAAGGAGTTTCTGAAGAGAAAATCCATCCTTAGTGGATGACAGTGAAGGAGTACATAAAAAGAACAACAGTTCTCCTAAAAGAGTGCTGATAACAGGCATAGATATCAAGAGAGAGAGAACTAAGCCAAACATCTTAGGAAAAAAAAAAACATCCCGTATATCCTGTATCTCATCCAATAGTGAGTTGCATTTATCAGCTGGATGTGTGAATTGCCATGGTTAAAAAAATGATGATGTGTGACTCCTGCAGCAGGTGACTGCAACCTATATGCCAAAGTGGCTTTGCCACATGGAGACATTCTTCCTAAAGGATTGTGACAGTAATGACACACTGTCAGTAAATATTTACATACAGATTTTCTAGGTAAGATAAGAGGCAGCAAGCAGAATTAGGGACAAACAAGTAAAAGAGAAAATCCCTTAAGTTAACTCTCCAGACTAAGGAATGATTCAGTCATACCTTTAACAGTTTTCTCCTACGTGTTCATAGCAGAGGACTGCTCCAGAACTTCTCCATTACAGTAGTGAAAATATTTTTCAAAATAAAAAAAAAATCAAAATTTCTCCTATGAACCTTTGTATTTTAACACTGATGACCTTTTCCCCACCCAGATGTGTAATTCCTTCTTCCACTCCAAATTTTTTCTCAGAATTCACTCTTCTCAGCTGAATGTGTCTGAATATAGTTTTGATTTTCCCTTGTAATTTTTTTTTTCTTCTTGCTTCTTTAATTGTGGTCATTCTTGTCCTATCAAAACTCATTTCTTCAAGTTTAATATATAACTCCACTTCCAATGGTTATGTTCAAAAGAACATAAAGAAAATATAACCACATGTGATATCTGTCCTCAGTATTGATTTTTAATTTATTCTCAATTAAAAAAAATATTCTCAATTCTCTATCACTAAAACTCACTAGTAGTTTTATCACCATTCTGAACTCATCACTAATACTTTTAGCTGATACCAAGAAAACCTTCCAGCTTGATTCAGAATAATTCATTGTTTCCTGTAGTTCTCAGTAATTTATTACCTCTCAGACTTAGATTAAGTGCATCTGCATTTTTTTTTTTTTAAATCTCTAAAAACTGCCTTTTCATACTACATATTGGGCTACAGCTTGACACATCCTCACTAGATAAAGAGGAGGGGAAGGGGGGCATATCTGGAACATACTGAACAAATGTCTTCTATAAACACACATTTCAATTTATCTCATTTTCCATTTATTTCTAAGTTTCGGAATATTTGTTAGTAACATGCACAGTTTATCCCCTAAAGATTGTCTCTCTGGATTATTATGATCTTCTCATCTAAACTCACCAGACATTAACTCTTATCTAGTAATTCCTAAAGCAAAACTCCTTTGAGCCACAACAGTCAATTCAGAGAAGTTACATGTTGTCAGTTTTAGAACTGATATTTATAATCAAACAAAAAGTATGTGAGTAGTCATTATACAGTGACTTTTGCAGGACAGCTCTTACATTGCTGAAAATACTAAGCACAACTCTAATGTTTGAAGTGTTCGCATGAAGAAAATACTTAACTTAGTGTTGATATTTGGAAGATCACTCTGATTCCTAGCAGAAGGTAGAGAACTTATTTGCTTTAGCATTCTGAACTGAGCAGTGAATGACTCCTGTATTAAAATAATGATTGTAGCTTAGTCTTTCTTAAAGCACATTTTATAAAGCAACACGGAAAAGAGAAGACTGAGACAATTGAATGTTTTGGCTGTACTTTTTGCCTTACAATACCTTAGAGAGACGTTCTTATAATCACCACACCTCTGTTTTTGCATTCTGGCTCACAGTAAATGTATCTGTGGAGGCAGGATATGCTAAACTGCAACAGACTGAGCACTTTAAGTTTAACAAACTATAAGTTTGTTATGATCTGACTTCTTTCCTTCCTCTCAGAAAATTTTCCTGAGACTTGTCAGGTGAGAGTGCATTAGCACAGATTAAATCTTTGTATGTTTCACTGAGTTCTACAAGACAGAATTCCTACAGCTAGTTTTTATTTGGCAGAACAAATCATAAGAGTTACATCTGAAAAGAGGGGCCTCTGTAACCCTTTTGTGAAGCTAAAATCTGCTCAAGAAGTATTTGATATCTAAGTAGTTTTAATTAACAATGTGATGCATTACAAGCTGCCTCCTTCAATTACGAGTGTTTGGGAGTGAATTCTTGGACCGCATCTATGAGATTGCACAAGAATCATAAAGTGTGTATTGACAGTAAACCACAGAATCACAGAAATATGGAGGTGTTCTAGTCCTACATGTGTTTCAACAGCTATTTTCACCAACAGTACTAGAACAGATCAGCCTTAACTTTGCCTAGACATACCTTGAAAATCTTCAAGAGTTCCCAGCACCCTAGGTGACTTATTCCAAATACAAATTTCCTGATATCCAGTCTGAACCTCACAGATTGCTGTCTGTGGGCTTTGTTTGTTGGCTTCTGATACTACTAAGAAAATCTTCAATTTTCTTTGCAATAGCATTCAAATAGCAATGGACTGCTATTAGATGGCCTCTTGTCTTCCTTATCAACAGATGAACAAACCCACTTCTCTCAGCTTTACTTTATAATAAAATGAGCTCTTGGGCCTCAAGACCTTTTTAGGTGTGTGGCAGACCCTCTTGAGCTTCTTGACATGCTTCTGGAAATAGGGGCCTGTGGTCTGGACAGCATTTTCTGGTAACAGTCTCATCGTCACTAAAGGAAGTGTTTTAACTCAACTTGCTTGCTGTGCTTCTTTTTAATGTATCTTAGTATGCAATTTGTGAGACTTGCGATTTGTTTATTCATCATATGCATTAAACTCGTCCTCAACAAACACACAAAAGTGCTTTCAAATAGGATCACTAAATTCTTATGTACTGTCGTGTGGTGTTATTCTGCTTTTGCTATAGAACTTTGCAATTTCCCATGTAGAACTTCAGGAAGTTTTTGTTGATTCAGTCATTAAAGTCCTTGTGTACTGAAAGACTTCTTACAACAATTTGTTAGCATGAAAAAGTTCACTAAGCATAGAATCTAAATAAACATGTTGTCATGATTTTATGATTTTTGGTTATCAGTACTCCACATCATAGCATCATGTAATGCTCTGGGGGTTTGACTATTGAAGCTCAAGTTCCAGGTGCCTGTCTGGAGGAGAAGAAGAACTATATTCCCCAGGGGCATTTGCAGTCAGCGAGACATAATTCCTGGCAAGGTCACCTGATGTTCTCTTCGTCGCCCACTCTTCTTTGCCTGTGCTTCTCCGTCTGCTTTTCTTCATCAGCTGAACTGGACTGCACTTCTCACCTCAGCATTGTGGTGGGGCCCATCCACCTTTCGCATACACTCTCTCTCTCTTGTTAGATTTTGCTGATACTGTATTTAGTAAATCATTTTATTTCACCTCAGATCATTGCTGCTGTTTTCAATTATTTTGGGGTCCCCTGTTTCCCTTTTCCGGAGGTGCGGATCTGTGGATCCCTCCGCCCCGCTGGTCATGGAACTGGGTCAAACTGGCCTGTAAACTGTTGACACATGTAAAATGTTGATGAATATTCTGAAGAATATGAGTCTCATTATCAACTTTAGTGTACATAGATCTATACTGGCCATTACCAATATGTCATTGATATATCACCTTCTGAACCCAGCAGTCTTTTTAATTGATATTTTTATTTGTTTCTATCTATCATACATGAAATAATGAATATGAAAGTATGATCCACATCATATAAACACAATAAACTCAATAAATACAAACTAAGCTAAGATAATAAGCTAAGATAATAGCTTTCTGGGGCTCATTTACGATGTAAAATAACACATTTTAAAAGTGTTGTTGATCTTGGAAAATAATTGCATTACTGAATATCTGGGCAGGAAATACTTATTTTTCTGTGATGCTATTAGATAGTAACAGTTTTGGGGAAGAGAAGTCTGTTCCACGGAGGAAAACTGCTATGCTAGTTGCATTAGTCTCCTACTGGAAGAAGATCTTTCGTATGCCTCCAATAGCATCCAAAAGATAATTCACCAAATATTCTATAATAATCATTAACTGATATTTGAGAAATGATCCTTTAGGTAACCAATAGAGAAAAAAAAAAAAGCATCATCCAGTAAACTAAACCTCTTCAAGAACATGAATGGTACTGTAGCATGCAGAGCTGATAACTTATCAGATCATCCCACAGCAGTGCCTTACCCCAGTCACCTAAGACAAAGTTCAATGTTCTTAAATATTTTACTTTCCATTTCAGTGTAACTTCTCCAAAGAAACATGCCTTCCCCACAAAACGAATTTGTGAAAAAACATAAAAGAATATTTCTTAATTACTTATTTTTCATCTAAATACAAAACAAAACAAAACAAAGCAGAAACCTGACAAACAAGCAAACAAAATAAAACCTTTTACAGAATAGAGAGAATAAAATATTTTACAGAATTGAGCTGAGAGTGAACTTGTATGACGCTTCCCCATTCTTTTAATTAATTTCTGACTCCAAAATGCCAAAGACATAGAGGCTAAATAGTATAACATAAAAACAGACATATGAAGATCTTCTAAAGAAAAATAGAAAAAATAGCAAGAAAAACTATAGGCTACATATACATCCTAGCTCTTTTCTAGAAGAAAAGAATTTCAACCATCCAAGATATTAGACTTCATGTGAGAAAACAGTAGTCTGCCTGCATTTCTTATGTGTGTGAAAACACATCATTTCTCAAAAAAGAAGTCAGAAGTTTAAAAAGTTATCATATTTAACACATTAACACCACATGCCATTTCAGACAGTTAGATAAGATACCACGGTGAGTAGGCCTAACTGCTGGTATTTAAGCTATTAATCATAACCTCTCCTTTCCAACAGCATAGGGGAAAAAGTCAACATAGTTAACATAGTTCTTCTGTATGTGCTAGCCTTTACTTCTGTACTCTAAAAGAGTTATCTTTCCAATACCTTTGTTTGATCCACTGTGTCTTTTAATTTCATTGTGGATTACAGTAATCAATGACAGCTGCAAAATGAAACATGAACATTTTTCCATTATTTCAGATCAAAATGGAAACAAAATTTAGTCTGTATGTCATGGAATACACAGATTTGTGTTACAGATTACATTATATATGTGATACATCAATCATACCCTCTGTGTGTATTATGTACCTCTTTTCCATCATGTTTCTTGGTGACCTTCACTGTGTTCAAAGGACAAAATAACAAAATACTGTTACAGTGATCATTTAACATACCTTGCCTATTTTGTACTCCTACGATCCATTACAATAAGAATATACTACAAATCTAAAAGTAATGGACTTACATTATTATTATTATAATTATTATTATTATTATTATTATTATTATTATTATTATTATTAACTGATCAACTACTAGTTGGGTGGGTTAGACAACAGAAGTTTAAGAATGCAAGCTACAGCTTGTATAAACCACCAATATCAGTTATAGTAAAAAAAGTTTGCTGAGTTCATGGATTTATGTAAAGGCACATTTTGCTTAAAACCTGATTTTGATTCAGCGATGCAGTGTCACTCAGAATAAATGTTGAATGTAGCTTAAATTCCTTCTCTCGCATTAATATGTGAAAAGAAATGGTTTCAATAACTTATTTAGCTTATCTCCCATATTTTTCCAACAAGACCTAGGTAATGATTTAAGAAAAAAAAAAAAAAAAAAAAAAAAAAGAAAGGAAAGGAAAGTTAGAAAAGCAGTATTGACTAGGATCACACTAAAATAAACTAAACAAAGAAATAAGGAAGACTGTAGAATTAGTCCACTGAATGTGTGAAATCCTCATATCTTATTCTTTTTTGAAGAATTGTGTTTAATCTAGGTAATGTAGTGTTAACACACACATAAAAACTGAAACTTGAATCATGCTGTGTATTCACCTTTTAATTAATAAAGTGAAAAATGTCTCCAGACCTTGATGAACATAAATAAAATTTGATGTACATCTGAGTTCCATGGAAATCTATAACTTCAAAGTCTGTTTTTGTGTGGTTTTTTGTTTGTTTGTTTGTTTTTCCCAGCATAAATTTCTATTCTGTGACCACCACCAAAATGAATGTTTGACCTTGATGCTTTCAGAGATACTGAACTTTAGTGATCATTATACTAAGTATCAAAATGGTTTTAGCACAGAAAATGGAACCAGATAGTCCTGAAAATCTCATATTTAGTTAAGTTCTCAACTTGTATCATTTATACAAGCCCAAATTCATATCAGAATAATTTATTTATGTATATTCTTTCCTTGAGCTTGCATTATTGTGTACTGTTCTTGCTTGTGCAGAATACACACTCAGCGCTACTTAACAGCGTCAGGAGAAAGCTATCTTAAAATGGAAATTGAGGGGCTACACTCAAAAATACTTAAAATTGTATACCAGCCTACTTATTTATTTATTTATTTATTAACATAAAGTGGCAGTTTATATGCTGGAAACCATTACCAACTTTTGCTTTTCCCTCATGTAAAAAAGGTGTGGTTCAACACAGACGTAATTTGCTCTTTCTTAAGTAAAACTAATTCTTGTTGCCAGAGCTTCCCCGAGGAAACTCTAAAAAGTGAATAAAACCTTGACTAAGTTCCACACAGTACATTAAGTCCATTGTTGAGAAATTTGATTTTTGATATTCAATTTGGAGTCTTACTTTCTTTATTTTTACCTCATTACCTTTAAGCATGTCAAGTAACACCACATTTCTCCAAGGAAAGTTATTGTATGGAGCAAGGTGTGAGTGAAGATTACTGAAACCATTAAAGATCCTCAAGGTAAAGAGTAAATTGTCCTCTGAGTTCCTTTTTTTTTTTGCAATCCCCACCTCTCAAGTTTCAATTTTTCTCTGCCGTTATGTTTCCTTTATTAGTTTGCATGTTACAAAGTGAAGTTGTCTTTAGACCCTATTAAATAAATAAGCCTATATATATCTAAGATGAATATATTCTTTGCAAACCTTGAGACTGATACTGAGCTCATTCAGGTCTATAGACAAATTTCAGTAGTGCAAGGTTGGGGTCATAACTATCGTAGTTGAGAGACAGCATGTATATCTCTTGAGAATACATATTGTAAAGTCAAAGTATATAAAACACTAAAGTCAATAACCTTTTAAAATTGCCCACAAAATCAGTGTTTAAGAGAACACCCACAGAGCATATTAAAAAACTATCAGATGCTTATCAAATACTATGAGCAATAACATATTTAAAAGTCCAATGAAGACATTACTGCTACTTTTAAAAATAGTTCTGTAATGGAAAGTTCCTAAAAAACCATTCCCCTGCAGAAATCCATGGGCTCTAATTTAACTGCTATTCCTTAATGAAAGAAAATTGCTAAGATTCTGACAAGGCATGATTGTATCATTAATCAAGATACTGATCACACCCTACCACTTCAATAACATCTCTTAAAATGACTGAGTGTATTTCAGTATCATCCATTTTCACTACAATTTGTTATAAATAAGGTATAATACTGTTCTCGGCACAGCAGTTTATACTAATTTTTGATGTAAATTATAAAATTATGCACATATATTTTATAAACAAAAATGATACTACAGGAAGAACGGAAGAGGATATTTAATTATTTATTTTTCAGGAGAATCTGAAGAACACCTCAAGGTGATTTCACAGTCAAGGAAATATTTCAAAATGAATAGATTCCCATGCTATGACAAATTGCATCAGAGTATTATAAATTCTAGAGTAACTAGTGTACAGAGAAGACAGTTCTTTTAGGTCAATTTTTTTGTTTGTTTGTTTGTTCTTTTTTTTTTTTAAGAAATATATTTATTTTTTAGTAATTACATTTCTCCTTCACCTCTTGGGTTTTTAATTGAGTAAAATTTTTTTTGCATTGAAAATGGTGACCTTTAGTGGTTTCTTTTGTGTAAGTGTGCATGTGTGTAATTCTTCAGCACATAGCAAAATTTAAATAGAGTACAGGATGAATGCCTCCAATGCCAGCATCTCTGCTTTTCTTATGAAGCCGTAACTTCAAGCATGTAACTGAAATGCCAAGGATAAAACCCCATTCTCCTACGCTTCCTTTTTTTTATGTTTTCAGTTACGTCAGTACTTTTCATGCATCGCACAGTGCAAGATTTGCGGATTATAAAATAAAATCAAGATGACAGAAGAGGAAATTATTTATGCGATTAAAATAATAACAAAGTAATTTTGAATGTACTCTTACACTTTGATTCATTGTGTTCCTGTATGTAAAGTTACATCACTTTGTCCGTAAAATTAGAATTTTAATTAGAATTTTACAGACAAAGTGAACTGGTGAACACAAATCACTAAAGTGTCCCAAGATATGCCTAGCTAACTCTTAAGTTTTAAAGGCAGCAAAGTTTTCTTTCTGCTCTTTTTTTTTTTTTTTTCTTCCACTTTGGGGGAAAGACAAATATTTCAACTAAATTTTCTAATTTAGACCTAATAATTTTGAAAAGATAGGAAAGGAGGTATTCTTTATCAAACTTATTTTGAAAATGCAATGTATCACCCTGTATGTTTCAAGCTCGGTCAGTATGAAACTTCATTTCAGCATGAATCAGTGAAGTAGTTCTAAAAATAAGCCAGTTCTCCTGTCACTCCTAGTGACTCCAGGACTTGTCAGTGATCATTGTATTCTGATCTGATAAGCAGTTCCCATCAAATTTAAACTGAATTGCACCAGCTCTGTGAGTTCCCATTTGGCTTTACAGAAGCTTTCATTCTTACAGCTCTAGGTATTGAAAGGCCACTCTCAGGTGGCCTTCTCTTTCCAGGCTGAACAGCCCCAGCTCTCTCAGCCTGTCTGTGCAGGGGAGGTGTTCCACCCCTTGAATCATTTCTGTGGCTCTGTGGCCTGCATCCACATCTCTCTTGTACTGATGACTCCCCATGTAAACATAGTACTGCAGGTGAGGTCTCAGTAGAGCACAGACTAGAGAGTCAGGGTTACCTCCCTCACACTGCTGATCTCACTTCTTTTGATGCAGCCCAGGATATAGTTGGCTTTCTGGGCTTCAAGGGCACATTGCTGGCTCCTATCCAGCTTATCATCCACCAGTAACTCCAAGTCCCTTTCGTCATGGCAGTGCTCGATCTTTTACTTACATTTACATAAATCATATTTAATCTTTTTTTTTTTTTTTTTTTTTTTTTTTCTCTAGATACCTATGGTCTCAAACATTTTCTGCAATTCTCGACAATAAATTTTCACTTCAAGTTCCCTAAACAAATTTTGGCACCAGCAGCTTTCCTACTATTTCAAGTCATTTACATTTATCAGCACCATTCCCTGTACACTCCACACCCCCCCCCCCCAACACACACACAGAAACTATTACTATGAAATGAGACCACCAGCATTCTATATTCTAACCAGCTCATTATCAATATGAAGATCTTGTGCCCAGTCCCATGAAACATATTTTGGATATTAATACCAAATTGGACTTTCCATTGTTTGTATTTCCCGTGCAAACTCAATATGACTCAACATACATACACAATCACAAATGAAGTTTTCCAAAGCTGTTATGTCTTTATCACTGCACTGAATCAATTACATTGCAAAAAAAGTCACACCTCTGTATCAATATTTTCTTACAAATTTCTTTCCAACAGATGTGGAAGATGAGTAGTGAATGACAAAGGTTATGTGTTGGAAAACGAAGCACTGTTGAATCTTATTTTCCTGTATGCAATTTGCAAATGCACTCTGTGTGGTTTGAGCAGCTTCAGTGATGTTCTGAGTTATATACTCTCCAAGAAAAAGTCAATAGATACCTCAAATTAATGGATTCTTTCTATTTAATATGTGCATCAGCTTCATTATTTCTGACCTTTTCCTGTTTCCCTCAACCTCCAGCCTCACTAGAAATGTTGTGAAAATTGGTAAATAAAAATAGGGAACTGAGATACCATAATGAAGAATACCGTGTCAAAACATACTGAATTTAATAACTTACTGCAGCTGCTACATTTTGTGCAGTAAGCAACAACTTTGCCTACATAATAAACACTAAAGAGAGTGCACAACATTGATTAGTTGCTCTGTAAGCAAGTGTTCCCCATTTTCCACACAAGGAGAGGCATGGACTACATAGCATAAGATTGTATAATTACAGAGTACATGCATGTAAATACAGAATAAACTGAATAAAATGACAAATGTAATTGTGGCTTTCCTAATACAAGTGATAGAGTGCTTTAAAATATAACCTAGCAGTTTTAAAATTAATTAACTAAATTGATTAATTTGATTAATATTAAGAGAATACAAATATTTTTCAGAGAAATTACAGGAGTAAACAAACACTAAACAGACCACATTTGCCAGCTCTAACTTCTGTAAATAAATTTCATTGACACAGACCTATTCATTTAATCATTCTATTTCTGCCTTGAGATTTTCCACAAAGCTACTTTGACAGAAAATGCCAGTTAGTTAAATCTGAATCTTCTAAAGAAACATAATAATAGCAATATTCTTATCAGGATAGCCTTGCTTTAGCCAAGAGGTAATGTCTGTCAAAACAAGTACCAGAGTAAGATAAAAAAGGAGGAAGTGAAGCAAAGAAATTCAGGGGAAACAGACTGCCAAAGATCTGCTGGTTGAATGAGTAAGGCTTATGTGGAATATTGTCTGGCTTAATACAGACCAAGGGCTTGAATCAGAATATAGTTTGGGACTTTTCCTGGAGGAGGTTACCACAGTTTATATTGTCCTTTCCAATTTTTCATACATAATGCAATATTCCCTGACAAGAGAGGGTAGGAGGGTCAAGAAATAAACTTTTACTCCATATCTATAGAAATATGTGATAAGAGCATTCATCTGGACTTTAGAAAAGTATTTATTCAAGAGTTTGTATTCTCTTTATTATTCAATGCTGGAATACAACTTAATGTTCCCTGCTCTATTACCTAGTGACAAGAACATTAACCTCGTCTTTGGATACTTCATAGTTAAGTATCTCACTGATAGCAGAGTGGAATTACAACCCTATGGTTCCTGATGATATTCCTAATTATAGTAACTATTTCAGGGTTAAGAACTAGATTTTATTTTATTTTGTCTAATGTGGGATATAAAAGAAAAAAGGGTCAATTTAGAAATATTTCTCAACCTTAAGCTATTAGAATGAGTTACAGAAGAGATTAATTAAAGAGAATAATAAGTGATGCAACCTGTTAGATGTGTTTTACAAAGACTGAAAAGGTAATTTTGATAAGAAAATCTAGCTCTTAGCCAAAGGAAATGTTGTCCCTATGTACTTTGGTAAAGGATTTGATATACTGGCATAAAGGAAACCCTTGTGAAATGAAAGAAGGGACTGAATGTTGAACAAAAGGATGTCTCAAGGAAGCTAGTGATTGAAGAAAATAGCATCAGGCTGGAAAAAGGCTTTTAAAGGACTTTCCTGTTTATCGTCTTCAGAAGAATCTGATTTAAAGTTCCTCTGAGGAACTTCAAACCTGATTAAGAGGTCATTGATATAAACCAATAGGTAGCAGAAACCAACATCTTTACAGAGTAAGACTGGAATTGCCATCCAGTAACTGAAGAACCACAACAGCCAACAAATTCTCTGTGGAGAGATCTAGTGCTCTCTTTAAAAACATAATCAGGGGAGGTGGTGCAAAGAATTGCTGCTAGGCAGCAATTAGGAAGCAGAAAGAGAACCTGTCACTTAAGAGAAAACTTGGGGAACTGAGATTCTTATTAGAAAAATATTGTAGAGGAAATAATTTCAACCCATAAATATACTAAAGGAAGAAGAAATGAAGGCAGTAGGACAGTTATTTAAGATGAAGTGCTTACAGTCACAAGCAAAATGACATTATAAAGAGTATCACAATACCTAAAAGGTACTCTGACTTTCAATCACAGGTTTGTGATTGAAAAATCTCAGTTTTAACACAGAGCTGGATAAGTACAGAGAACTAAATGTGCTGCTGCTTTCTGCAAAATCATAGTATCAAATCTGACTGCAGGAAGGCCAAGTGGTCTTCCACGTTGTATCTCTATATCTGTGATATGTGATATATCATTATTATGATTATATATTGTGATTATATTATATACATATATATATAAACATAATAATTTTATGATATCTGTCCTGTTTGGACTGGATGCACAATCACTCTCAAGACATGCTTCAAGTTGATCTGCTACTAATGGCTATTAACATAGAGAAACCTATGTATGAACGTAGTAGCATTTAAGAAAAACAGCATTTACTTTCTTTGATAAACACTGTATCTTTTGGTCTTATAGCACATCCCTGAATACACTTTACTGGTACTAGTACTGAAACGTTAGCAAGAATATTTTGATTTTGAAATGCCAAATTTTGACTGTTGCCCCAGCTCTCTCAGCCTATCCTTGCAGCGAAAGTGTTCCATCTCTTGAATCATTTTTGTGGCCCTCCTCTGGAAGTACCCCAACAAGTCCACATCTCTTCTGTACAGAGGACTCCTCATGTGGACACAGTACTCCAGGTGAGTTCTCACCAGCAGAGTAGTGAGGCAGGATCATGTCTATTAACCAGTTGGTCATGCTTCTTTTGATGCAGCCCAGCAAATGGTTGTCTTTCTAGGCTGAGGGTACATTGCTGGCTCAGTGTGCTCATGTTCAGCTTATTATCCACCATCAACCCCAAGTCCATTTCAGCAAGGCTTAAATCCCCCAGCTTGTACTGATAAGCAGAGGTTGCCATGACCCTGATGAAAGACCTTGGACTTGGATTTGTTGAACCTCATGAGATTGTTCTTGGCCCATTGCTTGAGTCTGTTGACATCTCTCTGGATGGCATCCCACCCTCAGGTGTGTTGACTGCACTGCACATCTTGGTGTCCTCCACAGACTTGTTGAGAATGTACTCAATCTGACTGTCAATGTAACTGACAAAGATGTTAAAGGGCATCAGTGTCAGTACTGATGCCTGAAGGACACCACTTGTTACTGATCTCCAGCTGGAGCCATTGATCACCATGATCTCACAACTACATCGTGATTTCCTAGTATCATGGTGGACAACAACTGCTTCTTTATATTTCCCAAGCTCCGTGCTTTTGTGTACAGACACTTCAACTGAGCAGATGGTCTTGTTTCCTTCTTGGAAGACTGATTACTCCTTACTTCCTTTGAAATATCTATCTTTAGAGTAGTTGTTGCCTTCATTATCATAAGATGCAGTGATTGAGGGTTCCCACTAGCAGCTTGTCCCTTTAACTTTGGTATGAATCCTGCAACTTTTCACAGACATGCTCACTAATATACCCTTACTCTTTCAAACCTAGTTTAAAGCCCTGTTAATGAGCCCAGACAGCTCCTGGGCCAGAATTCTTTGATCCAGGTGGATCTCACCAACAGCCATCAAGACAGGCACTGAGTAAACTGGTCCATGGCTGAAAAAGCCAAAATTCCTGCAGTGGCATCTGCATCTTAGCCACATATTTATCAGATGTTTTTTTCCAATCCTCTCAGTATCCCTGTGTGCCACTAAGGACATACTGTACTCCTGCACTGTTCATTAACATCCTCAGACCCCTGAAATCCCTTTTGATAGCTCTCAGGCATCTCTCAGTGAATTCATTGCTGTCAGACTGAACTACTGGTAAGGGATAAAACCTGCGATGCATAAAAAATTGTGTAATAGTTTTTATGCCCTTTGCAAGGAGATATGGCAGAAATCAACTTTTTTGTGGTAATAAAAACAACAAAATCTGGATAAAACTATACTTACAGAATAAGAAGGGCCTAGAGCGTCTCCCTTGTGAGGAAATGCTGTGTATCCTGGATCTGTTCAGCCTGAGGAAAAGAAGACTGAGGGGGGATCTGATTAATGTTTATAAATATCTAAAGGAAGGTGGAAGGGAAATGAATGAGGCTAGGCTCTTCTTGGTGGTCTTAAATGATAGAACAAGGTGCAATGACCAAAAACTTGAGCATAGGAAGTTCCATAGAAACACGTGAAAAAACTTCTTTACAGTAAGGTTGATGGTGCACTGGAACAGGTTGCCCAGATAGGTTGTGGAGTCTCTTGTATGAAGATATTTAAGGTCCCTCTGGATGCCTGTGCAACCTGCTGTGGGAAACCTTTTAGAATGGGGTTTGAACTTGATATCTTGAGGTGTCTTCCAACCCCCGAAATTCTGTGATTCTGTGATTCTGTTGATATCTTTGTTTATTTCATCTTTTCGATATAGTAATACATTTCTGCCCTAACTTTTTAAAAATATACATACATTTTATATATATATATATATTTAGCTGCTGTTCCATTAAATTCTTCTTTTTCCCTGCCCTTAAAATGAAGATTTTTATGATCTAGAGCATTTAAGCTCAAGTTAAGTTAACTATATTAATTTCTGGAAGAAATTCTCCCAGATGACCTTTTTATTTAATATTAGGAAGAAAAATCCTTAGTACTCTGTGACTAATACTTGATTTTTGAAATATACACTTTTTTTGACAGGGTTTGTGTAGTTTGCCAAAACATTTTGTGATGTTTTTGGCTTTGAAAGGTTTTCAGGTATTAGGCCAGACAGTTGAATGGAAAAAGAAATAGCAGACTCCAGATTTGATTATTTGAATGTGAAAAGTGTCCCTTGTTCATTCTTTGTTGACTCCAGACTGCAGCTTTCAATCATCAAATAGACATCCAGTAAAAGTAAAGCCATAGCTTGCATCTAATGTGGAGGTCAACAAACAGTGTTTCTGGTTTTTTTTTTTTGTTGTTGTTGTTTTTTGTTTTTTTTTTAACACAGAATACTTTACCAATACTATTCAAAAATAAAAATAAACAAAAAAAAGTACAATGTCATTCCAATATTTTTCAACAAATGCTGAGAATTTTTACCTAATTTTATATTATATATATATATTCATATCTACACTGATATTATATGAACATCCTTATAAAATGTAATTTTAACAATACATTGACATTTTAAAATTTTAAGCATTCTGTAAGAAGACAACTCATCAAAAGTGGATTATTAAAAATCACTGTATAATAATAATTTAATTTCATGTAAATTGATAACTATATGTTAATTTATGCAGTGTTGCTGATGATATGATTGAGTAAGGAGAATTATGACCTATACTGTGTAAAATCTTGAATGGAGAACCAGGAAATCTTATTTCACCTTTTTCTCTGACTCACTGATAGTCTTCAATACATGTTTGCATTAGTCAAATGTGATTTCTAACCAAATTCCTATCTGCTTAGTCTGCAGTCTCCCCTGAAGGATTTCCTGGTTGTGGTGATGCTTTAAGCTTTAGCAGCCTCATCTGGTAGATTAGATTCATAATTAAACTCAAGTGTTCAAACTATGAATTCAGCTATCCTAATTTAGTATTAAAATAAATAGAATTTACATATAACCTTGCTCCTGAATGCTTAGTATTCTCTTGGAACTTAAGTAAACAGCAGGGCATCCAAACTATCCAAGCTAGAAGGGCAAGACCTAGCTTATGTCAGAGGAAATACATTAATAATCTTTTTTGCTGTTCCTATAATTCTGCAAAATATAGTTTCTTTCAGGTGTGAACTCAAAATATGTGTTGTTTTCATAGTAATCACATTATTTCTTTTATGCTTAGTTTTGAATGTTGGTTTTAATAACTAACATTAATAATTAATAATAACACTACATGGTAGAGAAATTCTCAGCTACAAAAAAAACTCTTTGTCAGCATAGTCACCACCATTAGCTATGCATTTTCACCAGTGATGAACATGATGTTCTCATAAAAATTTGCTCCTGTGGAGGTGACCCACTGTTGCTGTTGCCACTTCTGAAATGCACCACCCACTGTCCACCTTGCTGTGCTGCTACCCATTGATTGGTTTCCAGAAACATTAGGCTTCACATTCAGTTGATGTAAGTCAATGGGTACATTTTTTTTTTTGGTGAAGAAATTAAATGACATTCCTTTGCTTCATACTCACTTCCATGTCAGATATCATTTTGTCAGACTGCCCCTCAGCTAACATCTGTCACACAGCAACAAAATTTAATGGAACATTGGCAGGAAGGTATGCTGCCATACCACCAATGTCTGCCTCTGAAGACAAGGACCAAAAATATTCCAAATATTCTCCTTCAGGCTTATGAGAAATTGATGAATATTGTGTCTGATCTTGCATCGTTTAAAGACTATGTCATTCTAAGATTGTTGCAGAAATGGTATTTTATTTAACCAATTTTATTTACTTCAACTTTTCAACACCAAATATTTCTATAAATAATATTATCCAGCCTCTGTGTTTAGTTAAACCTTTCCTCCAACTTCAATTTACTGTACTAGGTAGCCTCTAAGAAAGAAAAATCCTTTAGGCTACCTTTCATTTTGAATTGAGACTACATGTTAATTTCACCTCAGACTTTCATAATAGATATGTGCATCAATATATTTTTACTATTTTTATTATTTATATTATATTTTTTATTTTTATACTTCAGGAAAAGATGCATTCTTTACTATAAATAAACAAATAGAAAACTGAAAATTTGAGTATAAGGCATCAAGGTAAAGATTTTTTTTTTTTCCATATAATTTGAAATAATATATAATTAAACATAAATTATAAGGCAGTTCCAAATCAAAATATTGATAGAGCTTCTGTACAACCTGAAATAATTCATTTACTTGCAGTAATACTTGTCTTGAAACTAGTACAGAACAAAAGGATGTAACTCATTTGACCAAAACTCTCATTCTGATGAGGTTAGAAATACAAGAGCATTTGATATAATGAAATTTTACCAGAACATAAAAAATTAGCTGCCAAAACAAGATTTATCTTATAAAAATAGGGTTCAAAATTGTCAGTGGTCAACCTGGAATAATCAGTGTGTCCATTTAATAAAATTGAGAGGAAAAAAAATGTTCAAACTCTTTAAAATTGCTTGCCTGCCCACAACTACTAAAAATTCTGTATCCAGATTTTCTGCATTTTTTGTTTTATTGAATTTTCATATCCACGCTATTTCAAGTTTAGAAATTAGTACCGAGTTACGTTGTGCTTTTTCACTTCTGAATCACAGTTCACTGAGATACAGTCTTATTTCAAGTTGCCAGTCTGAAGCCCAAATATTGATGGACTAGCAAAATTTTATTATGTGTGTAGACCTAAAACTCAGAATGAAAATACATTTCTTTTTCCACTCAAGGAAACAAAACTTTGCTCTAACTCTGGTTTGGCAGAGGCTCTCTAAAGATCAGTTAGCTGAAATAACTTTTAAAACATTTACAGGAAGACCTTAAAATGAGCAGATTCTACACACGGTATTTATTTCCTCAGATTAGACAACTTTCTTGTGAGTCATAAGAAGGATTATCTATATAGCCTCTTTAGAGGCTATTCTTTCTTCCAGGAACTGCTGTAAGCTTTATCACATAATATCACATCCCTTTCGGTCCGCAGTTATCATCCACTTCATCTGATTTGATTATGTGCATAGAAATTTGGCAAGTAGTGCCAAACATTTGTATTGTTTTATATTGTATTGTTAAATATTTCTTATGTGTTCTTTTGAAAAGAAAGAGAAAAAAGGTTATTTTCAAGTCTATTTTAGAGATGTAATTTTTTAGTACATGAAGATGTACATGTACATACCTTTGCTTTTCTCCTGTTTAAAATGTCCAAGAGGTACCTGTTCCTAAGCTAGTCTGCCTTTGTAATCAACACAAAGAAAATACAAACTTCAAAACCCGAGTCATATGACTTGTAAATAAATGGCTACAGATATGATGAGAGGCTCTCTAGAAGTGCATATTTTTCTCTGTTAACTTGAAAACAAACAAACAAATAAACAAAAAACACAATACTACAGGAAGCAGCTAGAAAGAGAAGTCAAATATTCAAAGGTTTCATTTGGATCATACTGCTAGTGGTCATAGGATCATGTATCCTGCAGTGGAGCCAAGTATTTCCCGAGTACAATTCTGCATATTTCCCTTCCACTCAACAATTTTCTTCAGAACATTAACTGTTTTTTTTTTACAATTTAATCACTGAAAAGCAAATGGGATATCTTTCCTACCTCTGAGTAGGTTTTCAGAAGCAGAAGTTGGCCCCAATTTATCAGACTTCAAGGGTGTGATCCTATGATTACAGAGCAACATCAAGCAAATATGAAAACTGGATTTGGTACAGGTTTCATCCACAAACTCCTTAATCTTCAAGAAGTCTTAAACATCCATAGCTTACATAGTGCAAAAAAAGAAGTTTATTTATTTTGATTAGTTATATTTCCCTGACCTGCAGATGAGCTTTAGACCTTCAGAGCTTAGTATATGTTAGGTACATTTTAAGCTAAAGGAAAACTGAAGAATTCAAGATATTTTCCTTGCTATATCTATCTGTATTTTGCTTTGTCAATTAATATTATTGTTATTGCTTTTTGTAAGACAGATTCTTGTTCACTTTCAAAACTCCATGCTGTATATGAATTAAGTCCTTTCAGTAAGGCATGTGATAATTTCATATGAAAATATAAGTCCTGATTTTGTATTTTCTTTTCCTCAATATGAGGGTTGTCATAATAAGCTCATCTCTGTGAACCTGCTTAGTTAATGAGAGTTTTGGTGCCTGTCTCAGACGTGCTCTTTTCATAACCTATGTTAATCTCAGCAGCAGTGCTTAAGTAATGCTTTTATTTGAACATTTTCACTTTCCCACCCTATCCTCATGTAGTCTATATAACTCAAAATCTGCATTTGATCTGAATAAATAAAATGGACTGCTGAGTGTTCTTACTGTGATGGGATGTTTCAGATTCGTTCCACATGGTGTTGTTTGCTTTTTTATTGTTTTTTTTTCTTTTCTTTTTTTTTTCCTGTTTGCTATTGTGAGTCTTTTGAAGTTTACAAGACAACTACTCTCATTTACACAAGTACAATCTCATTAACTCAAACAGGTGAAAGGGAGAACAGGATTTGGACTTGTTCCTATCTTGTTTAACTCTGTAGTCTTTTTTCTAGACAGGTATAGTAGATATTGGCTTTATTTTACATTTTATTTTAATATTGGCTCAAAGAATGTGCAAAGATAAGCATTTATCATAATGTGTTATGGATTCTGGACTTTCTTTAATAATAATAACCCAGCATGTGCTTGCTACAAGTTTCAGCTCAAAAATAAAATAGCTTTTCTCCACACTTCGAGTAGAGGTAGACAAATACAGAATTAAAGGCTAACCCCAGGCATCCTTCTAATGCCCGCAAAGTTCAAGTAATAAATATACGTTTATAACTTATATATAACTATTTACCAAACACATTTTTCTTCCTTGTTTTTTAGTATTCATCTAGTTTTAATAGTTCAAATGGCTGTCAGAAACAGAATGATTTCTGCTTTGTAAACTGCTTTAATGAAATATCTTGTGTATTTAGGCAAGTTAATCTAAAAGCAAGTATTGTATATTCACAATACAGAAAAAAAAAATACATCCCTTCATTAACCACACATTTTTTTCCAAAATTTGAAGATGCTTGTGAGAGTTGCTGAGCCTATTTACAATGTTTCCAATTTTCAACTCATTTTGAACACGTTCTTGGTTAACTTTCTCAGTGTTTCGGAGAAGCTGATTCGAGTACAGAATGAGACAGAGAAATACTCACAATAGTGTGAAGAATGAAAAGGAAAAAGTATTTTTTGAGATATTAATGAGGTATCAGGTCCATCTACATCCTCATTCTTGGCTTTGCTGAGCATGCAACCTGCTCATAATAAGGTCATTGGTAAGAGTCTTGAGGCCTAAATGGAATTTCCAACAAAACTGTAAAAGCTCACTTCCAGAGAGAATGCTTCAGATTAGATGTTGCTTTCAACTTTTTTCTGAATAACTGAAGAGCTTTTAACACAAATATAATATATTTTATCACCTATCAAACCCTATATATCCATGGCTCTCCTAGTAATACAAACCACTATGTATCCCCTTGAAGAAGTGCTGTACTGCAAACCACATTAGAGGGGGGAGATTTTGCTCAGAGTAAGGCTTTGATGCTGTCTCCCACAGGATCTTTTTTTCCGAATTGGAAAGATATGGATTTGTGAGGTGGACAGTTCAATGTACAAGGAACTAGTTGCAAGATCCTACTGAGAGACTGGTGGTCAATGTTTCAAAGTGTGGGTGAAGATTAGTGATGAGTGGTGCCTCTCAGGGATCAGTACTTACACTGATGCTCTTCATCACAATGACAGCAGGATTGAGTGAACCCTCAGCAAGGTTGTGGATGACGGCAAACTGTGGTGCAATCAACACACTCGAGGGATGAGATGACATCCAGAGAGACTTTAGACAGGCTTGAGCAGTGGGCCCAGTAGAACCTCATGAGGTTCTGGTTAGGAGTTACTGGTGGGTGATAAACTGGACATGAGCCAGCAATGTGGCCTCGCAGCTAAGAAAGCCAACTGTATCCTGGGCTGCATCAAAAGAAGTGTGGCCAGCAGGTCAATAGAGATGATCCTGCCTTTAAAGTTCTCTTCCAACTCAAACAATTCTGTGATTCTATTTTCATGTTCATACTCAAACAGGAGATTCATCTCTTTGAAGAAGCAAAGTTCCCACTGGTTTTAGGAGGATAGTTGTTCATGTTTAAATCTCCTGTTTGAGCCTTGGCAGCCTGTTTTTAATCAGGACAGGGACTGGTTGGATCAAAGTTATTAGTTTCACCTTGAGGCAAAAGCACTTTAGTGAATAAAGTTCCTTTTGAAGTATCAGAATCTGCTTAAGTAGAGACTAAGTAAAGATAAAGTGAATATTCAAAACTAAACAAGCATCTCTCAGTTAATCAATAAACTCTCTAGTAGGGAAAGCTCCTAGTAAATGTAATGCTGCCTGCGTTGCGCCTGCATTGTGCAGTGCTCTTTCGGTAACATGCTCATTAATTATTTTTTTGAATAGATGTGGATGGAGACAAGGACACAACATTGAAAAAGTGAGAAACAGCTCCTTAAGTAAGTACTAAATAAATAATTACTATGTCACCTTATCATCTGATCAGGCCCTATACAATTTTTTTTTCTGTTAACAGTGCCTTGATCTATTATCCTAACATATTTTTAAACTGAAACAGTGATACACTATGTATTTTATGTACTTTGATATTACTGCCAGATCCCAACCTGACTTCTCCTAACAGTTGAAGACCTACATTCAGCAGCAAAATACCCTGGGTTTTCATAATGGACACATCTCAAAAAAAATGGAGAGTCAGACTTTAATAAAATTTACAAAGTAAATTTGAAGTTTGGAGCCTTTCCTACTCACTTAGGCTGTGTTTCTTTTTGATGTTGTTTTTTAAGATTTTCCAATTGCTTTTCTGTCATGATCATTTTCCAGCAAGAAAGAGTATTTTCTTTCAGTAAATTTTTTTAACACTTCCAAAAAATAATCCCTAAAGCAAAAAATTAAGTCTCCACCATTAACATCTACTTTTCCTACATTTTGTGATATTCTAGGCAATGTATTTTGCTTTATAGTTACCTGATCACATGCTATCTGTCTGATTAGAGATACTTGGTTTCAGTAATTATAGAATCATAACATTATTTAATTTGAGATCATCAAGTTCAACAACATAGGAGGGTTGCTCCAAAAGTAATGCCTCCTATTGGAACTCATGACATCAGAGGCAGGTGTTAGAGGCCTGGCAACAGAGGTTAAACTGACAACCAACTTTCTATTATATGTTGTTGCTGTCTAACAGATGGAAGCAGAGTGGCTGTCTGACAAAATGCCATCTGATATGATAGTGCATGTGAAGCAAAGGTTGGAATTGAATTTCTCCATGTGGAAAAAAATTGCACCCATTGACATTCACTACGCTTGCTGAGCATTTACTGAATCCAAACAGTGGATGTGAGAACAGTGAGATGGTAGGTGGTGCATTTCAGCAGTGGAGACAATGACATAAAAGACAATCTGTGTTCCAGATGGCCATGCATAGCTGGTGCAGATATTTAAAAGTGTGGTGTGCAGGCTCTTGTTCATCACTGGTGAAAATGCATAGCTAATTGTGATGACCATCTTGAGAAACAGTGCTTTGTAGCTGAGACTGCTTTCTATCAAACAGTATTATTGTGTTTTTAACATGTATTGTAATTTCCATGGAAATAAATAAAAGGCATTTCTTTCAGAGCAACCCATGTATCTAACACTGAAAGTCTACCACTAACCCATATCTCTAAGCACCACATCCAAATCTCTCTTAAATACTTACAGTGACACTCCACTACCCTTCTAGGAAGTCTGTTCTTGTGCCTGCTCATCCTTTCTTCGAAGAAATTCTTCCAATCTAAATCGGCCCTTGAGGTCAAAACTCCTTGTTACTTTTCCCTTCAGAAGCTTTGCTGCATTGGATTGTCATGACTCAAGTGCAGCATCCAGCACCTACTCTTGCTGAATGTCGTACCACTGGACACAACCATTGACTCAGTCCATACAGAATGTTCTGCAGAGCCTTCCTGCCCTCAAAAAATGTAATGTTTTTGCCCAGCATGGTTTAATCTGCAAAATGGCTACGCATGTATTTGATCTCATCACCAAGATAACTGATGAAGATACAAAACTAGACACAGTACTGAGCTCTGGGGACTAGCTTGTGACCAGCCACCAATCAGATTTAACTCTGTTCACATTGACCATTTGGGCCCAGCCATACAGCATGTTTTACCTAGCAGACAGTACAAGTATAATAATGTTTTTATATATTGATGTTTGTCAGAATCTTCATGAAAACAGATGAGAAAAAAAGAGCTACTGGATGAAATGCTCCCTCTGCTGTCCAAGGAGTGTATCAGTAGCGGTAAATTCATTCCTAATGCAGAAAACATTATCAGGGATAGACGATATCATGATCCATTAAGTGTGTTTCTAACTGTACTGGCTAGGTATGCAGTCTCAAGGGCAAGCTCTCAGCTCTTACCTTTAGTTTGGATGAAACTTAATATCTGAATTTGAACATTTCCTCTGGAGCATTCAACTTTATTAAAAGAGATAAAATAAAGTTGGCCCAGTTCTTATACTATAAATTGTACTACTAATCTGTTTCAGATACAGTGTAGGCCGTCAGCAGCTGGCTGAAAGCCCTCTGAATCAGGACAAGTTGTTCTTTTGACTTTGCAGCTTTGCACTGGAATTTTGGAAAAAAATATGTCACTTATAATTTCTGTTTTTTGTTTTCAGCCAACCCTCCAAGCAAACATGAGAATGTTTATCCTGAAAATAAACTGACATTAAAGAATGGGATAATACCTGGATGTATAAAATGACTTTTAATGGCAGAACGTAGGAGATTTGCCCTTGACTATAGCAGTGCTAGGATATCGTCCAAAGAGCTCCACAGGAACAGTGGTATTCTGCTGGCTGCTGAACTAATGCCTATCTTTGGTTGTAAAAGTGCAGTTTCATACACTGTGCTAAAACACTGTTAGTGTTGGCTCTGTCATGCAAAAAATGTGACCATAAATGTTCACGTACCAGGCGCCACATGTATTTACTTTGATAATGCTCGTAAGTGCTTTTATTCACCTTTTGAGATCTGCTGTACAAGCAAATATTTGTTCACAAGAATATTTCCAGTATGTGTAAATGTGGCAAACATTCAGGCAACCAGGTAAGTATGTGGATATTCAAGCAGTAGTTTTTGAAATGTCTCACTGAGGTTAAGGATCAAAATATCTCAAAGATAGCCCAAAGTAAGGAATAATTTGGAGATTCCCCAAATCATAATGTTTTATTATAACATTGTTGTACTTGTCAGAACTCTAATCTCATCTTCAAGTGAGGTCATTATTCTGCTAACAGAAAAGACCTTTTAAAATATGACTTATTTGAATTAAGAAATTCAATTAACAGAAGTATAATTTTCTTCTTTGGTCTTTTGTAGAAACAGATCATGAAGGAGAAAAAGTATACCGGAGGAAACTCAAGAAAAACTCAAGCTCACTGGAAGTGGGCTTGAGTTATTCAGTTCTCAGTAGTGCCTCCAGAAGTTCTGCATTTTATGCCATTTATAGATTTTATTTTAGACAATTCTGGGGAAAAATCCAGAAATAAACTTGACAGTAGGACTGCCTGCTGCTCCAGTCTCAGCTGAGAGCTCTAAGCTCTCAGGCCTCTTTCAATTGTAGTTTTCGAGTGTATGTTGGTGCTGTAAGGATACACTGGTCTCTTAATTCTACATTTCTACTTCATAATCTAGAATTGATAATATTTTTCTATTTGAACATACAGGATTGAAATCTCTACAACTTTAGGAATGTAGGACTTTTTTTTAAGAAATATTCTGGCCACAGAAATGACCGCGCTGCAAACATGCAGCAAAGCTAATCAGTTATGTCTTTAATACAGCTAGTAATATAGTGCTCCCAACAAGCACTCTAGTGAATGTAGAAGAAAAAGGATTTGCATTTATTTACTCCAGAGTAGATACTATTCATTAGGATAGGTTTAGATTACAGGGATAGGAGAAGCTTTTTCTGAAATTTAAGACCCTATTTATTAATTGAAGAAAACCATCTTTTTTTTACTTTTCCTAAACTACCTTCTCTTACAGCAGTGTTCAAGTTCACTCAGTTTCTGTGCCTAAATGCATACCTCCCTGAAAGATCTCTATAAAAAGCATCATATTGCCAGATCCTTTTAAATGTAGACAAAGTCTTATGCATCAAGCAAATCTCCCCTCTAGGCCTAGTCTGTCTGGCAGATTGATGTAGAAAAGGGGGACAACCTCCAGTCAAAAAAATCCATCTATCAAGTTGGAACTGGGTAGAAGGTATTATGAGGCCTGTAGCTTCAGAGATCACTTGAGTTTTGAGGATTTTTCTTTGGAGGCCAGAGCTCTAAAGACAGTGTACATGATTGTAGAGCTGTCCCATTTGGAGGAGAGTCGCATCTAGGAAGTTTCATTTGCTGCTGCATGACACTGTGTTACTGTCCCTGCTGAGCTGGGTGCCAACCTCACAAAGCAGCCCTGTCTTAATATTTAACTCCTATTTTAATGTGATTCTGAAACATGTCTTGTTCAACTGTCTGGTTCAATGTCTGGCTATGTGTTAGCTCACACTTCTAATCAATGTGACAATAACTGGAGAGCAGTGCAGGCTCAAGTCTGACAAGGAGTATATTATTACTATTTATCACTGATGCATTAAAATAATAAATCAAACAGGAAAGACTTGCATAAGTCAACAAGAGATTTGTACCTATTACAGCAAAAGCACAGGCCAGAACCTCAGCAGAATGGCAGTGAATTAAACCAGTCAAAGAGTAAGCTGCACTTTCCATGGCTATGTGCAATTACATGCAGATTCAGTTTCTTCAAGAGAATTTGACAGGAGACAATTTAAAGTAAATGTTTCTGATAGACCAATAAATCTTGCCTTCCATGACTCATAACTCTGTCTCCTAGCCAAAATAGAAGTCACTTTATTTGTGTTTGCATATATGGCTAGAATTATAATGTCATGTAATTTGCGAAGAGTTAATTCCATGAGAACTATGAAAAAAAAAAAAAAAAAAAAAGAGGGAAAAAAAAAAAGATTCTGCGCATATGCAAAAAGACAAAAAAAAAAACAACACGAAAACAAAAACAAAACATGGGAGAGTTTCTACTTCATGGAGAGTTCCTGTGTGTCTCATTTTGGCAACCATTAGGCTCCCAATTCAGGTTTTTCAGCTTAGCCCCTGTAGACATTTCTGTCTCTCTGTCACTCTCTGCTGATTATATGGCCTTGGACACTGACATAGTTATCTTCCAATGTAAGTAATATTAGGGGAGTTACGTTTAGTGCACAGGTAAATAATATATAACTTTTATAATAACTAATGAAAACTGATACTATACCCGAAATCACACACAAACATTGCCTGGGAAGGCTGGCTGGAGGCAAAGACTGAGTTTGAGAATCCAATATAAGTTGGGATTTTTCCAGACCAGGTCATTTGTCTATGCACTGGTCCTGTTTATTCATATATATCCAAGCTGTCTTTTTATCACTTTACCTGCTTCCTAGTAAAAGATGAGTTGAAACTCCAAAAATCAATGAGATCAAAATGATAAGAAATTTGTGCTTCCTCTGGGAAAGGCATATCAATTCTGATTTCAAGGTTCCAGAGTGCTAAGCTGGAAAATCCAATTTCTGTTGAAAGAAATAATTAGCTAAAACATCTGAAAAGGCCAAAGAAAGACTTGATTGCCACTCTGCCCCAGGATGCCAACTCCTTAATCTGGTATGTTGGACACAAGTGTAGAGCTACACTAATTCTTTATGAATTACACATCCTCAAGCACCTGTTTGTTTTAAAGATAAGTCAGGGTTAAGAGAACTAGTAAAACACCGAGTTAATGATGACTGAGCATCCCACTGGACAAGCAAGAGCAGCTTTTCCCAGACCTTTATCTTTCCTGGGTCTCAGCAGTCAAGCTCAGAACTATCCAGGGTTTGTCTGTCCTGGGACTTGTCCATATTCATATTCTGAGCTCTGCTACATGTGTCCACATGGAGTGCTCTCAGCATGCACCGACAGGAGATAGTGTGTGTGTAAAGGATAGGTCCTTTACTTCTGCGTCTTGAGGAGAGAGGACAGCATCACTGCTACCAGGAAAGTTCAATAGTCTTTTACATTATATCTTCTTCTTAACTTGTAAACAAGTAGTTATTAGAGTTGTAGAGAAAACCCTCATTGAAATGGATTGATGAAAAAAAAAGGAATTTAGATGAGATTTTTTCATTTAAATAAAAGTTTTTAATAGTTCCAAAAGGTTTTTATCTTCTTCTTTTCTTCAGGAGGAAGAACAATGCATGCTACTATTCGATTTTTAGATTCTTCTTTTTTTTTTTTTACTTTGTTGATTTCCACCTGAAAATATTTTTGCTGTTTCTCTCTGAATTAATTCACCACTGGCACAGAAGTTAGCAGTTCTGCTGAGTGCCTTCCCAGGCAGATAAAGTTATGGTAATTCCTGAATTTGGGGGCCTGTGATGTATGTTGCATGGTTCAGAAAAAACTGAAAATAGCATTACTTATAACCACCAAGTACTTCATGAAACCTTAGAAAAGGTCCAGTCCATAGTCATGAATAGCCACAGTATAACATAGTATGACACTTTGTAATGCTGACTTAATTGAATTAATATGAATTGAACAGGAAACCCTACATTTATGTCAAACAGCAAAACTTTGATACAAATATGAGGTCTGTCTGAATTTTTATTCCGTGCATTTGAGTGAAATAATTATTCTTTCTTTTTATTAGAACTTCTCTAGGGACATAGGTATTATGTTTCTGTATGCATTGATCATCTCTCTCTGTTAATGATTAGCATTTTTTTGTGTGCATGTGTTTTTTACGTGACAGACTCAGAAATCATGGCAGCATATGACTATGGCCAGTTTGGTATCTCTGCTATCTACAGTCTGCTATAAAGGTACATTTCCATATCTGCTGTGTTATAACTTTACATAAGGAATTACAGCTGAACACATCCATAACACTGTTTGCAGCACTTGTATTGAATCTGTAGTAGCTCATCTTACATAGCTGAAACTTTTTCTCACAAGCTTAAATGAGATCTCACTGAAGGCAGAAAGAATTCTCCAGTCAGCTCGGGTGCAGACCCTGAAAATCCTTTTGGGTTGTGGGAAGGTTAACCAGAGGACTGTTCTGAGCCCTATGCATTTTGGACAATGCTGTTTAATGATACCAAAGCCTGTGGAGACATCTTCTGTTTCCTAACATCTCTCTGTCTATGTGAAACCTAGAAAGTCTTGTTAGCAATGAACTTTGTTAATACACATTCCAGTACATACAAGTCTATATGGTGAAACAAAGGCAAGTTTAAAATTATCCTGTGCTTCAATAAATGTTTTCCTAAGAGCTTTCCATTTTGTTTTATTTCTCTTCTGAAATCCACTTTGACGCCAGACAATAATACCATCTAAAGGAGGGCTAAAGACCAAGCCATACAAGCACACTGTGTACAAAGGTAATTGTCTTTGCTTCCCAGTGATAAAACATATGAAAGAAATTACAGCTTTTCCCTGTTATTAGTGGGGCTGATCCAAAGCCCGCTAATATCAATGGGGAACTTCTATATTAGAAAGTGTTAAAAAACATGGGTAAGGAGATTCGTAATGCAAGGCCAGCATTTTTGAAAGTGTCAGGAAAGAAATTTAGAACATAAGCAGAAGTCAGAAAACAATCAAATAACTCAGATAGTAAGTTACAACTCATTAGCAGAACCAAAGTTACTGACAGCAAGCACAGTATTAATTTATTATGAATACAGAAGATAATAAATCATATACTAATTTTTTTTTATTTTATTTATAATTTCTGTTGTTGTTGTTGTTATTGACTTGACTCCATGGCTGAAGAAAGATCATTTATTCGACACATTTCATTTAGGAATTTCCCTCATCTTCCATATCTTTCTAAAAGGCTCATAGTCAAGCTGAAGGGTAATTTCTTCTTCTGGAGTAGCTTTCTTTGACAGTATCTTCCATCATAGCTCTGCTGTATTTGAAACACATGGGATTCTTGTACACATTACAGAACTGACACAGATTAAGCAACAGAGACTGAAAGTTCAAATACTGAAACGTTTCTGGCTGTGTATTAGATATCTTTGATCATAAATTTATGTATCTGGCAAATTTTGCTAGCAGAAATCTCTCTGCAGCTTCCTCACTTTTAGTAGAACAGTACTGTGAGCATTAGTATTACCTAACAAAAGCCCTTCTTGCAAAGCAAACCATAAATGTTGCAGGTTTAAACCAGTGAGATGTTTAGAACATGAATAATGCAGAAGTGTTGATTTGTATATGTCACCGGCAAAGTGTTGATGTAAATGCTTGTTATCTAGAACACTGAATTTCAATACAAGTGTGCAAGTGAGAATGATGGTCCCCCAGTATTGACAGGGTATGGAAACTGGGTACAGGATGCTCATCTCAAACTTACAGCATCAACCCCTTCACTTTTTTTCCTATGTGTATTAGCCTCATGCACATTTGAAAGCAACACAGCTCCACAACCTTCTATGTTTCTCTTCATAAAAACAAACAAATGAAGAAAACAGGGACAGAAGCAACAGCAATACTGGTACTAAGCAGTGGAGTGTAGTGGCCAGATTGAATATTCTGGAAAGTATGTAGCATTTCATCTTGACAATAGCCTTGACTTGGGCTTGTTCAGTCTGCAGTAAAGAAGGGTGCAGGGTGACCTCATTGCAGCCTTCCAGTACCTAAAGAGAGCCTACAAATAGGAAGGGAATCGATTCTTTGAAAGGGTAGATAACAGCAGGACAAGGGAAAATGGTTTTAAGTTGAGAGAGGGAAAATTTAGGTTGGATGTCAGGGGGAAGTTCTTTACAGAGAGAGTGGTGAGGTGCTGGAACAGGCTGCCCAGAGAGGTTGTGGATGCCCCATCCCTGGAGGTGTTCAAGGCCAGATTGGATGGGGCACTGGGCAGCCTTGTCTAGTATTAAATGGGGAGGTTGCTGGCCCTGCCTGTGGCAGGGGAGTTGGAGATTCTTGATCCTTGAGGTTCCTTCTAACCCAGGCCATTCTGTGATTCTGTGATTCTGTAACCAGAAACTATGTTTTGTGATTAGTATACTCAGACATTTTCTTTATATTCAGAATCCAACTGTTCTAAAGATCTGAAAAACAGAACAAAAAGAAAAGCAAGTTTTTAAACCAGTCTGCAATTAAATCAATTATGCACTCAAATTCAGGTATTTGTAATATCAAGTAATTTAACAAACATATTTCAACCATAACAGCTCAAGGCACATTTTTTTAAAAAGGACTTTGGTAGAAAATTTCAGTATTTCTCCCCCACTAAGATCGTTCTGTACAGAATGCACTTCTAACTATAGGGGATAAAAAGAACTGAATAGTCACTTCTTTATAATTTTCAACATTGATCATAACTTCTTAGGGAACTATGCCTAGCTGTGAACAAATAAAAAATTGCTTCTGGAAGGAAAATATTTAATAAAAAGAAGATTATTATAGTATCTCAACATAAAAATAAATTTAATGTAAGTAATGGCTACCATTCCTATTATATTCTTGTGTATTATCATCAGACTTTTAAATGAGAAGAGGTGCTTGGGTTGCATCTATGACAAAGCTCAGAAACTGCAAAAGAGTTAGGATATTCAGTTGCTTACAGTCTGCAGTTAATTATACCATCAAGATCATGAGGAACTGAAACCCAGACTTAGAAGTCCAGTAGAGCAAAGTGCTCATGGGAAATTGATTGAAAGTATTTTGAGGCAAAAAAGACCAATTTTTTTTCACACTTTTCCTAGCTTTGTGCCTGGGGAGAATATACTCTAGAACATCTGTAAAGTTTACTGGAATTTTTGCTGATATACCTAATCTTGACCTCATTATCCACACTCTCTGTATAATTATGATGAATGATTTTCATTTTAGTAGGCCTTGCAATTTTCTTGCTCTTACTAAGCAACCCTATTTTTCTTTTCCCCGCGGAGAATGTAATCCAGTGCTGCAGTCAAAGATGGGATTCAAATCTTAATGGAGGGAGGGGATGCATAGGCTATATATTTAATCAATGAGATTTAATAATTGCAGATTGATGAATAATCTGTTAAAGTAAAAGCACTGTATGGGCTCCATTCCTGCACACATGGCTACCTATAGCAGGCTTGACTGCCTTGCTATTGAAAGAGCTGAAGGGCTTTTCAAAGACCAGCTGAGTAGTGCCCACACATTAGATCTGATGAAAGATACATTGAAGCCATTACATTCAGATCTGATGATGAAAGTGAATCACACAAATTGACAGCATAGTCTAACTTCTTATCAATATCTGATCAATATTATTGTTCAGACAATAAAAGGCAAGCACTTCTTTTCTTGATCGGAATTAATAGGTGTTTATTGTTTTATACAGGAAAGGAATTTTACACATACAACCTAAAGGTCTCTCATTTCCTATCAATGTAAGACTTGTATATTCTGCAGGAGAACACATAGTGGGCCAGAGGTGCAAAAAAGTTACGCATGATAGTATAGTAACAGAACTCCAGCTTTGGAACAATTGAGCGAATTATTAGAATTTTAAAGAAGATAGATGCATGTATAATTAGTAGAAGAAGCTGATGAATCACTAGCAAGTACTTACTAATCAATGTTAAACACCATTATTTCAGGTTCCTTGGCACATTCTTAATACAATATTTCTATAAATCAATTTTTCTATGAGAATCTCAAGGGTAACAGTTGTTAAAAATATAAAGTACATGTAAATCACACAAAACATTGACATTTACTTGCCAAAAGAAAGAGATTTCTGAAATAAGTAGTATAATATGTGGAGGCTGAATCACTCCCATTGGGCCATCTTTTACCCTGCTGACTTTTCTGGTGATAGGAAAGCTAAATTGAGAAAATATGAATTTAATCCCATCTATAAAGCAAACAGTTTTTCATTCATTGTGCAGCACTTGCTTACATGTACTTCCTATTTTTATAACACTGCGAATATCTATACCATCTTGTGCCTGAAACACAGTTGTCTTTGAATGAGCAGATAAACAGTAGAAACAAGATTCAGAGAAAAAACCTTACCCAAAATCTTTTGAGGAAGCAACTGTCTGTTTGTTTTTTCTAACTGTGAAGTTCCAATTGTATCAATACTAAATAAGTTCACAAAATTCTTCAAACTGGCACATCAGCCTTTTGTCAGAGAAGATAATGCCTACATACCTCACAGAACACTGATGAAATTGCACTGAGGAAAAGGAATAGCTGTTAGAACCGTGAATTCAATCAAAATATTGCTGTAATATGAAGATGACTACTTATATCTTTATAAAGATTTCTCTAAAAATTATAAACACTTTTCTCATTTATAATTAAGTCATGACTGCAATGGACAGTTGTGCATTTGTCAGCGGTCTTGGTGCATTAGCTTGAATGTTGTGTTGCCTTAAACAGGGCCGTATGATCTCATTGCAAACCAGGCTGCAGTCACTGCAGTTTGTCTTTGTTCCTGGGACATTCAGAACTGCATTTTGCAATAATCTAGTGATTTAAGAAATATTTTATAGAACAATATATTACACAATAATAGAAATTGGGCAAATAAGCTTTTATTTTTTTCCACCTCACATTACAGCATAAAAACTTAATTCTTTAATTTTGTTTTCTTCAGTAACCTAAAATAATCTTGAGTAACTCATCTCATTTCATTACCCAGTTTTCAAGAAGGAGAACATTATTTTTCCTCATCTGCTGAATCAGGAGTCTGATTTGTATTGTAAATATTCAATGACAAAAAGCACTAGAATTCCTGGGATCTTCCACTGCAAATGGATATGATCATTTCAAGAGACTGCTATGGGAAGGCTTGTGCTTTACAGTTTACTATAGTTCTTTGGAACACAGGCATGAGGATTATTGTTCCTTTATAGGTAGTCAGGCTGTGAAAGCTTGCCAGCCTAGTCTGGAAATTACTTTTGGTTGGAAAAAACATGGGTTGGACACTTCTTTTCTAGTGCACCAGATCTTGATGTTCCAGCTGTACAAGACTGTATTTATTGCACTATGTAGGAAATAATAAAAGGTTTTGAAGTAGTCAGAGTAGGAATGGTGCTGATAGTCATACTATGTTTTTATCTATGTATATCAAAATTGTAAAGAACTCTTCCTCCAAACTACAGAAGACTTAGCAGGTGAGTAAGTATATTTATCCAATAAAGTCCATGATGATAATTAATTGCTGAGACTGTCTTAATAAAGCAGTTTATTTTAAAGGACTCAGAAATCTAGCTATTCCCCTTGGTATAAAAATGAGAACAGCACAACAGAAGGACTTGAACCTGAATTTCTCCGCCTTAATCAAGTTTCCTCCTGAGCTGTTGCTTTCTCTTTGGTGGATAGTGATTACATAGCCTAAATAGTTGGAAAAGTAAAGAATGAAAAATATATCTGAATAGTCTCATATCACTTTACATACTCCTTAAAAAATACCATCAGTTTCTTGATAACCAAGTTGTTCAGTGTTAGGGATATTAACTGATGCGTTCGCTTTCTTTCTCTCTCTTGGAGTATGGGATAAAATTCAGGTCTTCTGCTTTCCAATGAATAATATTCAAGGAGTATGTGAAATTCTGAAGCCATAATATGCTACATAAAACAGCTAGAGTTCTCCAGCTATTAAAAATGTCTGTAAAACTTCTTGAAGAAGGAGGGAACGTGAGTCTTACTCTCTACATTTTGTGCCATACAGAGCCATACAGGGAATACAAACCCTATAATGTCTTAAGAAAGTAAACCCTTTACTCACATTTAATTTAAATAACTTAGAACAAAGCTACATGTTCCTCAACATGTTGAATAAACCATTTTTTTTTCCAACCAATAATTTGTAACAATTTTCTAAAAATGCCTTAAAAATCAATTTCATTTGCCCCTTGTATATGAAGTAAACAAATTAAAGATGTTATATGCACAAGCCTAGTCTTCGGTTTGCCCTAACAGAGTGGAACATTTCCAAATGCACTAACATTTTTGTGGGACCAGAAAGCCATTTCTACTCATCTAAGTAGAAATAATGAGAATGTAATATAGCTATTACATGTGACAATATGATTATGCAAAGAGTTTACAGATGTGAATCAGCAGAGTCCTAATGAATTCAGTAGAGTTCTGCTAACTTACAATAACTGATTATCTCATTTTTCTGCATTTTGTGTGAAAGGAAGAATAGATATGTCCTGATTTTTTTTTTCTTTTTTTTTTTTTTTTTTCAGAGATCCTGAACTAATTTCAAAAATCTGTAGTCCAAATCCTGATCAGATTATTTTTCATATCAGACTACTTATCCCTCCAGTGTTATCCAGAATAACTGCAGAGCAATGTTTAAATAGTAAGAAATACAGGAATTGATAAAGCAGAAATATAAAATAACACAGACTTCTAAGATGACAGCAGTAGAAGCATAGATGAAAATAAGTGCTAGTTTGAAACAAATCTAGTTGGCATTACATGTGCATGTTACTTTCTTCTATTTCCAGTGAATCACTAATAATAAATTTGCAAATATCACTCTTCAACAAGAAGATATGGATTATATGGATCCCAGGGATGTTAAAAAAGCAGACTGTCACTCTGTAGCTTCCATGGCTTGAAAAGAGATGATGAAGAAATTGTTTTTGAACAAAGGAATCTAACTTACCCATGACAGTTTTTATTATGTAATTAGACTTTCAATTCCAATGCTTTGTACTGAGGTCTGAAATATTCTGGTTGTAAGGAGTCTGAACCTCAGAAAAATCAGCAAAATGAATTTCACATTTTCCATATTTCATCATGCATAATATTGTCAGCTTCCAAATTTCCCTATTGCTTTACATAAATCGAATAACTAGAAATCATCTTCAGTTTTGCTTCATAAGGAGAGAATTTGTCATCAGTCTTAACTGAGACTTAGCAGAAACAAAAAAAGGTGGCAAAGTCTAAGAATCTAGACCATGAAACTTAACTACAAAAGTTAACATATTAACTTTATCTACTCAACATATTAGTAGTTAACTAATGAGAAAGAGTCTGCAAGATACCCATTTCCCCTTACACACTAGAGAAGGAGACTTAGACCTCATTTGTTCCACTACAGGTGTTCACAATCAGGTGTGATGAGTCTCACTTATTTAGACAGGAAGTCTTATTTACCAGTATATAGTATTGAAGTGTCGTTTTCTATATTTTTATTATTATTATTATTATTATTATTTTCATTCACACAAGTCCTTGCTAGCTTTGAGTTAAAATATGATAATTCCTGAATTTTGTTTAACTGTTGCTGTAGTCTTATCCTAGTAAGTAACCCCTTTAAAAGGCATTTCACAGTGTACTTAAATGTTTGGATTAGACAATTGATACGAAATGTAGCCCTGAAATTCTTCAATTAAGGCTGGATGGGAATAGTCATTTCTTTTTTCTGACCTCTTGGTTAGTAGTCATTTTTGCATTCATCAAATAGGCTCCATTGGTCTTCTTTGATTAAAGGAAAAAATTCTAAAGCTGCTTTAAAAATTTCTGTAGTTTGCTCTAGAAGAGATCTGCAGGTACTCCAAATGAGAATCTATGAAGAGCTGAGGGGCTGATACTGGTCCAACATTTTCTTAAATGCATGGAATTTCTACATACTGATGGAGAGTATAATCAAGTTAATGCTTGATGGATAAATCATTTCCATTCTCTCTTTTCTTCCTTTACCACAGTAAAGAAATGGAAATACTGCTACTGATTTATTATTATTATTATTATTATTATTATTATTATTATTATTATTATT